>JAHMML010000048.1:0-17385 GCA_020341155.1 Eciton burchellii | reverse complement strand
AGAGAGAGAGAGAGAGAGAGAGGAATTTAATCCTTGCCAATAATTATAGAAAATACCCCAAAGGCATATTTTTATACATCTCACGCACGCGAGACAGTTCTATTCAATTCAATTCGTCATCCTGAATTTTGAGCTCCGAGCTCGATGCCGATCTCGATTGTTCCCGCACTTGTGCGCTCGCGACGTTCGCGCGCAGTAGAAGTGCACTCTAGCAGAGATTTCGCGTCGCTCGAGTCGTTCTCCAACGTGCACTCTCGCTCGATATCGACGAGTCCCGCGGCGAGTATATCATCGAGCCGAGCGTCGTCGTCGTCGTTGTCGTCGTCGTCGTCGTCGTCGTCGGTTTATTTGCGGGAAATTTCGTTTACCTCAACGCCGGCGCGAATGAGCAATTTCCGAAAAAGAAAGAAAAGAGAGGAAAGCCAGCCGCGAGGAAACGCAGCGCGTTTTACCATACGTAATCCTCGCTCCCTCGCTCTCCTCGTCGTTCGTCGCTGTAATGGAGCCTTTTGATCTTGCCTCTCGCTATCTTAAACCGCGACGCGAACGCGGTCGCTATCTAGGTCGACATACGCCGCTGTCGACGCGCCTCCGCGCGCAATCCTCTGGCGTCGTCGTCATCTTCGCGACACCCTCGTCCGCCGTTTCTCTCCCGGCGCTCAACGAGGCTTTGAACTCGCCGGGGAGATGCGATAATCGCGTTATTTTTTTTTTCTTCTTCCTCCCCGGCGCCAGTGCCTCTCTCTCTCTCTCTCTCTCTCTCTCTCTCTATCTCTATCTCTATCTCTCTCGTCCTCGTAAGAGCACGCCTGCAAAACTCGTTGACCCACATTCACGGCGCGCTCGACGTCAAACGCGCGGCTGGTCCCGCGATTCATCCCAGCCGCGGCGCAGCATCCCGCGATCTTCGAGCGCGACGTTAAAGCAATCGTCGATTCTCCTCGCTCTTACTCGTTTAACCGGAGATATCCAACAACGAGAACGACTCGAAGCGATATCGCCGGCCGCTCTCAGTGCGCTTGTAACATTTTTCTGTGAGATCTCCGCGATATCTCCGCGATATCTCCGCGATACGCGCGTTGAACGATGTCTGATATCGGGAATCCTACTGCGCGTGAAAGGAGCCGCGCGGCTTTTAATTTGCCGCAGCGACATTCGATCGAAAGCGGATCGAGACGACATTCGCTCTCGCGGGTGAATTCTGCTCTCCCTGCGGACGATCCATCATGGACTACCCTTGGCTCGCTGTTCGCAGGGTTTATCCCGGGCGATCCGAAGCGAAGGCTCCCAAATCACGCTGGCATCACGCGCGCGCGGATTCGCTCTCATTGACAAAGTGCTGCATTAAGCGAGCCGAAAACCCACGACGCCGCCGGCGGGGGACTTTACCCCGTACCCCTCCGGCATATCAACGGTCCCCGAGGGATCGGTTCCGAAGGGAGAGTGCTGTTCATAGTCTAAGGGCCCCGGCTGACAGCTCGCGCCATATATTGATGACGTGTCTGAGCCCGGGCTTCCATTTCACGGCGCTCTGACTCCGTCTGTCGTATCCGGTTTCGCGGCATTTTCCGCCCGGTGCCACTGCCGCAGCCACCCGCAGTCCCCTCTGTCCCCTCGTTCCCTTCACACATCCTCGTCTTCACACTCCCGCGAGGCGCGTACGTCGACTTTCGTCGCTCTCTATAATACGACTGCTACTCACAGAGCCTCATTTGCATCATCCCTCAGAGAGAAAGAGAGAGAGAGGACGAGAGAGAGAGAGAGAGAGAGAGAGAGAGGGAGGCGGCTCTTTCCCTTCTGTCTCTCTTTTTTTCTCTCTCCTGCTATTCAGAGCGCGGAATCGTAACGCGTCGCGTACGAGAATCAGTGCGCATCCCCTGAATGAGGGAGCGTCTTTACTACTTCCGCCCAAGGAACGAGAGA
Organism: Eciton burchellii; assembly: GCA_020341155.1. Lineage (NCBI taxonomy): Eukaryota > Metazoa > Arthropoda > Insecta > Hymenoptera > Formicidae > Eciton > Eciton burchellii. The sequence continues at coordinate 15,462 of JAHMML010000048.1, read as the reverse complement.
AAGAGCGAGAGAGAGAGGGAGAGAGAGAGAGAGAAAGATAAAGAATAAGGAGTCGACGAGAGTCGCGCATCGCCTTCCCGTGGACACGATGAAGAATAGAACGCGAGAGATCGCGGGCGGGCGTACAACGCGCGAGGCCCGGATCACGACTCCCTGTGAGGGAATCGCCGGATTCCTTTTGCTAGAGAAGGGGGAGGGGGGAGGGGGCGAGGAGAACGCGCATCCGGATGCGGGGCGGACGTACTGTTCCTGTCGGCATTCCTCGTTCACGGCGGATTCCCGGGCGGCGACGAGTGAAACGAGCGTACACGCGCGCGATACGAGACGCGCCGCGGGATTTAACGCACGGTTGGCCTCGACAACGGAACGATCGAGGGCGAAGGGGAAGGGGGAGCGGGATAGTCGAGATTGTTGGGAATTCATTTATAGTTGCACACGCGACGGATAAATTTGCACGCAGCAGCAGATATTGCCGCGGGGCTACTTCCGCCAAAACTGGACTCGATTACATCGACATCGGTCCACGCGTGACGTGCGCGCGCGCGCGGGATGAGGAGGGAAATTTCATTAAACGCGAGACTATCGGGACGCACGTAATACTTCCAGCCGTATAGTTTACGTTAGATTAATAGGGAATTTATGGGCAAAGTTTGCCAGCGTATCGGATCCGCGCGCAGGGGAATTCCAGCTGCACAGCTGCGGCGCCGCCACGAGTGCGGCGGCGTCCTCTTCCGGGCACTCGCGCGGGAAAGAATCCCGCAAGTTCCGGGCGAGGCTTAGCGGATCCTCCGCTCTAACGGTGTAGTTTTGCGCGCGCGCGCGCGGATCGGAAGTCTTCTCATCGGCGGGAATGAAATCCGCGAGGTGCTTTCACGCCGGACGCTACGAATCTTGTTTTACATTCTCTTTATCTTACGTGTCATTAGCTCTACTTTGTCGTCGCTTCCGCCCTCACTCGAAGGCAGGCGTCTCTCCTGAAACGTCCCTCGCGGAACGAAGAAATCGTTCGAAGAGCAAAGGGGACAGATCCAATCTTTGGTGAGGATTGACGCGCGGAAGGACTCAATGTAGGACTCAATCAAGTTATTCGCAGCGCGCATTAGCCGCTTAAGATTAAAGCAACTTTAGCTCGCTCGCTCGCTCAACCGACGAATCCATCCCTCTTCGAGGGGATAGCTTGCCCCAATTTTTCCCCATCCCACCCTCCCTCGCTTTCTTTCTCCCCTTCTATTGCTACGTGGAAATAACTCGCCGGAGATACCTAGCCGTTCCTGCCAGTGGCGCGCGAATGTCGGCATCGCGACGCCTCGGTCGCGGCTTAACCCCCGGCGCGGCGCTGCGGGACGAGGGAAAATTGGAAATGCGGCTAAAACGAGGAAAAAGTTAAATTAAATACTCCGCAGTCCGCACGCCCGCCCGCGTCCTTTTTACCCGGATTTTTCAATTTCCTCCGGCAACCGGAGCTGCCTTTCCTTCGCTGCCGACTCCCGCCTCTCCYCCCCCTCTCCACCCACCCACGACCGGGGGTGCGTCGCTGTCACTTCGCCTCGGCCCGCCACACTCTCGCGGGATGATAGCCCGAGTGCCTGTCAACTGCTTCGAGGTAATCGCTCGAGAGTTTCCAGCGCCGAGCACGTCTCTTACGTTCGATTTTTATTCATGCGCGATCGCGATAGTCCCCGCGATAAAGACACCGGGGAGGAGAGGAGGCGATGGAGAAAAGATGGCCTCGTTCCTAATTTCTCTGCGTCCTCTTACGAGAGTTAACTCGATCGCTCATTCGTGAGTTCTTTGACGTGAGCCGACTTCCGCGGATCCGGCAGCGAATCACGCCTGCGTTTCCGACTCGGCAGGCTGCCGAGAGCTCGGCGGGACATCTTAATGAGACGCGATTGAAGCGCAGGTGCATCACGAGCGCGCGCCGCGGCTCGACGAGGGAACTCGCCGAAGGGCCCATCCGGGAATCCTCTCGATAGAGTCATTATCGAGCAGGTGAATCCGCGTACCTCGACGCACGAGAGCCGCGGAGGGGCACATAATTTTCGGGCCACACCGGGAGTAGCTTACCCGCGCGTAATGCACCTGCACGGCCAGGTAGAGATAATCAGCCGGCGCGGCCGGATTAATAATTGAAACCGAATCCGGGCGCCGCGCGCCGCTGAAATGCGGGAAACGCGAAACGCGCGAGTGTGCGCGTCTATCTGCTCGCGTGTATGTTCTCCGTGATCAGAAAGAGAACCCTGTACACTCGCGGACTTTATTATTCTGCTTTCTGATTCATTATCGGAGCGAGGCGCCGGGGGACAAAAGTGGCGAGAGCGATGCGCGGATCGAAGCAGTCCCTCGCGATTTTCGAGAATAATTCAACGCGATCTGAATTGTTCGCGCTGGCGCATGAAACGCGGCACTGTGGACGGTGCTCTCTCTCTCTCTCTCTCTCTCTCTCTCTCTCTCTCTCTCTCTCTCTTTCTTTCTCTTCAGATTTCGGAACGCGATTCGGGTGAGAATATTCCCGTCAATGATCCGAGTTCTCGCACCTGCCGAGCAGAGGCATCAACCGCGCGGGACATCGAAACGGTAAAAACTCCTCCCCTCCCTACCCCCGTGCGGCATTAATCAAGGCTTCCGCTCGACTAACGCCTATGGTAGCCAGCAATAATAATTTCTTTATCGGGAACTGGCTTGTCTTGCTCTCCGCCGTTTTTCCAACGGCCCGCGACCGCAATCGCGAGACGAGAAGTTAACCTTCGAATGCGGCCAGAACGGCTGCATTGAAGATTTTGAGATTGCTGTGCGGTACCTAGCGGAATAATTACATCTATAAAATGCAATTTCCGCATTTCTTCGAAAGATGCGCGAGATACAGGGATTGCATCTGTTGGAGAACTCGCCGGCCGATCCTCGCCGGTTGGAGTCTGCCAATTTTAAAGTGCGCGGCTGAATGCTCGGTATGGATTTGAGTGATGAAGAATACCCTCGAGTCGAACCTCGCTCGGTTTAACATGCGCGATATTCATACCGTGTATAAAAAAGTGCCCGTTCGCTGGACATCAGTTTGCCGTGCTCGAGATTCGCGATACAGAGCGACGAGATCGAACGTCCGTTTCCTTCTAATTCAAACTGATAATCAACAACAGTCGATGATCGCTGAAGGCCGATAAACAAGCAGGCAGCCTTCGACTCGCACTGCTGAAGGATCTTACTGTTTACGTTGCGCGCGATTGCAATCTAGGATCTCTCTCGAATCTTGAGTCACTCGGCACTCTCGAGGTCAGGGAGAGGTCGTCGCATCGCGATGGTTCTTGCCGATCCCTAAACTCGGCTCGACACGCGGCAAAGATCTGAACGACATCCAGCGTGTTCTTCTTGCCAGTAAACTGTCGAGTCTGCTTCAAACACTTCTTTCGGGAGGCACGCGTGGCCGCGGGAAAGGCAAAGCGAACTAGCTGATGTTTATCATCGCGTTTTCCCACGAGCGGCTTCATGTTCCGGAAGTAAAGCGACTCCGTTGCAGATAGAGACAGCGTCGATGTTGAACGGCGTTTTCGACTCATTAGCGGAATGCAACGCGCGCGAGTTTCACAGAGGAAGACAGGCGAGAGACGGAAAAACACGCGCGAGTTTTCTTCATTTCACTGCCGCTTCCCTCTGCTCGTCTTTTTCACTTGCTCGACGAACGGGAATGCGAAACCGAACACGTCGATGCGCCACGACTGCGGAAGCCAGTAGAGGAAACGCGAGCCGGATACCGTGAATTTAACGCTCGTTAACATTGAATTTCGACTCGTTGGCGCGAGGAGAATTGGAAGCGAGATCGGGCTCCATTCGCAGCATCCCGAAGCTACATTCGCTTCGAGGGCAAGCGCGCGTTTTTTTGATCCCGCATCCCTATTATTATTAACTTTGCATCAACGGTTACACGCGATTGTAGAATTCCCGCCAGTTCCGCCCGCGCTTCCGCTGCGGGGCGCGGGGAAAGCGGCATTATTTATTAATCGCGCGAAATGGTAGCGGGCCGCCGGCTACGCGGCGCGATTTTCCCCACCGGTCGGCCCGGCTATTTCCTCGTTTTTTCATCCAAAAACGCGCGCGCGTCATCCGGCAAACAAGAGAATCGGAAATTCCGAGCGCGCGCCAGCGCCGGAATTAATTAGAGCCGGCGCGGCTCTTTCTCGAGCGCCGAACGTTGTAAATCCGTCATGAATTAGCTGCGGCAAATCGGGATTTACGGATGAGAGGAGGAAGCAAGAGACCTACGAGGCATCGGCTTCACCTGCCGCCGTCCAATTTCACGGGAATAGGTCGATCCTGAGATCCATAGCCGATGGGAAAATCGCCGTAATAATCGCGGTCCACGCGCAGGCCGAAAAATCGGAAACCCGTCTTGCTCGGAGGCCGGCGCCACGCTCATTATCCCTCAATAACGGCGCGCATCTGCCGGTGTTTGTACAAAAAATCATATCGTACGTCGGTTGGCCTGCGGATAGACGGACAGAGAAAAAGGAGAGAGACCGAGAACCCTTCCCGTCCAGGAGGATTTCGATTTTGCTGAATGAAGCGCGCGTCGAGAGATGCGCTCTTGACGATCGTGGCGAAACCGCTAATACTAATTCGTCCTCAGAGAACCAGCGCCCTGTAATCGCCCCGCCAAGCCTCGCGGAGACGGGGGAGCTGACGTTTGGACGCAAAAGGCAGCGATTTAACGTGGAATACCCAAAGAAATCCCGCGGAGCGGGGACGAGAGAGAATGTTAATCGCGGACGCGAAAGTCTCGCGATTTCGGAGAAGGATCCGTTCTCCGGATCCCTCCGATAGCAATCCTAATTCGGAGAAAATAATTCCCATAATGCACGCGCCTCAATTCACTCGCCAGCCGAGCTGGCCAGGAAATTGAGACGTTTCGCCTGGAAACGGTTACAGCTGCCAGCGATCACGCGATCAATTGAGCCACACTAAAACTCAAACGAATCTCCCGACAAGCCATCTTTCGCTTATCCGCAGGCCGGCGCCGATCGTGAGATAACGCGAATGAGGATCAACGCGAGCGATCTCGATTCTTGCTTCTCGCTTCCTCGCGTGGGATACGCATCGTGTGAAAATCGTGCTCTTCTGGCGGCTTTGTTCCGCGCGGTGATCACTCGGCAGTCTTCGTCGGTAATAAAGACATTAGCCGGCTGCGGCCGCGTGACCCTGCGGCGCGATCAAGACCTTTTCGTTCCAGGAGGTCACTTAGTTCAGGCCGGAGTCAGCCGGTCTGCTTTCGGCGAAGTGATTTACGTCCCGCGAGCCGCAATTATCAAACGGCCCTTCAGCGAGATCGCCTCCGCTCGTCGGCCCTTTGCTAAGCCAGGTCCCTCGAAGAAGTAAGATTGTCTGTCTCTCTTGCCGACAATTCCGAAGGCCACGATGCACGCGAGCGCGCAAGGGCGAGAAACGATTAGCCTTCTCGTTACCCCTCGTAATTAATTTCGATCGAAGGATCTTCGCAATCCGGGCAATCGAGGCATCGAACGAGGCGAGAAACGCATCCGTCTTCCGGTCTGGAGACCGGAGCCGTAATCCGAAAGCTGGAGCTTTATGCTCGCGAGGGGAATCGCGCGACAGCCGTCGCTTTTACGCCGCCATTCCCGGCGAGGAAAAAATGAGCCGGGACGAGTCGTCGTTCCTCAGTCGCGCGGTTCGCGATTTCCGGGGTCGCGTTATAGCGCGGGTCATAACCGGGATTTAAAAGACACGAGTAACGAACGAACGACACTCCCGGGCCGAGTAACGTAGGCGCCGACTTTACTCCCGTTCGCCTTTCACTACGCCGCGGTTGACCTGGACCAGTGATGACCCCGCGATCCCCGGAGGGTCATTGATAGCTCGCGCCGATACACGATGGATTTACGATCCGCGGGCGGAAATAGAGAAATGGTCCCCGCGAAGGGGACCAACGCTCTTCATCCTGCAAATTGTCGTAAGACGATTACAAACACGTGCGTTTTTACGATGTATTGTAACGGAACGTTTGCCGAGCGCGGACGCGTAAAGTTTACGCGTACATGCGCAAGCCTTGGCGGGAGATCGAGATGCATAAAGTCCCCTTAAGATCCCGGATATCCGTCGGGCAAATTTTTACGTCCGACGTGGCAGCGCTCTTAATATTCACGAGCGCGGACTTTTTAATGTCCGCATTATTACAACGGACCTGATTCGCTGCGCGAGACTAGATCCCCACGTAAGAGCTCTCCTGCCCCCGCCAAGTCGTAACCGAGGGTAGCTGGATTCGCAAACGGCGATGTCTCGACAATAACGACTTCTCGCTCGCGACTCGTTGCGGATTTACGGCGCATCAAGGATGCGCCGATACAAGATTCGTTTGTGTACGGCGACTTCTTTCGCGAGACGCTCGATATGAAATCTCGCGATGTGACCTGCGAGATGCGAGGCGCACAGAGCTTCAGCTGCCGCCAAATGGCGGTCTCCACCTCCCCCTTCGTTATATCAGCGTCTTACAGTCGGTCCGACGGTTTTGTCGATAATTAAAGCAACTTTTCCGCGGCGCGTCCCCGGCGGATTCGGCTCGAGCAGCGACAAACAAGCTCCAACTTGTCTTGGAGGCTCCGTCAGACGAGCCGGCATCGTCACGAGAACAGCCGCGGGAATAAAAGTCCAACTTTTCCATCACCGTCTTCGCAGCACGCGATCGAAAGGCCGTCCGCCGACGATTACGCTGAACTTTGATGGAGGACGCGCGCGACCCAGATCGACGTAACGCTGGCGAGCGAGAATGGATCAATGAGTCATGAAGATCCGCCGAGAACCTGCCGAGTCACTCGTCGAGCTTGCACCGGGAAATTCGGGAATCCAATGACAAGATTCGCGCGCGCGCGAAGAGAATCCGCGAAAGGAGCGAAAAGGGGAAGGAAATCGCGTCGCTGCAAACGCGGCGCGAATTTTTCCAGCGGCCATCGATGCCGCCACGCGCGAGCGAGAGGGTGAACGACGAGCGTCGCCGGTGGCGGGGGTTGTTACTGCCGCTTGTAAACCGGCACCCTCGTTAGGTTGCGAGCGCGCGAGCGCGGCCGGCTCCGAAAGTGCATCCCGGCGTTGCATAATGAGAGCGCTTACAGCGGCGTGCCTGCAAAATAGATGCGCCGCGCGTCGCCTCGGCTCGCTCAATCGACGCGGGCGTCGCTGCGGCGACGCAACTTTGACGATAACGCGAAAGAGCGGCATTTAATCCGCCAGATGCGCTACGAAACGGAGCGCGCAGCGGAGCGGCCAGCTGCGAGCGGCCGGATGCGATCGCGGTTCAGCAATTCCGCACTTCCGCTGCCAGTTCTCCCCTTCTTTCCCTCCCCTACTTCTCCTCCCCTCTCTCTCTCTCTCCAAAACTGTCGGGATTTGTTAAACAATTATTGCACTTCGTGGGGATCAGGCTTAAGGCTTCTGGATTAAGCTCGTTCGGCCGCGATACGCGAGCGAATACGCGCGAATGCCGGCCGGAGCGTTGAGATCCAAGATATCGCAGATTTCACAATTTTCTTAGTAGAATTCGATACTCGTATCGCTCGCCGAACCAATTAACGTGAATTCAATTAATTTATACCGACTAATTTACAATTAAATCTTAAGAAATATAAATTTTAAATTGAATTATTGCTCAACGAACAATAATAATAAATTAGAACTTATTTAACTCTAAACATTCTACACTTTGATTTGAATTTATTAAAAAAAAATCTTATTTATTAATAATTGTCATAAATTTAAAATAGCAATACATAAAAAGTAACTAGGTGGATCTAATCGCGGATCAATTAATAAACAAGCCCCCCTAATCTATAAAATACAAATTTACTAATTAAAAATGATTTCTCGATTGTTATAATAGGAAATTGGAAATATATTGTCTAACAAAATGATTTAAGAGATCAATTACATGCTAATCGCGGGTAACTGTCATTGACTTGGAGAGTCAATCATATAATAGGATCGACGATCGATTTCCAATGCGACATCATTGAAACGAGCAAAATATTCATCACATGATATGTTTATGTGTAATGTTATCTTCCACTAACGTTTCTAGGAAGAAACTGATCCGTTTACCCTCGTTAGCGTCGTGTTTGTAATCATTAATCATTCGCAAATCACAAGTAGATGTTTACCGAAGGCAAACGAGTTGCGACAAAGCATATTACACGTTAGAGGAAATCTAAACACAACAAATTTTAAGATCAAAAGTTCCACAGGTCCCTTGACAAAAATATTACTCGAGATTTGCTTATCCGAAATAATAATTCCCGATGACAAATTTCAATTAACGTTAACAGATATTTGCGCAACGGAACAATACACCGAGTGACGCTGCAAAACGGACGCGAGCGACAGAGAGAGCATTATTCTCTCTCTCTCTCTCTCTCTCTCTCTCTCTCTCTCTCTCTCTCTTTCTCTCTCTCTATAAATAACGCGTCGCTCCACGTTTTCAAGAAGCGATCCGCGCTGATCCCCCTTCCCGCTCCCTTCATCGAACGAATGTTGAAAAATGCGGGATGCCGCTCGCACACGCGCGCTGCGCTTCGTCAATTAACTGGAGAAGCATCCATTATTATAAGCTCTTTTAATCCAAATGCATGAATTCCCGGGTATTTTAAAAGCGTGAAAAAATTATGACCGCCGAATGGAAACGTCCGCGCGGAATGCGCACGTGTGCTCCGGATAATAACGGCGCATTTATCCTTTATATACATATATATATATATATATATTTCTGCGCGGATCAGATGAAATTATTCACGTATTAGGCTAATTAAATAATTCCCACGGCCTCATTCTCTCCGACGTTCCTCTCCCTCTCCCTCCCTCTCTCTCTCTCTCTCTTTCTCTCTCTCTCTCTCTCTCTCTCTCTCTCTCTCTGTGCTATTTATCACTCGATCTCGATCGCGCGGTGCCTCCGCCGAGTCGGAATCGCTTGATTTTAATCGGCGGCGAGCGCGTTTGCCGCTCACGTAAAGAAAAGTGTTAAAATAAAAGGCCGACCGAGCGGCGCTTATCCGCGCGCATCTTCCTCTCGGCCACGGCGGGAATAGCAGTAATCCCCGTTGAAATGGCGGGTCGTAGAGACTCGCGCGATTAGCGTGCCGGAGTGCCGGGCCGCCGGCAAGATGGCCTGATGGATAAACGAGAGGCTCGTTTGGACTTTTGACGACTCCGGGGGCCTCCGAGTCCGGGGGCTTGCGGAGACCGCACAACCGCAGATCTTATCGCGGCCGCAGCTGTGATCCGCTCGCATTAGCGAGCGAAACCCCGATTTTATGCGCCTCCATCCCCCCTCCCATCGATCCGCCGATCTCGTGAACCAGCTCCGGTAATCATGCTAATTGCGCGAAAAGCCAACCCCCGGCGAGAACTCTCAGGGAGCTCGCAAGCTCCCGCGCGCACGTCGTGAACTCGCAAACCCTTTGACGCGAGACCCTTCCACCCTTATCGGCGAGACTATCCTGCCGAAAACCATCCTCTTCCCCCCTCCCCCCTTCCTCCCTTGAGAGCTCCGACTCAACGAATTGTAATTTGTCTTGCAGTTTTCGATGCGACTAGCATCGTTCCGCGAGGAAAGGAAAGCCTCGCGTTCAATCTCGAGAGAATTATGCAGACGTGTGTGCGTACGTAATTAACGTACGCGACATGGACACGCGTAAGCAAGAGATGACATACCGTCGGGGGGACTTGGGATGTCGCGCGGATTTAGGATGTCGAACGATTTACGCGAGGCTCTTTGCGCGAAACGTGCTCGGATTGGAAGAGAGTGAAACATTTGCGGATACGTCGCAAGTTTCCGAGCCTTGCGAGCCTGCGAAGTCCGCGGATGATCGTGTCCGCGGCTATCCCAGCCCCAGCAGTCGCAACTTTCGGATTAAGACGGCCAGATAAATCGCGCTTTGATCTTACAGCTGTGCACAAACGCGGTAACAACGGCAGCTCCGAATCGAAAAAGTAAATCGCAGATTTCAGCCGGACGTTAGCGCTAAATTAATACCAGCCTTAATATTCCCCGCTCATTGCTAATTCCCTCGTTGCTCCGCTCCCGCTAAAATTACATCCTCTCATTCGATTAAGCGATTAACCCCCAAGTTATATCGAGTTAAAAATGTTGATTTACACTTGCCCGGAAAGAAGAGGGCGGGAGAGGGAGGAGGAGAGGCGCGGTTCGACGTCGGGGCGCGCTGTTAACTTCGCCGCGCTAAGCGGCTTTTGTCCCGCATAAATTTCGCGGGAGATTGTTCAAATATCGAATCGCGCCCCGGCGCGCAGAATTCCGCATCCGTTTCAGCGCGCCGCGGAATCTCGCGCGAGATTCCGGCGGAATCCCTTATCGCGGAAGCTCTTCCTTTCCTCCGGAAAAAATCGAGCCGCTCGTTCTCCCTCTCCCTCCCTCTCTCTCTCTCTCTCTTTCTCTCTGGTCCTCTCCGTCTCGCGGAAACTAGCAATAACTTCATCGTAGCGCTCGTAACAAGCAGGATGCGATTAAGTAATCAGCCAGCGCCTCGCACGCTCGCGCCGATGAATTATTCGCGGCGAGTACCGAGAAAAGAAGCTCGTAAAAGAAGGCGGAAGGCTCGATCGAGTTCAGCATATTTACGAGCCATCAGAGGCGGCGCCTTAATTGGCCAAATCACGGCTCGCAGTCGGCGCGACCTTGAATTAATCGCATGATACGCGCCGTCTTCCGCCGTCTTTCGGTGTGGAAGAGAAGCGACAAAGATGATTCGAGATTATAAGATTATCTGCTCTCGAAACGAATCTCGAGATGCAAGTCGTAGGTGCGAGACTGTCGTCGATGTATCGAGGCAAGAAACGAATGTTGACTTCGCCAATGAATTATATCAGCACTCAGGGCAAAAGCACGAGTATCGACGAATTCTCTTTGAGGATAGCTCAAGTACATATCGCGATGGAAATGCGGAGCAAAGTCTTGTACTCATCGGAAATCAAGTACAGTTTACGAATGCCGGTCGTCAAGATGGCCGATTATCGCAGCGCGACGTCTGTTCTTAAAGATCGCAAGAAAATGCTCAGGAAATTATATAAACAAACACAAGGACGTATTCTATTGCGCTGATACAAGATCGAATCGATCTCGGAAACGAGAAAGCGCGTTGCTAACACGAAGACTCGTAATGGACGCAAAAGCGTAAGAACCAGAAAACAAAAGATAAAAGCTTTCTCAATTCCCGCGTATTCTCGCGAGGCATGCTGCACTCGCGCGATTGATCTATTGTCCTTATCGAGAGGCTCATAATACAGGCAGAAAGAGAAAGATAGTCTGTTTAGTCGGTTTAGAATCTCTTAATGGTCCCTGAACGTTATGAGAGTTTTACGAGCAAGACAAAATCGACAAAATCATTCTGACGGATGACGGATGAGCCGAGCAGTGGTGAATCGAATCCTCGAATCAGGAAACATCTCGTCGTTCAAATCATTCAGCGCTGGCGCGAAATTTCTCTTTTTTATCGCGCAAGCTCGACCGCGAAGAATCAAGCTCTCTCTGTCTCTCTTTCTCTTCTCGTGGAAACCAGCTTGAAACAACTTGATCGTTCAACAGCGAGCGTGATGACACGACGAGCGTTTATTCGCGCGCGATACGATCGACGAGGCGCTTCTTCTCGCTGCAGCGAGTGGAAACGGGACGTGTAGCAGGAAGCTGCGGTCCCAGCCGGAAGAAATTTATGCGCGCACCTGCGGCCCCTGTTGCCGCTCGATTAATGCGCCTGCAATTAAGATCAAGCTAGGAGCATCCGCCCCTCCGCGCGCCCCTCGTTGCGCCACCGTAAAACACAACGAGTCCGGCCGGTCGTTAATCGAACACCCGCGCGAGCGGAAGAGCCTGCGATTATTCGCGTGCGAGGACTCGGATCGGGAAGGAAGAGAAAGCGGGATCGCCAGAAGAAAAGGAAGATTAAGGGCGGCAAGAGGATCGATTCGTGATCTCGGAGGAATCGTCGATCGATCGATGGATCATTTTCGCTTTTGATCAGCTCGGTGCGCTCGATCAGCTGGCGATCTTTTCTCCGCTACGATTGCACGCTTCTATCGAATGACGAAAGGACGAATTCGCTCGCTACGATCCGTACATTTATTTCGGATCGGCAATTTGTTATCGACTGACGATGCAACGTGCGTTGGCCTCGCCTGCGAATTCAACGGGGATCTTTTGCTGTTGGATATACGGGACATAATTTCAACACGCCGAGATCTCCTGGATGCTGTTCGCGCAGCCATCGCGTCCTTCGTGCAGCAACAAGATCTGCACGAACGACAAAAATAAGAAAAACCAACCGAGAGGAATAATTCCTAATTCCGCGAGTTATAATCTTCCCGTCGTTATCCGGCGTAGACGTGCAACATCGAACACGAAATATGCACGCAACGATGCATGAGAACGCGGCGAAGGGGTGTATGGCGGTGAGGGAGGGAGCGGGACTCACGCGAGAGTTTACGCGAGAAGAATTTTTTGGATCCTCGTTCACATGCTTCGAGAAGGAAGATCGTCCAGGGTGTTTCCGATCCGATCCCTATCCGATTACGAGAAGGGTGCAGGGGGTGGACGAAAATAGCGCAACGGAAAAGGACGCGTGGCAGAAGGGAAAAGAAAACTTCAGGGCTCAGGAAGGACACGTTTGGCCAACCTCGATGGCGGAGGGCTCGCTGCTCGGGAATGGCATTGTTTACCGGATCACGAGCGAGAGGGGGAAGGGCGCCTCCCTCGTAAACCGCCGTTCGCACGGCGGAAAAGGGCTTACCGGTTTAATCTAGTTTTCCATGAGCGAAGTTAACGCGCCGCTTACACGAGCCTCAAGCGTCTCGAGCTCGACATTTCATAATCGACCGCTCGTCAGCGAGCGAGGCAGCTAAGACGACTCAGGAGCGAACGAGAGCGAACGAGAGAGAGCAAGAGAGGGGGAGAGAGAGAGAGAGAGAGAGAGCGAGAGAGAGAGAGAGAGAGAGAGAGAGAGAGAGAGAGAGAGAGAGAGAGAGAGAGAGAGAGAGAGAGAGAGAGAGAGAGAGAGAGAGAGAGAGAGAGAGAGAGAGGGAGAGAGAGAGAGAGAGAGAGAGAGAGAGAGAGAGAGAGAGAGAGAGGGAAAGACCTGGACCGCGCGAACCGCCGACCGAGATATCGATCACGGCGATTACGTAAACAAGGCGGTTTCACGGTTCACATCGGCGTAACGTGCAACGTAAGAGACCTGATGATGATCTATCTTCCGTTCATCGTTTCGCCACCTTTATCGTCTTCCCGTCGACTTTCCCTTCGTCTTCGGTGCGATTTCTCGGCGGATTTACTCGATGCATCGTCGTCGGCACATCGGCAGACGTTTGCCCAGTGTAGGGCAAGCAGCGGAGAGAGCCTCGTAGTATTAAGTCATTACGTTCGAGTCCGGTCCTAATAATACCCTTCGAGCCAGCCAAGTGAGCGAAGCGAGCGTGGCCACGTTCATCCATCCAACCGGCCGGCACGCCGCATCCTCCGCAGAGGTTCTCACAGCGATCGGCGTTCTCCATCAACGACCTGCAAAGGTTGTCGCTCGCAGATTTCACATCTCACCCAACGTCTCTCTCTCTCTCTCTCTCTCTTTCTTTCTCTTAGATTCCTGTCGCTCGAAATCTCGTAATCTCTGGGCATCGCGCAGGACAATCGATCGCAAACAGTTGGATCTCGATGATGGAAGTTTGTACGAGGCAAGTACAGAGGCAAGAAGAATGGACAACGATTGTCGCGTCTCCTTTACCGATTCCCGCAGACAATCCCAAGACGATAACAAGATATCGATAAATCGATTAGTCGCGGGCGTGACTTCAAGGACTGCCCGCTCCTTCCACGAAGGGAACTCGCCGAGAGGGCAAGGGGAGGGATGCGTGCATAGATCGTGTGGATAATAACTTCATAGATGCGCCGGTGGTCCTCCGCTCGCTCGATGCGCGCTCAAGCGCGGCCTCGATGCGGAAACGACGCGTCTTGCTTCGCAAGAGCCGAAGGCGCTGACACGCGGCTTCGAAGACACGCTTCTCGCCGAAATTAGGATGGAAGGAAGTCCGATGCCTCCAAGAGAGCATTCGCGAGGTATCTGCCCGATGCTGATGACTGATGACATCTCCGATTCTCTAATCGCACTTCGGGAGATACGGAAGGCCCGCGCTCTCGAGTTCTCCAACTCCCGATTACTCCTTCTGAAGGCAACTTTCCGCGATCCCGCTCGGAATCCGCGATCCCGCGAGCGAGGTGCGCATCTTCGGGAAGCCTGTTTGGGAACAGCCTGTACACGCGCGCGTACGTCGCCGAGGCATGCAGCGATCGTGTAATAAGATATTATAAGAGCAAACCAGCGGGTGTGCCCGCCAGGCACGAGCAGGAAGCAAGGCTGGTGGTCCGCACTGATTCCGCGCTGCGCCTAGAAACAGCGCTTCGCATACGCACCGTCCCGTCCCGCGTCTCGTCGTCGATGTCGAAGCATGCGCGAGTTTTACGCGACCTCGTGCGTTAATCGGACCCACCGTACGCCAGTCACGAATGTCTCGATTGTCGGGCTCGCTCGTAACGCACGACGGAGAGCATGAAAGCGTCTTAATCCGATCTCTCTCTTAATAACGAGAATCAGTTTTCCAATCGCACGCGTTTCGCGACCTGATTTGTCAACTGGCTCGCAAATGTCCGCTAGACACGCTGGACCGGTCTAAAACTCGTTCCGACGAGATCGAGATCATTCGATCCGGAGTGCATCGCAGATAAATCGGCATCGGGTTTGGACCGTTCAGGGATTTCCTCGACGATCGCAAACGGAGCGGCCTGCGAAGATCGTTCGCGAAATGTCGAGCCATTCGTAAATCTGCTGGCGATTTAGGGCATTCTGAGACAAGATTGGTGGAATATGGCTTGAGGAAGCCACTAATGGTGGCATATGCCTAATTAGAACCTAGTATGATCAACTTTGGGCAAATTTCCCCAATATGGCCAGTTCGGCCCAAGATTGGAATGTTACGTCAGGTTTTGCTATACGTGGCACGTTATGGTACCATAGCACAAAAGCCTCTAAAAACGGTCTGTAGGCTCTTAATATGATCAATAAGGAATAGGTGTGATCATTTATGGCTATGATTGCCCCGAAATGACCAGTTCTGAGTAACTTTGGGGAAATGCCACAGATTTGAAACTGAGTGASACACTTTGACGAAGATTGTGAAACATGCCCTAATATGGCCAATTCTGGAATATTATGGCCAGAGATGCACACGTATGGTCTAATATGATTAGAAATATCAAGCTTGGCCAACAGTATAAAAGTATCTGCATTTTCGAGAACCTCTGTTATCGTGTGCTACATTTGGAGATTTCGGGCATACTGAGATAACATTGGTGGAATATGGCCTGAGGACGCCACTATTGGTCCCATATGCCTAATTAGAGCCTAGTATGACCAA
>JAHMML010000047.1:1285847-1405382 GCA_020341155.1 Eciton burchellii | reverse complement strand
TCTCTCTCTCTCTCTCTCTCTCTCTCTCTCTCTCTCTCTCTCTCTCTCCCTCCCTCCTCTTTCTTGTTCTTTCCGTCCCGCGTTCCATTCTGACAATGAAATAATTCGCTCTCGCTTCGAGGCATCTCGTTGACGCGACGGAATTAGTAGCTCGGTCGGAAATTAGTAGCGAATTTCTACACCCGAATCAACCAAGCTTCCCTTTGGCTTGTTTGGGACAACAAGGGAAGGAAACGCGACGTCTGCCGCGCGCGCGGTACTTACTTCCGGAATATCCAATAAAAATGCACCGTTTAGGCTTTGCTTGCCGATCAACGGTGTCGTATTCTTTTTACAGAGCGACAATGCATCACGCTACCAGCTATCTGATGCTTTCAACGCTCTGTTTGGTATTATCGGGATACGAGGCGGATGATAAGCACAGAACGATTCTATCGAGGAAACGACGTTACGTCGTTTTTCCCGAAGGCTCCACGTTTTCCGTGAGTACCATGCGGTGCATTGATTTATCTTGACGAGCAACCTGCGAGCAAGTTCCCCTCTTAATACGGTGTTATTATTCTGGAATAATTACGTAGGAATCATTATGGTCCTTCCGTTAGCCTCATCAGCAGATTTTTGCGATATTGTAAACATTAATTTAAATGCAAATGTGATGAATACACGGGTTAATTTAACATTTTATTGTAAGGGGCGCCAGTCGCAGTTACTCCGCGGCATAATTAACTTTGTAATTAATTGCTTACCGATTGAACGCGCTTGCCATTAGATAACTCTGAGCTTTTGCGCTGAAATTATCACGATTTTTGTTATTCATGCGATTTTCAATATATCGACGGATGCATCGCGATAATTATCCGCCTTCAAAAGATTCCAAATGCTCGCGCCTTTTGTCTATCGATCTTCCTCCTCAGACATGCATTTACGCACGTGCGCAATTGCGGATAATTTAATTTATTATCTCATTTATTATCTCAGCAACTGATGACTACGCATCACGACGCGTAATCTCCAGGATCTCTGCGAGATCTGATAAGCAAACACGTTCTCTCTCGCGTAATGTAACAGTCGTGGCGGAGGCATGAAAATGAAGAGGGAAGAACAAAAAGGGGGCAATGCTAGGTACACGAATATGACGCGGTGTCGGGCTTGTTTGCAGGTAGCTCTCTGCATGACAGTACACACTCTGACTTCGGACAACATCTTCACGGAAGGGCTCAACTGGGGCATCTCGTACGACCTGCCGAACGAGAGCAAGCCTGCCTTGGAGCCGTTTCTGGATTTGAGACACGATAGACTCAAAGCCGGTAACGAGCATGATCGCTACGACAGCTATGGCGCCTTGAAATATCCCGGATGGAATAACGGCGTGAAGTCTCGCTTCGTCCCGGCCAGAAAAAAATACCGCAAGTCGGAGTATTATTACCTGCAGAGGAGGCATCGGAGAGAACTCTACGGCAAGCTGGAGGTCATCATGAACGCGTGAGTGTTTCGCGTATCTGAGATCGCGCGTAAGCTGTAAGCTGTACGCATCGACGATGATGAAAATAGCGGCCTTCGAAAGCGTGCTTTCGAAGGTGAATTTATCGTTGAAGCATTAAACGGAACGCGAATCGCCGAGAGCGTGACGATAATCGTCACGAAATCGCATCGGACGACAAGCGAATGATTGGATGATCGATGCGGTCTGACTCGACGCTGCGATTAATTCCGTACCTGATAACAATTATTAACTATCCTGCGCCCGCGGCCAGCCAAGACAGCCTCGCATCGACGTCGCTCCGTCGTCACTCCATCATCACCGCCATTGTCGCCGTCGCCGTCCTCGTCATCCACTCAACCTGAGTGAATATATTAACCTGGATTTCTTGGGAGCATATCAGGCAGCGACGAATTTTCAGCAGACACGAATTTTCTTCGACGAGAGACACGCTCGATAATAAAATAGAACGGCGATTTTAGCGGCAGCGGCGCGATCGAACGATCGTCTCGTCCCTTTATGGAGAAGAACCCCGTCGTGGTACTCTGGTTTCATCTATCGCGGATTACCGGCACATCGGCCGCATTAATGGAAAGTCGATAACATCGTAATAATGACGCTCTGTTATCGTGTCAAGTCGACTTGCGACTTGCCGGCCGGCAAGTCACGCTATTGGAGAACGTCGCGAGTTGTCGAATCGATTCAGATTCCCGCCAGTAGGAATGCCATTCATACGGTCCGTCCGGTTGTTCGATCCCGGCGCTGATTCTTCAAAACGTTTCGCTCGAATCTTCGAGACATTCCGCCATAATTCGCGCGGTACGGTAAACGAGCAAAAACAAAGCCTTGCTTAAGGAACACGGCACGGCGTATGAAGCGAAAGGACAAGCTCGCGTTATTCATAACGCCCGCGGAGCAAATAACTGTTACGACTGCAGCTGACGTTGCGAGACGGCGCAAAAAGTGGCCATTTGTCGGGACCGGGCATAAATTCAGCGGACGCGTTTATTGCATCCGTCACGACGGCCCTCATGGGCATTTATCGAGCGACGTTTAAGCGGTGTCGTTTACCCCGCCCTGCCAACGGGGGATAACGAAGCGGCCGGCGGGGCGTTGCGACTAATATCCACGCGAAATCATTCGCACCCCCTCGCCGGGAGAAGACGAGCTTTGTAGGACACCGGAGCGTTTCTCCCGGCATGTGTGGCGGGGAGATGCAATCGTCGCTGGTGGTTTGTAAAGGATCGTCCAGTGGTGCCGTTGGTGCGGCTTAAGGGTGGCATGAATCAGACGCTGGTGGGCAGCGCTGCCCGATACGGCGGCAGGAGCGCCGCGGCGGACGGGGGTTGTTTCTGAACGACTCTGGCAGACCATTTATCCGTTTCTCGGGCCAACAACCATGGGAGAATAGTTTCCCTCTTCGTTCCGCGGAACCATAACCAGATTTATGCCCATCGTCAGGCAGGTCCGATTATTTTCGTCGGCACGTTTTCGTTTTCCGGTCGAAGTAAGGCCGCGGTAACGGCTGCGCCGAGCCGCGTTCTCGCTCCAAGGACGTAGCAGCGAGGGTACTTAGCTCGGCGGAAATCCTAATAACGCTGGACCGCGACGAGGGGACGCCACTCGAGAATGCATGAATTGCACACGCGGAACGTAATGACCGTCTTTCGTCTTTCCTGTAAAAAGAAACTCGTAACGAGAATCTAGCGGAACGACAATGCTGGAAAACGCACTGTGAACCGTAACTCCAGTTTTGGAAAACTCCTGGTTCTCTGGGATTCGCAGTTTTAGAAGAATGATATACGGATACGGATGAATCATAATCGTAATCATGTAAATCGCGTTTCGAGAGTCGGGGAAATTAAATCGTTAACTGGGAGAAAACTGGGGAAAAGTAGAACGATACGCTGAACGGATCGAGAATACGATTAATGATGATGACATTTTACGTAAGAACAAGAGTAAGGAAACGAGCGCGGGCTGAAATGGTACAGCCGGGATATCCGGGTTAGACCGATGGTATTAATTTTATCTCATCTGTTCGAGATCCACCCCGTGGAAATTCCGTTCTCCCTTCTCAGAGGCCCTTCCGGGATAAATGGTAGGCATTTACTCAGATTGCCGATCGTAAAATGTGTTCGGGTTCGTCAATTGCGTATAATGAATGACTCGTTGTCTCATTTTGTCGCATCTGTGTTAGCCTCTTTCGCTGGGAAAGCGAAACGGACAGCTCGAGTAAATTCCATTCCATGTAGACGGGTTTTCTAGGATCTCTAGATCCTTCACGTCGTTTTCCGGCTTTCTAATCGTCGACGCGATTCATCGTCCGAAAAAGTGCGCCAGCTTCGCTCCTTCTTGTCTGACTTTGACGCCAGCGGAAGAATCTGATAACCGCTACTCCCATCTAGCGCAATCTAAAAACTGACAAAACCCGAGCACAAAGCCTGACGACGATAAGTCAGAGAAATTGTTATCGCGATTCGGCAGGATGCTACAAAGAGGACGCAGTAACAAATCAGAAGCGAATTTAACGGGGGAGGCGGATCGAATTTTCGGAACTTTTCGTCGCGCAACTTCAAAGCTTCGCTCTTTAATCTTCGGCGGGTAAGATGTATGGAGGACGGGAAAAGCAGCAGCGCGATTCCGGCGAGCTTAACGAGGCGGTTGCTTGCTGCCGGAATGATAGATTATTACGTTCCTTCATCGGTCTGCTAGCTACTTTTATGAATATATCTCTTAATCTATCGATTGATCCGCGCTTTATACTTCTCTCAAGAGAACTCTTCTCTGAAGCATCACTGTTAAGGTTTTTTTTATGTGTTGTCTTGGGTTTTGGAATGTTTTCGATATAAACAGCTTATATCGAAGCTTATATCGAATATGAGTCACAAAGCCAATGGATTAAGCCGCAACCGTGACCGAAATAAAGGAAGATCTTTATCGCTCGATAATATCAAGGGTCGAAAGATTAGTATCTTCAGTGTCTTGCGAGAAGCCAGAAGCAACAGTCGCACATTCGTTACTGAGTTAACGCGAGTGATATTGTAACTGTTAAATTATTTGATGATTAAAGAAGATTGTTTTGTTTTCCAACGACTCTCATCTTCATTGAACACACTCTCTCGAATCGGCAATAAATAAATATAAACGACGTTGCGCGAAACATCGAAAGCGCGTTAACAATCACGTTTTGATTACTAGAGTTTTCGGTTGCACGTAATTCGATTTTCCTCGCGCGGTCCGTATTCCCGCTAATCGTATTTTTCGCTTGAAACGGAGAGAATGACGCGATCTCGCAGATAGACCTCGCGAAGAGATATCTGCACTGCGCTTGGTTCTACATCTTTTTTCTTCTACACCTATTTTCTCTTATATTTTCAGGATGGGCTTCAATGGCAGAGAGTGCATTCTACGCGCGCTTTGCGAGGCATCCCAGCGATTGATGCCGAAGGGAAACACGCTGGTGGAGGAGATGATGAGAATATCATTTTCGTAAGTGTTAGAAGGACCGCGCCTTGAAGAGTCGCGAGACATTTCATTCTTCGAAATCTTATCTCTTAAAACCTACAATCCAAGATTCAGAATAGCGAACCCGAAATGGAGGGAAAAAGAAGAAGGAGGGAGGCGCGCGAGACTAGAGAATAAAAACGGGTAGACGAAGGACTTTCTTCAGCGCACTGCGCCAACTCGCCTTCAACGTAACGTTCCGCCAAAACTGAGATACAGTAAATGCCGCGCACTGCTCTCGCGCTAAATAAAGTGTCATTACTCGTTTGCGAAACGCAAAAACGACGACGGATTAAAAACGTGACTCGACTCGCGCGTGTGGCTTCAAATACTTTCCTCCTTCTCCGACCCGGCTCTCTATCCTCCCTTTCCTCCCTAGGATACTCCCTCGATTATTCCACCACAGTGGACTATTACGAGGCGGTCTGCTCGTCATCTCGAGCAGGAATGCGCGATTTGCAAAACGTTAGGGATCTTGGGGGAGGGTTGCCTCATGAGCCGCACCCTCTCTCCGTTCTTTCCGGAAGATATCTCAGAAGTAATACCTTCTCGGCGCAGGAAGGACGACGTTGCAGGGTGAAGGCTCTTGCTCTCCCCGCCAATCGCTCCGGGACTTTCCAAGCGTGCGATTTAGAGAACATTCTCTCGTCCTTGCAGGCTACCCCTCAAGAGGGTGTTCTCGTTCGAGCCGCAGGAGCATCACGCGTACAGCCAGGCACACGAAGCCGGCCACCATGGCAAAGACTGCGCCGCCATGTTTGCCGGCTGCAGCTTCTCCCTCATCGACTTGGCCCTCGGGAGGTATAACGCACCACCGACCGACCGGACCGGGGATCCTGCGGACTACAACGCTGGAACTTTTGCCAGTCCTGATGTCGACCTCGTCGGAGATTGGCCTGGGTACAACATGAAGTGAACGCGATGCGCTGCGAACGGCAACCGGATTTCAATGCATTGCGCGCAGCTGCGACGTCGCGCGATGCCGGCGATAATCTGCCTCGAGCGCGAACCGGATGATCTCTCTCTCTCTCTCTCTCTCTCTCTCTCTCTCTCTCTCTGTTTTCGCTGGAAAACATCTCCCGGCGTGCACGCGTCGCCGAGTTTCATAAGCGCGTAGATTTCAGCCAGCGAAGATACAATGGTGGTCTGTCTGTCGCGAGGAAGCGAATGATCGTCAACTGAAAAATGATCCTTGCTCGCTCGGCAGAAGCGCGAGAATAAAGTGCGATCGTACGGCCGATGCACGAAGATTGATGATGTTATCGGGGAGAAAGCAGCCAGTTTGTAATTAATAAATATGCAGGGGATATACATATTCATCGGGAAAGGGAACCATTGGCAGGGCGGTAAATACAGCTACGGATTCCATTTGTGACCGTGAACGAGGCTGAAACCGATTTGATTTCTACGAACATGCGTATCACCACAATTACATTATTAATCTGTCCGCGCGCACGCACACACGCATAGATAATATCTCGGCGCCGCGCAAACCGCAATTCTCCAAATTTTACTCAATTTTCCCAAATGTCATTTCTGAACCGACACGGATATACTGCTGTTAAAATTGGTTACGAAAATGCACTTTTTTTGCTCACTTTATTCGATCCGTGACGTTTTAATGACAGTGTAATTGCCACCGCGTAAATAAATAAACGGCGCGTTCGGTAACCGTTTAATCGGCTTGGAATATCGATTAATAAATTCTTCTCTACTCAGGAAACAAGTCGCGCGTATAGCGTATATAATACCATATACCATTCACAGAGTAGATTATCGTATTTTGCGTTTACTTCATTCTGTTTACGCACGAGCCCCGTAACTCTCATTTAGCGTACGTCCATTTTTCAAGCGCGCCGTCATAAAATATACAAGAAGCTACGATAGAGGGTTGATCGGCTGACGTGGATTGGCTGAGATAGGGCGAAATGTGACGGTGCATCGGGAACCGGTAGCAGCGATAGCAGCGGAGGATCGAGAGACCAGAAGGGAGGAAGGGAGGTATCCTCGAGATAGCATTTATGCTGCATTCGACTCGAGTCATAAATGCTTTGTATCTCCGCGAGACAGAGACGACGACTTTATTCGAAACGTCTATTCTCGTGCAGGCACGTCGTCGTGACTGATTGACCGGTGGAATCCATCTCCACGCCAGGATTTTCACAGTCTTTCCCGAAACGAGGAAGAGAGACAAAGCGAGAGAGGGTTCTCCGGCCGGAAGGGGCGGCCGTCAAAGCGGCCTGCGCGCAGCGAAATGAGCCAGCCGCCCCCTGGCCCCCTGGCAGGAGCGGTCCGGGGGTTAACAAAGTCGCAAACAAGAAGAATTGGATCTCGCGCCGGTGTTCGGGAGGTCCGATTTATCACGCGCGATGCCAGCGACGAAAACGACTGCGCTCGCAGGCTGCGCTCTTGTTTCTTTTACCAGGTCCAGGTCCGATCGGGCTTGGCGTTTCCTCCTTCATCGGTCTTTCACTTATTTCCACTTGCCGTTCTCATCCGGCATCATAGCGTCGCTCCGGGACAGGGAATGAAAGATTACCTCGGCTGATCGCCGAGTCGACCCGCAACGGTAACGATATAAGAATGACGGGACTGTTCCACGCTGTGGAACTCACCGGAGGGACATTGCACGAGACAGGGACGTTCTCGGCGGCGAAATTGATTTTGGATTTATTCGCTGACATCGGTGGGCGTCTCCGCGGGGACGATGGCACCCCGTGGCGTCTGTGTCATCGATATCATCGACGAGGAAGATCCGATATATCGATCGCGAGCGAGCTGGCGTTTAGCAACGCCGGTCTTAGATTCCGAAAATGATTCGCCGTTAATCGTCCGTTATTGCGCTCGATTTTCTGCCAGAGACGCGCGAGATATCCCGAAGAGAAGCTTTCCTGCTTTTTCCTTTTTTTCCTCGCTTTTTCTCGACGGCCCAACGGCGATGTTTTATTTATTCCGCGTTAAGGCCGCGGTATCGAGCGCACGCGGGCGCGCGCGTGGATAGAATTTTCTCCGAAGTAACGCCGCTCGTTATAGCCTCGTTAGTTTAACGAGAAGCCGCGGACCGAAATAGCCGAAAGTTTCATTACATCCCGGAGCGCGATTGTCGAAGTAACTGCCGAAGAAGATGAGACATCCGCGAGTTATCACGTCGCTGATCGATGGAGAGACCGTCACGTGCCCCCTCGCTCTATTTACCGCGTAAAGGTTGCCTCGCGTTTCATCGCGGACGTCGTGTTTGTTTTGCCGGCAAGAGATGCCCTTTTTACTCCGTTACGAGCTGCGGCTTTTTATCATTACACAACGGGCACGATGCGACCGTCGAGACGGTAGCCCTGCGGTCGCGTGCGCGCGAGCGTGCACCTTTTTCTGAGGACGGCGCGCGGACAAAAGGGACTTCGACGTGCATCCATAATGAAAAGGGCCGCGCGCGGCCCATCCTGCAAAGAGCAGCGTGTCGCAAAGTCGCAATTAACTATGCAGCCGGTGAATTAGCCGCGATTCAGCAGACGCGTGTCTAAATCAGATTACACAAACGAGGCGGGGCGAGAGCTTGCCGGGGAGCTCGAGCTTTTTATCGTTCCATTTCCATAATTTGATAATTACGTTGCTACATAATAATGCGTATAATAATAATGCGTCCCGTAGCTCGTAAGCGTTAATGTATTCCGCGCAGGTTGCCGCGCAGGTTGCCGCGCGTGCTTTACACACGCTTAATGAAGCGCAGGAAATATGCAGATGTAATCGAGATGTAATTCGAAAAGCTCTGGATTCTTTTTTTCTCACCCTTCCCTTTCCCTCTCCGTAAAGTCCTCGATTCCTCCTCGCTGGCTAATGAAAATTGGATTCGCGAGGATTAGGCCAACATAATTGCACCGCACTCGGAACGCCAAGTCAGGCCATTTAACGGCGGCTGAAAAAAAAGCGAGCACGACTCAATTTCTGTAGTTTCAGTCGCGGCGCTCTGTCCCTCGCGACGAATTTATTATGTAAAATTAGATGAGCGGGTCGGCCCCTCCTCCTCCTTCTCCTCCTCCTCCCCGATGACGCCTACAAGGTGCATTAGCAGTCAGGCATCAGTTTTCATCCCTCTCGGTTTTTTACAGCGCTATCAAATGGCAGCAGCGCGACGCGAGCAGCCCGCCGTTATTTAACCGAGAAAGATAACACGCTCTCATTGTTCATTCGAACGCGTCCGTTTGACTATCCGGATTAGAATTCCGATCGCACCCTGATCGCATCCGCGAAATGGAACGCATCAATCGCACGCAACTGGCCGTTAGGCGGCGACGATGATTCCGCTCGCCGCACCGATCTCATCCCGCCCGATCGCTTTCCTCGCCCTCGTCCTTTCTCATTTTCCTCGCCTCTCCGTCCTTTCGCCTTTCCTTCCTCCTTTTTTTTCCGCCGGTAAGCATAAAATCCGGTAGAGAGCGAACAGATATCGATTTCACCACGCTGGCACCGCCCCAGTCCGCGGGCCAGACGCGGGCGTGGTGTGCCGACCGCTTACAACAACCCTCCTTTTCCACGGCAGCGCCGTATTTCGGTCACAGTTAGCCGCAATTCCCGCAGGTGAGTGTCGCAGATGGCCAATGAGCGATTCCGTCCTCGTCGTCGCTGTTATCGAGAAGCGAACGAGCGAATTTCGCGGTCGACGCGGTGGCGATTCGCGATGCACTCGCGGATGCTTTCGGGGGATGAATAACGGGGGGAGAAGGTAAGACGCACCGCGGCAAGAGTACAACCATCGATATCGATAGTTGCCCCCGCGTGTCCAACTGATATCGCGTGAGCGGCGGCCGCTTCGGCGGAAATCGCATTTAACGCTCTCCGATTGGAATTGTCTCTCTCTCTCTCTCTCTCTCTCTCTCTCCTTTGCGCGTGCGCGCGCGCGCGCAGATTTACACATAAATGAAACCGGGAGCCGTGCGGTGGCTGCCTAAACATTGCGTCTAAGCGCCAGCGAATCGAAGCTTCGTTTTTCAAACGAGCGACACGCGTAAGATTTCGCACGAATTCGATTAGCTTCGAATCAATTCTCTCGCGCTTTTCGACGCAGCCTTGAAGAATTAATTGACTCAAGTCGTGCCGCGAATCGCGTCGCGAAGAGAGTGACGTTAGAGTGACGCGAGATTTGAATCCATCTATTTTGATATGCGTGATATGATTTGCATGTGTGTGTGTATGCGCGCGCATGCGCGGTCAAATAATCAACATGATTACTGACAGCATAGGGACAGTACTGTTGGAGATGAGAACCAAGAGACTGATTGTAAGGTGAGGAGAATTAGTTTCGATTTGCGCGCTTTTAGACTCGACATCTGAAGCTTCCTTTGTAAGAGAGTTACACAGCAGCTATTACAGAGACAGAGGGCCCACGTAATTATCTCAACAAGGAATAAAAATAGGGAAATAGGGACATAAATAGTATCGCTGAGAGTAGATAATGAATATTCAGCAAAGTCGGTCCCCTTATCATAGGTTAATCTTACCATTTACTTTGCCGAGCTTGATTTAAATCAAAGAATTAAAAGGAGCTTGAAAGCATATCAGAAAATTCTAGATCCTAACTGTGATAAACCGTCGGTGATTGATGCGGTAATAGTAGTTATAAAAAGCAACGGGTTCCACAGAAGCACACGTATATGCGCAGAGATATATGCGCGCGCCCATACGCAGGACAAATTTGAATTTTTGAATGCGCGTATGCGCAGAAGCGGGCGCGAAGTTTCGAATTTTTTAATTGAAAAATTTGAATTCAAATTAAAATTCAGATTCAAGAATGTAACGCTGATTCGCGACACAATGACATTAAAAAATATTCAATATACTCGATTAAATGAGATGCAGATTCGCATTAAAGGTAAATCTGAGTTAGTTTCTAGATTTAATGTGGAATATTTTGTGATTGAATTTGCCTTGCAGAATTTTTATCGCAGCATATGATATAATTATTTTCTTTTGTTATATTATTTTATTTATATTTATTATATTCCAGAATACTTGTAATTAGATTTCTTATTGTATTATAATAATTTTGGTGATTTATATGTGGATTGTATACATATATATATATATATATGTTGGTAGATTATATCACCATTTGTGTTAAGATATTTATTTATTGTTTTTATTGAATTTTTGAATTGAATTTTTTATTAGTTTTATTTACTAATTAGGAAGTTAATCGAAAATTAATATTTCTATATTACATACTTGTTGCGAATGAGTCGTTACGAGTTGCGTATCTCGACCGTTGCTGGAAACTCAGTAGAAGACAGGTATTAGATAGTCGTGCCGCGTATCATGTCGCGAAAAGAGCAACGTGAGTGCGACGCGAATTTTACGCCTATCTATTTTGATAATTGGATACATATATACATGTGTGTGTGTGTGTGTGTGTGTGTGTGTGTGTGTGTGTGTGTGTACAAACGAGTCAATTCATATTACATCCACCACGCGCACCGCAACCTATTCTGCCGTCTATCTAAATGGAGCTTAGATTCCATAAGCCAAAGACGCCAAGTATTTCGCCATGCATCTCGACAAGACAATTTAACTGGGAAAAACATATATGCAGTAAACGCAAACAGGACTCAAGTTAGGTAAAATGTACTAGTAAGCAGAAATTCACAACTGTCACTGGAAAACAAAATACTACTATGTAAAACTATACTAAAACCCATTTGGACGTAAGGTATCTAGCTTTGGGGCACAGCCGCAAATTCCAACCTTGAGATACTGCAAAGACGCCAACCTTAGGATAATTACTAAGGCCTCTGGTACATTACAAATGACATACTCCATAATTTTAAGATACCAACCATTCAAAAAATTATCAAGGAGTTTTGTCAAAGATATCGCGACAGACTAGACAAGCGATCCAACAATCGCTGCCAATCTTATGAAAGCAAGAGGAATAATGAGAAGATTCAAAAGGAAGAGACAGATCTACTGAACTAATATTCCAAAATTAAACACTTCCGAATAGTATACTCGCAAAGTCTCGAATACGCTTATGTATTAAACAAGGATGTAACTCTGGTTATGTACCTTCCCTGACATAATTATTTGTGGACAAATGTATTGCTAAATGTTCTATGTATAGCAACAGTTGCAAATATTGGATGACAAAGAGAAAAGAAAAAAATTGTCACACGAAAAGATTCATGATGGCGTGATGAAATTGTAGCTCACTCGAAACTGAAAAGATTGGTCCGAAAGCTGCAATTTCAATCGATGCGACGTATACACGCAAAATGCTGCCTTCGGTTGCCATTAATTCGCGAGTTCATCGATCGAGATCCTTCGACATAGCGACATGGGCGCGGTCGAAGAGTCTCGATGAAGAGTCTCGATGGTCCGCCCATCGTATGGCTTAACTCGGAGCAACGACTTTTACGCGAGCGTAAACTTTCCAGTCTGAACTTCCGTCGAAAGGGCTAGTTACGACCGGAACTTTCCTAACGACTCTCGTCTGGAGCAACATTTGACGGAGATGCGACGAATGACGTGGCGCCGATGATAACAAGCGGAAAAGGTATCACTTGCAATTTTCCCTTCGCGTTTTTATTAATTCGCGGATTTAACTTTTCGTCGGGAGAGGTTCTAACACCTGGCGAGCTCGAGCTATGAAAATCGCTTATCGTGTACTTTGTCGGAAGTAACGGTAACGCGGACCTATGGAGACCCGTTCAAACAAATCACCGGCACTATCGCTGTTAATTACGACTCGGCTGACGTTACAGAGGAAATTTGCAAAGTTTAACGGCAACAGTGAGTGTCACTAAGCACGCAGCGGTACACAAGGAGCACGCGCTCAAACATCATAAATAAACCACCGCGGCCGCACTGTCGCCGAAGACGCTAAGCCGCTTTGCAGTGCCAAGGTACCTCGCGACGAGTAAAGTATTGATTCGGAAAAGCATCGTCTGTGCTGTACCGCCGCGCTGTGCTCCACGAAGAAATTGCTTCTCAGCGATTAACTTAATTTCGCGAGGCGCGTCCCAGAGGAAACATTCGATTGCCTTCAACAGTTTCGGCTGCTGTAAGTGGATAGCATGTCTCGAGACGCGGAACTTACTTCTGTTGGGACTTTTGGTCGTCGTCTCAATCGTCGTTATCACTTATACTGTCACAGTTAAGTCCGAGGAACTTGGTGGGTCCTCTTTGCGTCTCTTGGCGAGGCATAGGCGCGAGTATCATACGTCGCGCTGATTTTACCGAGGAATTCATATCCCGGTAGCTCGCTATTATGACGTAACGGAATTTTGCACGGTAAATGCGGCGGAACCGAACAGCCAAGCACGCTTGTTTTATTTTGTTCATTAAGGCGCACGCGCAATAAAATGCGTAATTAACTTTTAATAGATTTAATAGCACTGATCCGGTTTCGGTGACTTTAACAGCTCCGCTGGTTCAACAGAGTTATTGCGGGACCGCTCGGCTGATTAAACTGATTTTACAAATTCTCCGAGTGTCATGGAGTGCTGTGATTCTAGGGCGCAATTAAAAGACGAACCGGATTTCGATTTAATTAATTGACCCGGGGTCTGAACGGGGAACGCCAGCGGGGACGAACGGCCGAACTTCGCAAGCTCGAGGCGCGCGACGTGCGACGTGATCTCGCCGCAAGCAGGATTAATAATGAAATTACATCTCGTCCATCTCGTCGCTTCCACTTTCCCGGTTGGAAACACAACGGGGAAATGCTCTACCCTTTAACAACATTAAGAATCCGGCGATCCTCGCTCCGAGATCACGCGCCGCGTGGCATATCGGCGTCCCTCCGTTCGCATGTCAAACGAGGCGAGGGTGCAAACACCCTCCATATCGTTTACATTACATTCCTCGATACAATCGGGGTTGAGTCCGCGAGAAGTTTGCCAGAGCGACGAGCACGCGGGAGATGGGTCTTCACTGTAATTATCGGCTTCGGCGAGAAGTAAGGAAACTGCGATCGCATCCCGGCGAGAGGCAGAGATTAATTTCTTTCGGGAGCGCCGCCGCGACGGCAGAATTGCAGATGAATATCTCAAACTCACCCTTCCCGATGCAGCCGCTCCTCCCCCGCTGTCCGAAATAACAAGTCGGGAGCTGGCAACTCCGTTCCGGCTATCAGCGGCTTTCAAGCTCCTCCCCACTGTGATCGCGGGATAGCCCTTTACCACGAATTACGTGCATCCACGTTAATGCATTAAGCATGTTAACGCAGTAACAGGAGCAGCTTCCTTGGTTCTGCCTGTTCTCGGAGAAGTCGTGAGATATTCGGAGATATTCTACATTCAGTCTTCCGCGAGAGCAATTGTCGAATCTTTCTTATTACTCTGGATTCATCCTCATTTTTCTTCTACCACTCGTTTCGTACATGCGTAGTTTGACGCTATTGATTACTCGAGGATCCGGTGGAACGTTCCTATCATCGATATGCGAGATACAATACGTTATTGTCAAAGTTAATACATTTCCTTTTGCAAAGAGAGCAGCAGAAATCTTAATACTCCGATGCCCGCGGCGTCTATCGACGAGACAACATCGGAAGATGTTCACTGAAGCGACTTGAGATGTGTCTTGTATAACGCGGGAGACGCATACGAAACGAACTTGCTGCAAACGTGGCACAGAACACGCGTGGTCGGGGTCATTCTCTGATAAACTCACCGAAGAAAGAAGAGACCAAGAGAGGAAGAGACATTTGTATCTTTGACTTTGCGGCGAGTATACGTTCCGCGCGGCTTACATCATAGGAAACTCATTTTGCCCGTAGATGGATGAAGTTTTATGATCGCTTCTTTTGCCTTTAACTTCAAGCGGACAGAATTATCTCATGGCATGAAAGAAGCTCATCTCGCGCTCTCCTTAACGCCGTGCTGGCTAACGCATAGGACTTTAACGCTCTGTACCTTCGGCGCGGGATCCCTTTTAATTAAAGAACTTGGGAAGTTATGGCAACGGTATCCGCAAAAAGAGGCTATTTCAAAGCTCTCGCAATAGGATTATTTTATAAAAATAAAGAAAAGAGGGGAAAAACCGACGAGAGATTTCTCTCAAGCTTCGTCTCACGTCCAGGCCGCATCCCGCGACTCCGACGACTCGGATTGTCGGGCTTGACGAAACACAGTCCGAGTGTTTGTATTTAAGGCCACGTCCACAAACAACAATCTCTCCTGCTCGAATGCGACAATGGCCGTCCAGCATTAGCGCGCTTGCTAGCAATTCCCTCCGCTGAACAACCGAATTAAAAATAAGAAGCCTTCTCTCTATTTATTTGCTCGGAATGTTCGAGCGTAATGCCGCGGAAGATTTCAGGAACGATCGCAAGGAGACGTTGAACTTGCCTTTTTCCAAGTTTACGGATCCGTAGTTCGGAATCTCATGCATCTCGGGGATGCTGCGCGAAGCTTCCTTCGCGTGGATTTATCGATAATACATTCTCCGATGTCTTCTTTTACGTAATTGTCGAGTCTTACGTAACGCCGTAACGCCACCGGATTTGGAAAACTTCCGCAGGAAATCGGGAATTGATATCGCGCCGATATCGGATAAGAATTCCTTGCGTTTGCTATTGATGTCCGATTTCTCGCATGCCGAGATATTCGCGTCACGTATGTACGCGAATGTTTTCGAAATGGATTCTCTTGACGCTTTGAGATATCTTTCACCGGGTCCATGAGGATGAGAGGAGAACAACGGGGGAGGAATGCTGTAAGAGGAGTCTCGGGCGATCCGGCATGGAAAATTCGAATACGTGCCGGGAGCCAATCTATCCAAAACGAGGAAGAAAGAAGCGGGAACGCCGCGTGGAAGGATATTGCGTCGTCGCGACTCTCGCGAAAATGGGATAGACACCAATGACGTCGGCAAAGAAACCAACAAGCCCCGATTTTGTCCTTGGAAGCCGGAATCGTCCCTAGCGCGGGATCGCCGAGCAGTAAATGTCGACGTACATGAAGAATAGGGGGATAGGGGATAAGTAAATGGAGGGAACGCCGCGCGTAATTTGGGAGATTCTCTGGAGATGTGAGAGTTGGGCGAGTAATTTCCTTGTTTCCAAATATTTCTCATACACATGCATTTCGCTAGAAAGAACAATCGATTACAGACGAATACCGGTATCTTAAATTCGACATAAAATTATGAATCCGTTCACTCGCGAATCTGCGAGACATCATTTCTCCGAGAACATCATCGCCGTGCTGCTGCACCGATATGACCTCATCTTTATTTATCCCGCTCATTCGAAAACAAGTATCGATCTCTAAGTGCGGAACTATGAGAAACATGTCCGTAAGAAAACAGGAATTCCCATCTCTCGCGAGTGCAGTGAGGAACAACGGTTGTTTGCTCCCGACTGTTATACACGTTTGTAAAAATACTCGATAGAATCCGCCGAGTGAGAACGGGAATCAACATGAAATTCCCGTTAAGCGTGACAATACATAGCTTCCACCCCTTATCAATTCTGCATTGACGCATTGTCATTTGCGGGAACGTTGAATTATCCCGATCAGAACCACCCGGATATGAGAATGGTTGCGGAGGGATCGCGGGGGGATTTCGACATCGCAATGGATACCCTCTCGCGAGGAGAGCGGAAAATTCGCGACACAATGCAGCGGATAGCCGAGGTTCTTGAGATGCACGACAAAGATTCTCAAGCGGAGGCATGTTAGAATGGCACTCGAGGCGAAAAGGAGAGGAAACTGTTCGCCAAACGGTTTTTATGTTGCCGCTGCGGCTTTCGAATGCTCTCCATTTCGATTGAAGCAACGATTGCCGGCCGGATCTCCAGCTTGCATCCGTGCACAGACTGGACGCCTGTCCGTTTGTTCGTTAACGCGGATTGCAATTTTTATCCGCCTGCCGTTTACTCTGGAAGTTAACCAAGGAAAGGGGGGGAAGGAGAAGAGGTGATTCGCAGCTATCGAGTAAACGCTTTTACCGTCAAAAGCCAGCAGTGGCGGCTTTAAGCTGCAGCTTCTTGCCTGTCGCCGTGTCTAGGCAGCCGATTGCTCCGTCGCGTATCGGATCGCGTGAAGCTCGACAGATCTATTTCGTGAATTTCAGCTGATGTCGCAGCGAGCTTCTCTGTCGCGCATCTGTCATGTCAGGATGATTGGGAGAAAAAAAGTTGTGGATTTGAATAAATAACACGCCATCGTCTGGCTCTTTTATCGACGACGATTTCATCGGATTGATAAATTCGTTGGGTCGTTTTCTCTTTCGCTGTTTCCTCGATTTACCTTGAGCTTCATCGCTCGACTCGCCGGTGCTTCGAACTCCGTTGGAGTCAATGCAAAAGCGATAACTATCGCTCACAATGGAAATTGGATGAGAGCATGACAAGGGTCCACGTCGCGCCGAGCGAATTAATCAACGGGACGAGTGTCAGCGTAAATAAAATTTCCCTTTTTCTCTGTTGGCACAAATTCTTAAGCTAATCAAAATGCGCTAGAAATACCTTGCTGAATCAATTCCCAGCGTTTTGCGCTGGATCAAGCCGTCTCGTAAATGAAAGAAAGAGCGCGATGAATTACCTCCACTCATTGCGCACCGTTTCGACGACGTGCAGGATTTCGCTCTTGGGCATTTCTCATGCAGCCTAGACGGCGGCATGTTCTCGATCATGGCGAGGCCGGACTCGAAATAAATCTTGAGGGGAAAGGCCGGTTCAGAACCCTCATGACACTCGTACATGACCGCGGGCGCTCGTCGCCACCGTATATTTCTAGGGGAAATACACGCGCGCGCGCGCGATATGAGGGTGTATTAATGTCTACACGACGTAACTTCTGCTCGGAGCAGCACAACTTCTCCATCATCCAGGTCCCTCCTTCCTGAGCACCGTCTCCGCTTTCCGTGAAATTTTGTAACCGCGCGTGTGAGTTATGAAACATCATTGAATCATGTGGGAACTCTCTTCGGAAGATAACGAGTCTGGTTGCTGCTTTGGATCTGCGTGTATTCTTCCGTATTCGCTAGCACCATTCGCAACATTCGGAAGCCCGTTTTTCCATAGAATCTTTCTTTACGAGAGTCTCTTCTGAGGTCTTTGAGAAATTCTTTTTCTTTTTCGAAAAACTGTGGGCAGATCACGATGAAGAACGAGTCGTGTGAGGCATTTAATTACTGGTTAATCCGATCCGCCGGAGACGCGATCGTTAATTAAAACATGCGACACGCGGTATTTTAATTTAATGGGAGTAGGGCGCATCCGAAAGTTAATCTGTCTTCAACATGAGCTCTAAAACTTTAATTCCTCTCCTGCAGCATGCACTGTTTCAAAGTTTACTGCGGTAATTGCTCCTCTGTTTCGGTACGTTGATCAATATAAAGTTGCAGCCGCTCTGCGATCTTAAATAGTGTAGCATGAATACCGCTCCATCTCAATGAAGGAACTTCTACGACGACTTGATTCTAATTAACTGGAATTTATTATTCGTGACGCTAATTTCTGTTTTTCGAGGAAGAGCGTCCTAATGGTTCTTTATATGCTCGCGTTGCAATTAATTCTCGAGATAGTAACATGGATTTATACCTCCTTCCATCTCCGTGTCCACGGGGCAGCCGTCTTCTTTTCTCTTCGTCGTCCACGATTCTCAGCTTAAGGCCAAAGTCTGTTGGCTGCCCGCAACGAGGAACGCGTCTATTCTCCCGAGATAAAATAAAAACGGGCATACGGACAAATGAGGATATATATGTAAGTACACGGATATATACAGAAGGGAGTAGAAGGAGGGAGAAGCAATGCGACAGCATGGTGGAAAATGACGTTAACGGTAAGAGCACGAGTGGAAACTTGGGAGGCAAAGTCGCGAAGAGACCAGAAAGAAAGCAATTCCCGCGCGGGAGTAAAGCCGATGGACAATGATATTACGCTGCGTGCAATTAAGAAGTTAACGATGGGAGAATGGGAGCCGGGGAACCTCTCTGGCGGAAGTTTTTAGCTTGACGAGCGCCGCGTCGCGACGCACCGGACGAAATTAACGAGCGTCGCGCCGACTTCTCTCTCAAAGAGAGCGAGAAGGGAAAAAGGAAGCTGCGTCCCCGCGAGCGGACATCGTGCATTTCCTGCTCTCGCGACGAGTGCACGTTTTCTGAAAACGCGGCGAATTCCATTCATCACTCCTCGTCTCGCCCGAAACGGCGAGGGTCCTTCTTGTTGACCTATAAAAATCGCCAAACGGGGATTCCAGCTCGGTCCGAGAAGAGACACGTGGCGACGAGCAGGTGTAGGTTTCCCTCTGCTTAATGGACGTATATGTACGCGTAGATTTTCGGGGGAATGGTCTGCGAGAAAGGGGCGATGTTGTCGTACGGAACGCAGGCGGAACGGACAACTGGCGTCAATAAGGATTGGCCCCCTCCCTTTCATCACTCTTTTGTTTCTCTTTCTTTTTTTTTCTTTTTTTCAATACGTTTATTATTTTTTAAACAATAATTTTAACCGTTCGTTATTTCAATCGTTTTACATTATACGTGTATTATAGTTGTGTGTAGAATCGTGTAGACGTTAGCTTACAAATAGATTGGTTTGCTTTATCCATATATAATGACTCTGTGCGTATGCGTGTGTGTGTATTTTATGTGTTCCTTTTTCCCTCTTCCCGTTAGAATAATAGCTCCTCGTAATTGGATAATTAATATTTTACACATATGGCGTCTCTCCTTCCGCTTCCTTCCTCTCTCTCTCTCTCTCTCTCTCTCTTTCTCTCTCTCTCTCTCTTGCTCCTCATTCTCTCCTACGTTCTCTCCTTCCTGCCAATCCCTTCGCTCGCGCTCTCTCTGTCCCTTTCATCCAACTCTCTCCGCACGTTGCACACTTTCCCGCCTTGGAGCCAATTCTCTATCGATCTCTCGCGAGCGGTATTACGCGAGAAATGTAAATGGATTTAAAGTGCCATTTGTCCATCGAAGCGAGCGCGCGAGACGTCTCGTGACGAAGCGACGGAAAAAACGCGCGGAAACGCAGGAACGAACGTACGTGTGCGTGCGCGTGTCGCACGAACGCGAACCGCATTCCCCCCCCCCCCTGATACGAGAGCGCGTACGAACCTCATCCTTTCGCCGGAATCGCGATTACGCGAGCAACGAGCACGGAAATTGCGTCAGATAAATCTTGACACGGATCGTCCCTCAGACACGCGAAGCAAGGAATAATGGCAACGTGCATACTTCCGCTTCGAATTCCTTCGAAGCGCGACGATGCCAGGAAGAAAAAAATTGGTCATTTCTGGCGAATTGCATGCGCTCTGATTTTAATTCGAGCCTACCGTATTACACAAGCACTTTGCAAACTCGCGAGTTTTTAGTGTTTCTCAGAATTTCCTCGTGATTTCTGATTTTCGTTCAATGCATACGGTTATGGGAAATTGCGCACCAATGGCACCATGGAGATAATTTTCTTAGCGATGATGGAGTGGTCCTCATAAAGTCATAAAAAATTATCCCCATTATCTTCATTATCTTTGTGAATTGCCGATAGAATCATCGCGAAGTTAAGGAACGAAGACCGCTGATCTTGTCGATGAGAAGATCGCGACTCTCGAGTATCATCACCGACGATGATGGCTGTCCGTCTATCCTCGTCTTCCTTGACTGATTATTTTAATTTAGATATCTCTACACATCTCGCGTGTAAGATATCCTCACAAAAATCTCACCGCATGGTTTCACGTTATTCTTCAAGAATCTCGAAACTTGTCGCCGCGACGCGAGCGTCAGTCACGTGCTTTGCTACTCGCGAATGCAAGAAGCAATGAGGGACGAGGAATAGTATCGTTGTTGCTGTATTCATTACTGGCACACTGGCCGTGCGCTATCACTGACCTGGATATACAGAAGAAGCTAAAATAGTTGCGTTACGTTACGGTCTATCTGCGGTAGCGTTTGAGGCTCGCCGGAGCTCGAGCTACGCGGATCGGTGATCAGCTGTCGAAATAACTCGAATTAACGGAATGTCCGAATAGCCGATGCGAATAATCCGGATATTTCGACGTGCGAATGCGACCAATCAATATCGGGATAACGCAAATTCGAAAGATGATAACCGCGCCGCGATCAATGACCACTTATAGCCACCGTGCGATATCCGACCACTGAAACAATTCAAATATCATAATTCGCGCGTTCGCGTAAGAAAGCGCAAGCGAACGCTACAAAACTTGGAACAGAACAGAAAATATCGACCATTCGAGTCTCGATAGGGACTTGTCGGAGGGAGCGCGAGACGCGCATCGATGCCGCGAAGCGAAATTATTTCCCTGCGCACGCGAGAGAGAGAGAAAGAGAGAGAGAGGGGTCGGATCACTCGAATCGATCGAACATCATCCACGCGTAGGTATTCGGCATCGGAGCGATCTTACTTCGTAAACACCGTAGATCAAGCTGATGTTCCGGTCGATCTCGAGTACGAACATCGAACATGCAAGGGACGAGGATCGATCGATGTGACAGCGACAGCCGCGCAGTCGAGTACATGTACAAATCACGGATATTCATCCGGCCCGGATATCCGAGTGCATCCGATCAAGATACTCGATATTCGAATACCGGAATTGCTCCAGCGCCCGCACGGTGATGCAGCGACCGCTGCGCTGCGCTGCGCGAAGGAGCACCAATGCGATGATGCGATCGCGAGCGTTCGCCGCGTCGTCGCGACGCCGGCACCTGTCTACCGATACACCGGAAACCGGTCTACCTTCGCGCGAAAGAAATGCTCGAAAGTGCGAATACGCTGCAATGTCCAAGCGAGAAGAGACACATTGGACGCGCATTGGGCAGGTGGCACTCGTTTCTGAGACACAGCGGACTCACGAGGACAGACAGGCAGGCAGGCAGGCAGGCAGACAGACAGACAGACAGACAGACAGACAGACAGACAGACAGACGGACAGACAGACGGACAGGCAGACGGACAGACGGACGGGCAGACGGACAGACGAGCAGACTGATAGACACAGAAACAGATAGACAGAGAGATCGGCATGTCAAGAATGTGGAAGTCTCGGTAATTCGTTGTTTATTTAAAACAAATTCCATCCTCCAGATCTCGCGTCTCCGCCTCAGATCGCCTCATTTCACAATTTCGATTTGCCGTTCGCGTACTGCGTACATCTCACTTCTCTTATTGTTCGCACAATCTCCGCGCAACCACCTCTTAGCGTACCGCCGTCGATCGATCTCCACCAGCCGCGTCGATCGCCTCCATCGAACCTCGCGACTCGCCAGAACGATAATAACGCTCGCTAATAATATTCAATGACAATAATAATAATTAGTTACAATAATAGGATAATTAGCGATTACAATAATAATAATCGTCGTAATCGTACAATAATGATCGCGATGACCAGTAATGGCGGCGAGAAATGTTCTCCATTCTCCCTCTCTCCCTTCTCCCCCCTCCCTCAGATCCCCCCCCCGACCATCGCCAAGAACCATCGAAAGAATCCTCTTCACCCTTTCGCTCCTTGCGCTTCGTATGTACATATGTATAGCAGTATTTCTCTCGTTTCTTTCGTTACAGCGTCGACTAGTTGAACGCCTCACTCTATACAGCGACGATACAAACACTATACCGATAATGACAGCAGCGGTGACGTGATGACACGCGACACACGGTTCGCGCGGGCTCCATGTCGTCACGAGATCGA
This sequence comes from Eciton burchellii, assembly GCA_020341155.1. NCBI lineage: Eukaryota > Metazoa > Arthropoda > Insecta > Hymenoptera > Formicidae > Eciton > Eciton burchellii. Next base: position 1,382,741 of record JAHMML010000047.1, on the reverse strand, counting down.
GAATGGTGAAAAGAAAGATCGATGAGATCGTTTGATTTGAGCGACGATGAGTTTATGATGACGCGGTCGCTCGGATCTTGCGACGTCAGAGGTGTTCTTCCCTCCTCGTCATTTTTCGCCTTTCCATCGTGACAGTTTCCGAATAGCGTTTGCATCAATCGTTTTATTACGATGCTCGATGATCGGATTGGATTTACTTTGAAGACGATTTGAAATGATGATTTTTATATTTGCACTTAAAACGGATGGAAAGAGGAAAACTTCGACGAGAGAGAAGAGAGAGAGAGAGAGAGAGAGAGAGAGAGAGAGAGAGAGAGAGAGAGCGAGAAATGGATGCGATCGTCATACTCGCATCCCTTAACGCGTTAAAGCATGATAAAAAGAGAGAAAAAGTAAAAAAAAGAACAATTGAAAATGGAAAGCGTTCCATCAAACTTCCATTATGCGTGATTGAAATTAGGACTTATGCGTCGATGTTATTCATTTTGCGAAATTAGTTACCGTCAACTGTCATCGAAATCCATAATTACGTTTTGCACTTGAGAACGCGTTTAAGGAATGCCTCCCTCTCTTTCTCTCTCAATAATTAATTCCAAGGTTGGCATGCGCTCCACGGATCCTTAAAATGCCAATTTGTCGCATTTGGGCAGTTCTAAAATTTAATTCCCTTATGTACGCGCTTGTGCGAGAATTAACACTCTTATTAGCCAAGCGCAGAAGCGCTCGACGATTTCCAGCGTGATGGCACGCGTGACGATCGTTCACTCTTCGTGATCGCCATTCATACCGAAATCATGAATAACGAATGAATCGTCCGCGTACGTACATAAACAGCAAGAAGGCAAACCGTCATCTCAAAGCAATTGAGCGGTTGGCTAGAACGCGAATCATCCGGCAGATCCGGCGTTAAATGAGTCGCGATATCGTCTGACGTTCTCGCCGTTCTCGCCGCTGTCGCGTGTTTCCCACAAGTTACTTAATCAATTATTCCCGTGCACATCTCTCGTTTCTCGACTCGCGCGTCTCTCTGCACTCCGTCGCTCGCATTCGCACCCGCAACGCAGACACGCACAGCCCACAGGCAAACATAACACGCGCGGGCTCTCGGCGCGTGCTGCATGGCCACACGCGCGCACTCACGCACTCGCGCACTCGCATAGAACGCACAGCACTCATCCGCAAACAGACACATACACACACACACACACACTCTCTCTCTCTCTCTCTCTCTCTCTCTCTCTCTCTCTCTCTCTCTCTCTCACGTTCGGTAAGTACACGTAATGAAATATATTTCAAGCCGACTTAATGTAGGATAACAGCTTCGTCTCCATTTGTATATCTCGTTTTAGGTCGCATAATCTAGAGGATTGGCACGAGTCCGCCGCGTGATTCGATTAGTTAGAAAAAATCTAGAATTTCTTAATTACCCGTAATTTTATCGTAAACATTTAACTGTAGATTCGATACGTTTACTCTCTCGCAACACACGTTCTTACGGATATAACAAAACGCTCATACGTCACCTCTCTCCCTTCGCTCCTGCTCGTATGTGTTACTCACGCGCGGCCGCGTGTGTTCTGCTTGTGTGCGTAACTCGTTTACCGCGCGTACATGTACGTGTACGCGTTCCCCGGATGTAACAAGATGATGGGGCTCGTTGTGTTTATGTGGAGGGAGTGCGTGCGCGTGTAAAAGCGCGTGCACGTGTGTGTGTGCGTATGTGTGTGTGTGCGTGTGTGCGTGTGTGTGTGTGTGTATGTACGACTATGTACGTATATACGTATATAACATTGCATTTATCTGCGTTTTATCCTTAATTTTCTTTTACACGCTCGTTATCTCGTTATCCTTAACTAGCATGATCGTCGTAATCGTCGTAGTCGTGCCCTCCGGGCGACACGCGTTCGTTCGAAGCGTTTCGCGATTCGCTGTTCGGCTTCGCGAGGAGACGCGGAGAGGAGAGGAAAAACAAGGGCGCGTTTCGATCGGGCGAGCCCTCGGGGGAGCGTCGGCTGATCGGCTTTCTCTTCTGGCGATGGCGTTGATCTTCTGGCGCCCTTACAGGACGCGGAACCAACCGTGGAATTCCTGCATCCGGGAGGGATTTGAGCGTTTACGCGGTTTCCTCCGGATTCATTCCGGCTGCAGGCAAACGAGCGAGACGCTTGCTCGCGCAGAGCTTCGTTAAACGTTTCGCGGGACTTCGATTTAGCCAGATTTTCACGCTTTGGAAGGCAGAAGCCAGGAATTTCGGTGACCAAGAACAACGAGAGGATCCTTGCCGATACTCAAGATCCTTGAGTCGATCTTGACTCTCCGCGTTGCGATCATCGCTGCCTTTTGGCACGGATGCTCGCAACGAAGTAGAGAAACGAAATACGAATGCGTCAGAACCACCTAGTCGAGAGAAAGCCGCCAACCCCCGCTGGCGAAGCTCGCGGACGAAATTGCGGCGGACCTTGCCGTCGGTCTGCCGATCGAGTGATATCGATTATACTAAAAAAAGCGCGCCATTCTTCCCCCTTGCTTCTCGGTTTTCAGAGGCCCTCCGTCCAAGCGAAAAGCGCTAGAGAGGATACCTCTTCCTTCTCGATACATATATATATATATATATATATATATATATATATATATACATACATACATATATATATATATATATGTATGTATACGAGAGTGAATCACACATTTATGCACGCCCATGTGTAAAAACGCCGAACGATAGACGACATTACGCGACAGTCGCGAGAATCCGTTCGATCAGTCGCGAAAGTTTCGATCTCGCCCCCCAAAATTCAAGCCCGAACGGGGTGACCGAACGTGAATCGCGCGGCGATCGCGAATGAGCATCGTCGCCGATAATCGCCACTTCGAACGGGACGGTGACGTTCTTATCCCGAAAATAGCGATGATTGATTAGGAAACGCCGACCTTTGCCATTTCCCATCGGAAGCCTTCTCGTTGGCTATTCCTCGCTGAAAAATATCGAATCTGTCTCTACCATCGGGTACTTTGTGTGCGTATATGTCTCTCTGTATCTCGGATCTGCATCTCGATATCTGACGCTACGGTGCATCAAAGATCGCTTTCTTTTAAGCGTAAAGGGGAGTCTCGTTTCTATTAACGGACGATTTTCTCATACGCTCGCACAACGTGCCCTCAAATCGGGCTTGCGGCTTAGAAAAATTTACTCGAAACTGATTGAGGAAATGGCGCGTGCGTGTTCTCCAATCGGATTCGCTGAAGAAAGGCGCGCGACACTCCGACGCCGTTGATTTTCGGCGCAATCCTTTCGGCCCGCCGAAATTCGCGACGAGAACGGTCAGGAGCGGAGGACCGAAAACGGTGGCGGCGCCGTCAATCACCCGCCCCCTCCCTCCCTCCCTCCTCCCCTTCCTCTCATTCTCTCCTTCCGGGAGACCTGCGAGCGCGAGATGCGCCACGGGAAAGGAAATTCCGCCGGCAACGGCGGTCCGCTGCGTTTCCTCCCCCCCTCCCCCCCCTCCCCACGCCCTCCCTCCTGTTTTTCGTTTTTTTTCCTTTTTCCCGTCCCACTTCTTACTGTTTAATTGTAGAAAAAACGCGAGGCGTAGAAAAAAAAAGTCTCGCGGCACGCTCGCGTAATTAACGTCGGCGTGCCGCGCCCCTCCGATTCCCGCTCATTACCACTTCCGGTCTTCCTCGCCCCGTCCCCCCCTTCGTTCCGCGCTCCTTCGCGGGCCTTCGCACGCTCGCGGGGGATGAACAGCGCGGATGGAGGGGAGGAGGCCTGACCTCCACGCCAGGCTGAGGGTCTGACCCGTCTCGTCTTTTTCCACTGCCACCGGATTCCAGTCCCTCCTCCGAAGCTCTGATCCCCGTCCGCCGTTCACGTCCGTCTTCTCCCTCCGCTTACGTACGAGTAGAAAAAAGAGGGAGGGAGAGGAGGGCGACGGTTGCTCCGTTCGTGAGACGGTTTCGTGCTCTGTCGTTTGTCGATGACCATCGGCGGTATTCGACCGTAAATATTCGTCGGATGGCCCTGCTTCGTGGCCGGAGCAAAGAGAGTGTCTGATTGTCTTAACAATACTATCAGTTTTATACGAGTCCATTTTATTAATAATCATTTATAGTAAATTATTAACAGTGTCGTGTAATAATACTCCTGCCGCCGTGAATTAGTTAGCGCTCGATATACGTGTAATATGCTCTCTAAGGGTACGAGCCATCTCGTTAATATTGTTGGTTTAACATTACCGTTACCTCCCATTGCGGTTACTTTATCATTATTATTGTTATTTATTTATTTATTATTATTATTATTATTATTATTATTATTATTATTACTGTTGTTGTTGTTGTTGTCGTTATTATTATTATTACTCGCTATTTATCGCTATTATTACTATGCGTTATTATTCGCTTACGATATTCGTTATCGATATTATCGTCTCCCGTTAATCATTTCTCATCCGTCGTCGTTTCATTCATTACGCCTATGTCGTAATTATCATTCATTATAATCGTTAACGTGCTGGGTGCGTTATGTCGCTTATCCTTACACATAGTAGTCTAGTATTCCCGTCCGCCACTCGGACCTTCTCGCCCTCGTCTCCCAAGGGCTTCCCAAGGGAATATCGCGCGTCCGATACGATACGATACGGCGTACGCGCGTAATTTACAATACAAACGGGTCGCGGCATTGCATCGGCCCGATAAAGCGGTATCCTCTCTCTCTCTCTCTCTCTCTCTCTCTCTCTCTCTCTCTCTCTCTCTCTCTCTCTCTCTCTCTGTCCATGTACACTAAGGGATCGTGATTAAATGTTCATCGCTCGTTCATGCGCGGATCGTTGCGCGACGACGACGACGACGACGACGACGACGACAAGACTCTCGACTAATACGGTAATAACTTCGTTTTGCTTCTCATTTTTTTGTCTTTACTTTTAAGTAACACATACACAACGTTGAGCAAAGATTTCGATTAAATCCGTTCGATCCGCTCGAAGGGACCTCGAGTCTCCCGTCCGGTCACCGCGATGCGCCCGCTCGGCGACCACGTGGACTCACCCCACGTCGCCCTTTGCCGTGTCAGCCGTTAAACGTTAATCCCCCATCGCCCTAGCGCTCTATCATATCGCACCGGCACGAACGCAGCGTTCCTCCAAATCCGTCGACTCCGCTGTCGATCGATCACAACGTGACCTACAACGTCCTGACGAAGCTCCGATTAGTCGTGCACGTGCACGGCAGCATTACGCTCCCTCGATCGCGCGAAGGAACATTACATCGCGCTCGGCCCTTCCGCTATGCCCGAGTTCCGTTGCGATCAGAAAGTACACTCGCGTGACATGTCGCTCCGCTGTTTGCGGATACATCCGGTGTTTCGATTCGGCGTAGCTTTGCGTGGCTTTTACATCGAACCGAAAACGCGGAGGGATAAGATGCGCGAGGCCGAGTGTTTCCTCGCGCTTCAGGAACATTCGTGACTCTGACGGTTCGTTAAATGCGCCTCGGCACTCATCGTATTAAATCAAACGTCGGCGATCAGGATTAAAAATACGCGCTGCGGCGAATGAAATCGGAAGCCGGACACGTGCGCGCGCTCCAACGTTACGGAGTAATAAGACCGCGCAAGTCTCACCGTTGTAAAAACCGCATTCGCTCGGAAAATTACGCGGTCTTGCTTATCATCCGCGTTTAAACTCGGCGAACCTCGGGCTCGCGCACACCGCGGATCGCGATCTCGAAGCGGAAGCTGGCAACGGAACGGGCCGAGGCGCGTTCTCCGATCTTCGAAGCGTCGTGGCGAGCTCGTAAGCCAACGACGCAACGACGACAATCGATAACAGTATAACAGCTGTGTAACAATGATAGTCATACTTAAAGATAGCGGTTATCACTTAAATACCGACAATAATAGCCATGCCACGAGTGAAAGGCGATACTCGCACGCGTGGCGGCGAAGGCGCGCGATAGAGGAAAAGAAAAATGCTCGTCTCGGTGACACGACCCCAAGAACCGCCCCGATCACCGTCATCCATCGAGCGTTTCCCTTCGATGAGCACCCTCGCCATCCAGCTCGTGCCTACAGTTTGTCTCCTTCGTGCGGCCGACGAGACGCTCGACGTCGAGGAAACGCGAGGAAAAATATCGATTATCGAGGATAAAAAGCCGGGACACGGCGGTCGTTGATGCGCGAGGGCACGTCAGAGGGATGCGTTCCCCGTTTCTTGAGGTCTGAAGAAGAGGTCCGCGGGAAGGCAGGAAGAAAGAGAGAGAGAAGGAGAGGTTCGAGAAGCGAAAGCCTGCTCGTTCGCTCTCTCCGTTTACGCGTTCTCGCGGACGACGATCGCAGCCTCGAGATAGGCAGTTGTTGGTGTTTTGGTCGAAAAATACCCCTGCAACGGACGCCGCTCGGCACCGTGGGCCTCCTCCGCGCGCGATCCGCGCCCCGCGATCGACGATGCGAAAAGCGGGTGGTCGCTTGCTCCCCCAACTTCGGCAGTCTGTGCGTTTGGTCGAGTTTAACTTGGATTACATCTCTAGAGGGATATCATCTTCGGTAGGCTCGCGCTCGCGGGTCGCGCTTGCTTCGGCGAATGATGGAGACCAGGATACCAGCAAGAGAGCCAACGAGAGGCACGAATCTCGCTCTTGTTCTCTTGCCTCGCGTCTTCGAACGCACTTTGAAAGGCGCGACCAAAGGGACCACTCGAGGAACGAACGGGAAATTCTCGCCCACATTCCCTGTCTCGACGATTGTCCCGGTTGCTTAAATTTAATCTCGCGGATGAAAGTTCCACTTGAATTGCAGTAAATCCAGTTTCTCTTCGCGTCGCTTCCCGGCCTCATTATTTCCCCGGGGTAATGGACTAATTGCTTTAAATCGTTACGTCTGCTTTAAAGTAGCCTTCGCTCGAACGGACTTGGCGAAATATTATGTTCCGTCTTCTCCGACGCGAGTTGGATAATTTACTTACACTCGCGGCGTGCTACGGTTCCATTGGAAGTTCCAGGGGAGCATAAGTAAATCAACTGTTAGGTAAATATGCCTTCCGAGCGGCATCAACGTCCAACGAAATTATGTTCTCGTTTAATGGGATTCTCGTCAATCAACGGGGGACGGGGGGACGGGAGGACGGGGGAACGGGGGGACGGGAGAGGCGGGGGGACGGGCACATCGAGCGTCCGGTGCGACGCGCATTTATAAATTCCGAGTTTCCGAGCGAGCGAAGAGAAACGAGTGAACCGAATAAGGTACCGTTTCCTTACCCCTCCCTGCCGAATTTCTTGCCCGATTATTGCCGAAATAATTCATCCTCCGAATCATGATCGGTTTTCCACGAGCGATCCGCCTTGACGATTACGAGGAAAACGATTACGACCCAGTTCTGCGCGTATTTTTCCTGCCGATTGTCCATCGACGTCTAGACTACGACGACCTCGTACCTAGTATGTCGTCAGCCCTTTCGTGAGCCTTCTCGCCGCGCTCGATTGTCGCAATCGAATATTGCGCGAGGGAAAGGCGAGGAACGAAGAGTTTATGAGGCTCGCGAAAAACGATGACGGAGGAAAGCCACTCCGTCGGCTTTTCCTCTCCATCGCTCCGCGCAGTTTCGCCGCCAGCGTGGCACAATCCGGAGGATCTCGCGGATAATTGGTGCGGGCGAGCACACAAAGAGCCTCGTAAAGGCGAAGGGTACTCACAGGAAGACATGCGATAATAATTCTTTGCTAAGTGTCCGCCTTAAACGACGCCTCGCCTCGCTGAAGACCCGAGGCTGCGTTCTCCGCGGGCGAGCTCGAGATCTCGTCTCGGGATTGCCCGAGGAGAAGGGCTTGGAAAAACGAGGCGCTTAAGGACGCTCCCTTCAGACTCGAAGTTGAGCGGAAGGAATGCGCTCGTCACTCGCGCGGATCGGCGCGTGAAATGCCGATCAAATGCCGAGCCTCCCTCGTGCCTCGCAAAGCCCAAGGCTCTCTCGCCTTACGTTCAAGGGCGGATATACTCCTTTCTTCTCCCCCAACGACGCATTCCTCCCTTCGTGCGCCGCGGACGCGCGCGGGTTTCGACCGAGTTACGCATCCTAACAAAAACTCGGTCGCGTGGCGTACAACAATCATCGCTTTGGCACGCACCGCCGACCCGAGTCGACAACATTTCGCCCTCATTGCACTATTTATTACGGACTACGGATAATCGCACGCTGGAATCGCGCACGTGCCGGAAGGGTCGCCGGGCTTTCTCCTGTTTTTTCTCAAGCAACGCGAACTCATTCGCGTGCCGCGACACAGATTCGTAAATCTGGAAGAAAGCTCGGATTGCAATTCCGGTGATTTTGCAGATGCCATGGAAAAGTCCGGAACACGCCCGCATCGCGCCGGTACGCGGCGCGTCACAATTTTCTTTCCTCTCATACCCTCCGTTTCGTTCTAATCGTTCTTCTGCACTTTAAGCAGTCCTTCGCGAAAGTTTCTCCACGAGTGTTCGTAAATATCATCACGCGAAGCGTCTGGTCAGAAGCGACTTCGCCGCTCGCCCAATCGCGCAGTAATAATCGGCTCCCTGAAAAAATCGCGTCATTATTTGAAAGAGCTTAGAAAGAAGAGGGGAGGAAACGGGATTACGAGCGTGCAGCGTGAAATTTTCGTGTACTTTCGTGCAATGGAGACAGAAAGTTTCCCTGCGCGGATAATGAAATCCGCGAATCCTGCCTCTCGTCTCGCTCTCGTCGCAATTTAATTTCTCTATGAATGACTTCAGTTTCTCGTTGCCGGTTTCCTCCCTCTTCTTTAGCTTTCCTCCAGCACGCCGCCGCCGCCGTTCCTCTTCTTCTTCCCTCCCTACCGGAAAATAAATCGGGGGTCCCGTTCTTTCCTCGGCGAGTTAGCATTCATAAAATAATGCTCGCCGACGAAACGAGACGAAACGAGACGAATCTCGTCATCTTTACGACATCTTGGTTTTCACACTTTTCTCAAATCACCCCGAAGATCGGCCAGAATTGCTTCACAGAACTCTTTGAGCTTCCGGTAACAGGTATTCGTTTAGTTGAGCGTTTTGCGACTGCGACCCACACAATTGCGTACGATTTTCCGAGAATATCCGTCTCTCTCCCTCTCTCTCGAAAATAAATATAAAAATATGGTTGCTGTTCTATTGCATGCAATTATAGTAATTATAGTAATTATAGGATCAATTTTGCATATTCGGTAAGCTTACAAGGTTTACGTAGAAAAATTAAATTTCATAATGATCATGAAAAGTATCGAGACGACGCGTTAAGGTCAAGCGCGGTCATGTCGATGAGGAGGACACGATTTTAAACAAAATTCTCTCTGCTTCTCTCATTTTCAAGAGGGTCAAAAGAAGGCAAGGATATAATTAAAATCCGAAGCGGCATTTGATTCAAATCGATTAAAAGCTCTCAAGGGAACAATCGCGACACACAATGCACCTGACATGCAGTATGCACGTATTTATAGCACGGCGGAATATCTAAAATTAATCGCTGTGTAGTGCCGCACATTATTATTGCAATTATTATCGCAGCAAATATTGATACATCGAATTTCCAGTTATTACCGATCACATTGGCCGAAGTGTTTCCGTTCCGAGCAAACGTTCCCGCGTGCGGGTCGCAGCCCAAGAGAAAACTATCTAAAAGTTACTTACACCGAGTATAGAATCCCTTAATCCCGATTTATTAAGTTACCTAACGACCTATCACGCACGCCTGCCGCGCTCATGTATGTGCACGAATTTGTACAATCGCCCTACGCACCTGCGGGTACATCGCGGCTACGTCCCGATACGCGGCGGCGGCTACAATAGTCTAATCGTTCTCGGATACGCGTGAAGTTGCGAGGGAAATGAGAGTTTCAAGGCAGGAAGATGGCTTTTTCCTTCCGCGGTTCGCGCTGCGACGAACTTGCCCGTTTCAGCCCACCATCGTCGCCTTCATTGCGAAAGTCCTGCGCTCTGGGGTCGTCGGCCCTGATCGCGCGTCGCGTGAGTTCACAGGTCGAGCCCTGCGCGCCCCGAGCTAACCGGTATTAAAGTTCAGCGACGAGTGCATTCGGTGGGCAAAAGCGCCGTGCGCCAATCGAATATGATTGACGCGCGCTTCCAGATTCAACGAATCGGATTCGATTGCGATTCAATTGCTATTCAATTGTCATCGCTCCTGAATACACGCATTGATGATCACAGTGCAATTTAACACCGCGCGCATGATACGTTCATTCGTAGGCTACATGCCCGCGCTCGCCGAATACTATCGAATTATCAGATTGGTGGTTCGTATACGGGACACGGCGCGGTGTCATTGTCCCTCGCGACAGGTAAACAGCATATTACTTAACGCTTTGTATTTCAATTCCGTTTCCGTCGAGGGGGATTCTGCCGATTTCGCGTGGTGGAACGATAAATCGGAAGCGGATCTCTCATAAGGCTGCAACGTGTCTCCTTCATCTCCGATCGCTGCTCTCGTGCGATACACGCGCATATATGCACGTGTGTACGCGTGTTAAACGCGTCGTGTGTCTTCGCGCATTGCGAGAGTAGGATTTGCGATGAAATTTTCTGAACGATCGGAGACAACTTGCGAGCACGCCCGTACGTTCTCGCGCGTCCCGTAGCGCCCTTCGTTGAGCCTCCAAAGACGACGACGACGAGTTCCATAACCGAATACGCGTAAATCTATGCGAACGCAGGAACGAGAGACGCGGGATTTGCGCGGAAGGTTGCGAAGATCCGAACCGACATCGAAGTCGGCGAACGATCGAGGAGAACACGGGAGACGGAAATGCGCAGGGTAAAAGCGCTAAGAAATCAATGGAAGCAGCGAGATCCAGCAGGCGGTGCATACGCAATGAAGACATGGCGTTTCGAGGGGAACAAATCCGCCCGATCAATTCCCGAATCATCATAAATCCGCGATGACTGACGGCTCGTTTGCTACCTCGACGTTGCCTGATCCCTCAACGTCTTAATTGCCGTAATTCAGCGGCGTGATCAATAACGGGCCGGCAATAACGTGAAATCCGAAGGGCCATGTCGATCGCGTTAAATTGCAGCACTCGCCAGCGAATTCAGCCGCCGCCGTCCCGTAAACGTAATTTACCGCAACGCGCGGGAGTCGGATCATTAAATAACTCCACTAATTGTGCCACCGCCCCTCGTAATCAGACGGTAAGGAGGAGAACAAGCCGAGCGAGCGGGGCAAGGAGGAAAGTAAATCCGCCGGTGAAATCCGCGCGAAACGTGATCCCCCGACATTTCGGGCAGTCGCGAGGCACGAAATCGGAACGTATCTATCTAATCCACGGGCTCGGGTCGTTCGTTCGTTCGTTCGTTCGTTTACCTTGCACGCCCGCCCTAATTTTCCATTGCCGTTTGCACTAGTAATGAATCACGTTCCTGCCGAAGGATGAAGCGACGGAAAAATTCAATTATATCCCGACGCGGGAGCCATGTTCCGCGCGGACGTGGGTGTAATGGAATATCCCGAACGCGAAATGTGTAAAACGACGCGGGTCATGCCGGATGAAAACAGATTGCCGGCTGATTTCGCGAGAATCGCGGCTATCCCGCGATTTGCAACTCCAGCCGCTACGTAATGGCTAAATAACGATCACCGAGCTGGTGCGACCCCCGCGTCTCGTTCCTACGTATTTATCGCTAGCTATTTTCCGTAAGGGAAGATGATTCGATTACAGGAAGACGCGTGATTGGGACCTTCTGGCGAACGTTTACGGGGTGAGGAGATTTCGTAGACGGGAAGGGCGCTACCCTTCCGGCACGCCGTTCGTTCATCGTCGATGAACGGCGATATACTCGACAGCGTTTAATAATCACACAAATTCATCGATCAAGTTATGTAGTCCTCATGTAACTGCGCTACGATTTTCCCAACCGCGCACGCTGGAAAAAATCTGGAAGAAACGAAACGAGGAAGATCTTTTCATCTCTGTATCAGGCATGCGCGGCGAAAAAACGCACGACGAGATTGCATTTCGCGTTACATGCGCGCGTTACGTTTGCATGCGTAATTTAGTGACACGAATAATCCGATCGAATGGTTGCACTAGTCCAATTCCGAGTTCCAACCGCTCGGACGCGGTTACACAATTTTTACATAACTCTCTACAACAATTCAATCTCCCTTGAGCCATTGAAAGTGCGTGACGGAGCGAGACGTTCGGCGTCTCTGTCCGTCAATAATATTGCGCGAGTATTACAATCACATCTACGCATTCGCGCGCTTACGGCCGCGCTCGGGCTCCGGTTAGCCCGTCTTATTAATGATTTCGGATGATCAATCAGGCGCCGGCTATCGATGCCATAATTCTCCGTTCGATCGATGCCGAATCGAGTCAAAGGAGAAAAATCCGCGAGCCAGCGGATCGCTCCAGCAATATCGCTGAAGCGCTCGTCGCCGAATTAAAATCCATTATCGCCGATCGCGAAACAGCCCGTGTAATCGCGCTACAATAAACAATGCATCATATCGTCGTCGCTATCATTGTCGCTGTCATTCTCTCGTTCGTTCTTCTCCTCCTCCGCGTCGCGTCGGAGGATCGTTATGATCGCATTAATTACATCGTTGGATATGATTATCACTTGGGAGAACGGCGACGGGGCTGCGAGCCGTTAAGGGACGAGAGAAGCGACCGCGCGCTTACCGCGCGCCCACTCTCCCTCGCTCTCGCGATAATCGATATTTATTTATTATCGTAGTAACGGTCGTTGGCGCGCGCTTTATCGGCTCGTGTTCCAGCCACGCAAATATCGATTAATTTGGTCGACGGGCTGGGAATCGGGTCGTGCCGTGTGTGCGTGCGGCCCTTTCTGACCAATTCTCGATGACACGAGAGCGATCGACACGAGAACCGGCCGCGTGCTTTCTTCCTCTCTCTCTCTCTCTCTCTCTCTCTCTCTCTCTCTCTCTCTTGTCTGTGTTTGTTCTGCCGTGACAAGCGCGAGGCTCGCGCGATTTATTTGCTCAATCGTGGATTCATAAAGAGTCAACGCGCGATCACTGACGTCACCGAGATATATCGATGCTGTCAGGATAAAGCTGGCTATCGATTGGCGCGAGTGTGATCGATCGAATTCGGGATCGCGAGGAGGCGCACGTGGAGGTGTACAGGAATGCGTACGTATTTTGTGAAAGCGAGTGTTATGGAAAGCGACGATCATTTATAGAAAAATGTTTGTTGTTACGCGCAGTTTTTTACTATTCCCGGAAAGAGAAATATATCCTGCTAAGTATGCTGCCAAGGCCGTCAGAGAGGCAGCACGTGCAGCACGTGTCTCATAATCTAATTTCGTCCGTTATGCAACACGCAATAAATTACCGCTTTAATATAGACAGCCGATATTACCAAAGCGGCAGGGAGCTCGTTTATAATCGTTACGTAAACAAGGAGAATTCCTTGCAAGAAATTACGCGCGTCGTGTTATTATTGCGCTTCCAATCTGATTAATACGATGTTTGAAAAATCGGAAATATATATCTCGTTGTTCCTCTTTCAGACTGTCAATCACACAAGAACGGATTGATCGACCTCGTTCAAAGTTGCTCGAGATTTGATTTCGACGGAATGTTCAACGCGCAGAAACGTCCAAGCAAACTTCAATTAAGAGCCACTGATTAAAAAAAAAAAAAAGAAAAAAAAAGAGAAACCAATATCGATCGAGCTGATCATCGGGAATTGGTCGCTTCCGCCGTTATGTGTCCCGATTCCCCCCCCCCTTCTCCTCCTCTCTCTCTCTCTCTCTCTCTCTCTCTCTCTCTCTCTCTCTCTCTCTCTCTCTTCTCGTCACGCCGCACGCTCTCAGGCTTCGCCCCCGTGCACGCGCGTAAGCGACAAAAGCCGGGAAATGCCGTGGACGCGCAATGATTTTGCGGCCGCCCCGTCGACTCACCAGCCATTGTTCACCGCGCCATCGCAGTCTCCTCCATTCTTTTCATCCCCCGTGCGACGCGCGTGCGAGCACCGTCCGTCGACCCTGTCGTCGATGGCGTTGCGCGTTCCCGATGGCACGTCGCGCTGCTCCGTTAATTAATTGCCGTGCTCGCTATCCTCGTCCACGCGGGAGGTTAATCCCCTCAGCGATCGGGTAAGAAGCAAAGCGATGATTATCAGCTGCCGCAGCCTCCCTCCGACTCCATATCTCTCCAGCCTATCGGCTCGTGCGTTTCCTCCTCCTCCAACGCCGTCCTCCAACTCTCTCCCTCTCGTCTCTCGCCGTTCAGCCTCCACGTACTGGACCGGTCGGAGAGTCCCAGCGCGCTAATCTGTCTCCGTCGATGCACCCGACTCCTCCCCCCTCCGCGTTTTCGCACCCGGAACGCATGTATCCTAATTCTACTCGGCGATCCGTATACGCGAACAGCAATACCGAGTCTCCTCGACAACCCCCTGTCGCACCGCTGCAACCACCGGGTGCGCGAGCCTCGGCGAGTGGAATGTCTGTCGCCGTCTCTCCGTCTCTCTCGCGGATTATACAATTAATCAATTAGTGTAATTAACCTCTTTACATCTATGCACATATATGAAATATATTATGTTACCGTTACCTTTTACGTGAGCAAATAAATTGATTATTATATCGTCGGCGTGGGCCACGCGAGCGCTTTATCGCCCTGCCGGCCCCCGCCCCCTCTCCTTATCGGCATATAAACAACGTGTACGCACGTACGCGTGTGATGCGTGTATGTATACGTGTATGTGTACAGAAAGTGATTAAGTTGGCGTTATTTCCGTGTGTATGTATGTGTACGTCCGTGTGTTCAGGAATCTTGTGTACCGAGCGTTCAAGCGCGTGTCGTATCTCGTATCTGTGTACATGCATATATATATATATATATATATATATGCATGTGTGTACGTGTACGTGTGTATGCTGTGCACGTATGATACGTATGCGCAGTCGCTCGTGTGTGTGTGTGTGTGTGTGTGTGTGTGTGTGTGTGTATGCGCGCGCGTGTGTTTAATCTTTAGCGGCTCTAATTACGTCCTTACGGCTCTCCTCCTTCTGCTCTTTTTCCCTCGACCCTCATTCTTATCTTCTCTCTCTCTCTCTCTCTCTCTCTCTCTCTCTCTCTCTCTCTCTCTCTCTCTCTCTCTCTCTCTCTCTCTCTCTGTCTCTCTCTCCCTTTCTTTCTCTCGCGTCCCTAGCAGGCTAAAACTATCCGAAACCGCGTCGCCTTCGACTTCCGCCGCGTTCTTAGGGATCGTTTCTCGCAGCATCTCTCTCGCGCATTTCCCGCGTCGTTTCGACCGCCGCTAAAGGCTCGCCGAGTCTCTTATTAGCCATCGTGAGACGTCGGAATGAGCGTGCACGACAAACCTACGCGTGATGAACAGCCGTGGCGAGCGTGAACACGCACGCCGGAAGCTCTCTGGCATCCCTCGCCGCTGCGACACTTTTCTTGCTCACCTCCCCCTGCCGCCTCTCTCGTCCCGTCTCGTGCTCGCTCTCTTTCTCTCTGGTCTCCTCGCAAGTATGTAATCTGTATTGATCCGCGTTTATGTACGCGGACGGAAGGAAGAAACATATGTACATGTACACGCGTGCGGATACATGCACACAAATGCGCGCGAGAGTGTCCGCGATCGAAGAGAGGAAGCCGAAGAGGAGATGAACGACCACGATTGATACTCTTGTCTTTCCACACTTTCTCCGCAGATCAGTCGACTCCTCGAGCCTCGTGCTTGATTGCGCGCGAGTAAAGTGGCTCGCCGTGTCTCTATGACGATGATACATGACAAACATGACGCGCGAATGTTAATTCGTAATTCTCTTTAAACGACGATTGCTTTTTCCTCGTTCCCGACATTGCGATTAACAATTCATCGCGCTCGGCTCAATTGTTTCAGCGATATACACCGATCGTCGTAAATTATGCCGCGATATTGTTCGGCTAAAATAACGCTTTTTATCATGCAGACACCGTGCGGATACTCGCACGTACTCGGTATCAGTCACGCGTGTCCGCGAGAATTTTCAATTTTCAAGCTAAACGTCCATGTTAACGTCCGAACATAGATCAATCCCGCTGCTCGTGCACGCGCGCGCGAGCAGAGATTATTATCGTTACGATTATTTATTCAGGCGATCGTGGATCATCGTCATGTAATCGATCCTCGGCGACTCCACGTAATCGCGAGATCTCCTTTCGCTTCGTATGCGGGTATAGGTTGAATAGCGGTTATCAGTGATAATTGCGAGACTTCCCGTAAAATGAGCTCTCTCCCCGGGACGGGAATAATAAAGTAGCGGAAGAGAAAGAAAGCAAGAGAGCCCGTACGTCGAACCTTTTGGCACGTGGGCGAGCTGGCTCGTGGCTGAAACCGCTTTTTGGCACGACGCGAATCCTATCACCATTATTCCTTCTATTCATTCGTCCTATCGACCGCCGTTTACCCTGCCGGCGCCACTCAGCCCGCTATCGCAGCCCTTACAAGTTGGCTAAGTAGATTAGACAGAGACCGCGTCTAAAATTGGCAGTTGTTCGCAAGGTTGTCGTTCGACTTACGTTTGTTCCTCTCGCGTTTTCTCCGACGCCCTTCCCCCCCCCCCCCCGATTTTTCAGGGACGCGCGCGCGCGTCTACGGCGAAGATGCGGCAACCCCCGCAAACGCGACCCAGCTCCGCCATTAATTATGACATTAATTATGGGATAAGCCGACGAGAGAGCGGACGCTCTTCGCGCAAATTATTTTGCCAATCAATTATTCCCGCTAGTCGTGCCATTCTTGTCAAGCACTCGAATGCTGTCCGGACCACTCGATACGTCGGAATAATCGATCAACCGAATAATTCGCTTCGATAATTGGGCGCTCGTGTAAATTATTCGAATGTCGGATCGCTCCCGCGTCGATAACGGCATATCCGTGTCGATATCCTCGTCATTATCCGGAAGAAGAACGCTTTGATGATTCCGTCAAGAATCATCAATTGACCGATAGGCGATGAATCGGCGGATCGCTAGAAAGTTCGGCGTATTCTTGCCGACGTCGGCATCGGGAATGCCGCAAATTAAAAGACTCGCAAAGAATTTCAAGCAATCGCGGAGTCGAGGATCTCGAGGCACCTCGACGGACTTGGAGGCAGTCGGAGTTCATTTCGACAAGTGGAACGTTTCACCGCGCGCGTCCGTTCCACCGCGAAAAATTTCTGAGAGGCAACAGCCCCATCAAAAATTCCTTTCACGAGGAGATTCTCCTTCGCCGTATCAGCGCGAACACGCGCGCGGAAAACTTTTACGTGTACGTCCGTAATGCTCCAGCTCGGCACCGAAATATGTACGCGCTTGTCCTACACGCGTATCATATGTCACGGAGGTATGTCGCGCGCGGTACGTGTATGTATCTATGTATGCCTGCGTATGTGTATGCGTGTACGTGCGTGGCTGGCCGGTGCCGGTACACGTGTATCCATACATGTATATGTATATGCCAAACGTTCGTGTAATGTAACATGGTGTATGCATGGCGTGAATCACGTGTGTATCTCGGTGTACGCATCTCCTCGCGCGCTCTCTGTAAACGTCTTCTTATATAAAATCGGCAGTTCGGGCAGTTCGACGTCTTCAGCCGCACGATTCTAGCCTTACGTATGAAACCAGATTTACAAAAATACGGTGCGCGTGTTTTTCGCGTATTTGGCACTTTTTCACCTCTCTCTCGCCCAACCTCTCGTCCTACATCTCGCCTGTCTCTTCCTCCCCTCCCCCTACCCTCCTCCCGCCCTCCTCCCCCCCCCTCTAGCCCCGCATACCTTCTCTCACACCTTTATTCTCTCTATCTTTTTCTCTTTCTCCCTTTCTCTCTCTCGCATTCTCGCTCTATCATCCGTTTCCCCTCGCGTTCCCGTTCCTTCCGCACACACATGCGCGCTCCAATTCGCTATCGTCTCACTCTGTCACGAAAGCTCTCCTACTCCCGTGTACCATGTGGTCGCACGCCCTTATCTCCAACCCGAGGGGTGGTCGGGCTAAAAAGTTCAACCGATCCACTCTCCTTCTTTGGAGGAGGGAAAGGTATCCCGCTACGCGGATCAAACGCGACGCGCCGATCATGAGCGAGTGATCGGCAACCTGTCGCGTCACAGGATCCCTCCTCACTTGCGTGTCCGTTGATGGATCCGTGGCTCGTTCGGCATCACGATGTCGTGTCCTTTGGCACTAGCGATCGAGAGAGGGTCCTCTTCCACGTCGACACGAAAATCGGCAGTTTCGATGATTTCGGGCGGCCGCGGGGAACGGCGGCGACAACGACGGCGATGGTGACGGCGACGGCAGCGATGACGACGACGACGACGACGACGACGATGACGGCGGCGACGACGACGACGATGACAACGACAACGACGGCGGCGACGACGGCGACGKCGACGACGACGACGACGGCGACGTGGACGACACTGTCGTCGACGCCGGCGACGATCGGCCGACCGCCATCGTGGACGCGGCGCGAAGCCGCGCGGGATCGTCGACTAGTCCTCCTCGGGGCCCATGTTCATCAGCATCATCTTCTTCTTGGCGATCTTGCTGTACTTGATGTCGATCGGCTTCGTGGTGTCGTAGAGGCTGGGCGCTTGCAGGATGATCAGCGCCGTGCCAAGCACGCAGGCCAGCGTGAAGATCCAGAGGAAGATTCGGTCGAGCACCATCGCGACGTACTTCCAGTCCTCCTCCACCTGGGAACAACACGCGCGCCATAGCTGGATTAGCAATCTCTCTCGCAGCGATCATCGACATTCTTTTCGAATCGCCTGCGTAATGAATCTCCCAATCGTGACAAAGCATGCATTCTCACGGAACATCCAATGATACTTGAACATTCCAACATTTCATAATAGAATCTTTATGCCATTCTTCATGAGACCCCTCCGTGTCTTTTTGACTTTACGACCCGACGCGAGAAGTACAAGTCGCGCGCTTTTCCGGGCCGCTCGCGAGATCCCGCTTGCCGCGTACGAATCTATAAAAAACCGGGCGAAATCCCTTGGACCCAGAGAGCCCCTCGCGCATATTTAGTATCAGCTTGCCGGGGGTGGCATCCGTTATCCGAGTAACAAAGAACGCGTTTGTACAACAAACGTGCACGGAAACGAGTCTCCGTTTTCACGTGATCCGCCAGGGCACTCCCGCGACGCACCGCGTCGAGACGCGGGGGAGAGAGACGATCGATCCCCCTTGTGCCCCCCCCCCCCTTGGGGTGTATTGACTCCCTTAGATTGCGACAAGACGGCAGCCGGGAGACGATAAAACAGTCACCCAATACTTTTATGATACCTCCGCGAACGTTACTCGCGCTACCACTTCGATCACCATTTGCTTCGTATCTCTTTCGCTCGTCTGCCGGGGCGGGCGGGAGGGAGGGGGAGGAGGGAGAGCGCTTTTAGCGCGTGATCTCGCTTTCCCGAATGGATATTCGATTAACCGGCGGCGGCAAAGGAAACGAATAAACCATTAATGCGTCGTGGGAAGACGCTTGTGCTTCCGCGTGCGATGTATCGGTGTGTACGGAATCACGCGAAAGCCCTGAGATCTGATGCGGCCGTTATCGCGTTACCGATCACGGATGATGAATCGTCGGAATCGTGTTTGATTTAAGAGAGGAGAAAAAAGAGACAGAAATCAATATCAAGTTAGCCTGCGACGATCGATCGACGCTCGCATGAAATTTAACGTCGATCCTCGCGCGGTTGATTATTCCTCGACGCGTCGCCTTGAAGGATCGTTCAAAATTCTTCCAAGGTCACCAAGGTTACAACATCCGTTGTTCCTCGCTTCGCAAGATCGTTTCGATATGTCTCTCATGATCACCTGGCAAGACGGCAGCGCATTACGCCGTTTTATCAAAACGAGCCGAAATTTGGCTGCAACGACGGGATTGGCTGCTGCCGCATCATTCTCCAGCATGTTACGTGCAAACGTATCCGCGTATTCTACACTCACGCACACATATGCGCGTTATCACATGGTGAGACACATTGCAATAAGCATGTAACGCATTTACTCATAGCCCGTAGATATTGCTTTACATAAGACGCATCCGACGTAACGTTACATGATATTTTCAGGATAATTGAATAAACGGAGTTGTTTCTCTGAGCGGAATAGTACCGAGAGAATGTCCACGATACAGCTATAAATCGATTCACCAAATCATACGTTTACACGCGCGCACGTTGCAATTTACTTCCCCATCGTGGAACGTAAGATATAAGCGAAAGAAAAGAAAAGAAAAAGAAACAAAGTTTCTCTAAATACGCATGACGATACGCATGGTCTCAGCGTTCGCTGCCACGTCGGCGTTGCGGGACCTTACTCGCGGAATTGCTCGAGTCTCTCTTGCGCACCGGATGTTAATTCGTTAACGTTTTCCGTGCGCGAGTGCTATGCTCTCGCCGCAAGACGGGGTGCACTTGGCAGTGAGCGGCGCCGTTGTGCCGCAATGCGCGTGTACTTTGCGCGGATAAGTTATGCGCGCGAACATCGGGAGGGCTGAACTTAAGCGAAGCTTCATCGAGCTTGGCTCGTCGCGCGGTACCGGCAGATCCGCCCTGGCAAACTGCGTATCCGGAAATCAAGCCACATCCGGGATCACGGGATTTCAATTTAGAGGACCGCCAGCGGAGCGGCGCGCAAGACGCCCGCAACCCCCTGCGGAGACTGGACACGCGGAGTCACCCCTCGTGAAGCTCGTGGGATCGATATTTATCGAGGCGCCGGGCATTCCGGGCGGTTTAAACGCGGCGCCGACGAATATATATTTCTCGTGCTTCGCGCGCGCGCGCGGCAAGACCGAGCATCGCCGTCGATTTATCCGACCCGATTTATCGTCGAATAAATCGATATTCCCGGCGCCGTTATTTCACGGCCGTTGCTACGATCCGCGGGCTTGACGGTTCGTCGATTTTATCAAGGAGATCTCCGAATCTCTTCGGGATATCACGAAACGCACGAGCATGCGGCGGAGCCTGCTACACGTTGATCGCAGCGAAATCCGACGCAACGCGCGATAACGACCGATCGAAACGGCACTTTGCGAGAGGACGTCGTTACGACCACTCGCTACCGCAGCGTTGATCATTCTAGGATCACGTTCGCACGAACGTTCGGCAAAGTGAATCGCTGTGAATCATCCGAATGCGTCCAACGCGTTCGTCTTCGGATTATCAGCCGCAGCCGACAATCCAGCGCTGCGATTTCCCGGAGCGCTATCAGCGGCAGCAAGCAAAAGCGATCTGTCATGTGCGGGACGATTTGCGCCAATCTCTTCGTCCGTAATCCTTGATCCCGGCTGATAATTCGATCCTCTCGTATTCTCGGTGTACTCTATAAATCCTCCGTGATCATCGGACGATTGCGAACGAGGCGACGTATCCAACGACGCGAGATTGAGATATTTCGCGCGCGATGAGCGCGGATGAACGCGGGTAAAAGGGCTAGTGTTCTACTTGGTACTCACGCTCTCGAACTTGTCCTTGTTCTTGGCATGTTGAGCGATGAAGCGGGCGTCGTCGATGGTCTTCTCGATCTCGCGTACCAGCGGCTTCTCGAAGGTGGGGCTGACGTCTTCGTGAGCGTAGCCGGGACTAGCCGGCCCGAAGAGGTCGTCGTCCGCCCCGGGCAGTGGCAAGGAGGGTAGGGGCTCCTCGAAGCAGGGTGCAACGGTGCCGACAGTGCCTACGGCGCCAAGGGTGTACCTCGTCGCCGGCGGCGGCGGCCCATGCAGCGGTACCTCGTACTCCCCGCTGAACCTCTTGCCGTAGTACGTGTCGTACTTATCAGTCTCTTGTACATGGAACACATCGGTGAGGATGCCCTCGGGCGGCTTGCCGTTCCCCGCCTCGATATCGTCTTCGTCATCGTCCTCGTCGTCATCGATGCTGCCGATCGCGCCAATACCGCCGGCATTCTTACCATCGTCCTCGTCGTCGTCGTCGTCGTCGTCGTCGTCCTTCTTCGGTCGCTTGATCAGGAGGAACGGCGGCAGCACCTTGATGAACACCACCCGCACCCACTTGGACATGCGGTGGGTGACGGGCGAACGGAAGTTCACGTTCAGCACGGCTATCGTGACGACCACCGACAGCGTCACCAGCACCATGGTGAACAGCAGATACTTTCCCAGGAGCGGCACCGTGAGCGACGTGGGCGGTATTATCTCGGCCAGCAGCAGGAAGAACACCGTCAGCGAGAGGAGTATCGAGATCGACAGGGAGACCTTCTCGCCGCTGTCGCTCGGCAGGTAGAACACCAGCACCGACAGGAACGATATGCCCACGCACGGTATTATCAGATTCACCGTGTAGAAGAGGGTCTTGCGGCGCAGGGTGATGTTGAACACGATGTCGGGATAGGGTTCCTCGCAGCATATGTAGAACGCCTCGTTCCTCACGGCAGGCACTTTTATGATGTCCCACTCGACGGAGATGTAATAGTCGGTCAGGTCGATCCCGACGTCGATTTGATTCGAGTCCTCGGTCTGCAGGAGATGCCGCAGGTCGACCTGGAAACACGATGAACCGGCGAACCGTGAGCGACAGGCGGGACGTGAACGGGATTTTCGAGTGTGCTCGGAGCGCATGCGCTCGGCTGAAAAGCGCGTTCGGTCGTCCTACAATTTGAATCGCCTCGTTCAAATGCGAATAATAAATCCGCGGTTGCGGCTAATCGTTTCCGGATATCGTGCACGATTATCAAAAGTTATTTCCCGCGTTACGTTAACGCGCTGCGGGCTTCCGTTATTCTTTTAATGCCGGCGAAATGAAATGCACGCGTACGCGTGTACATAAATATTTTATCTCGAAACACGCGCGCTTTACCGCGTCGTATAATTGAAATAAATTTATACTTTACGTCAGCAAATATTTAGTATAACCTGGATATTTAGTATCGCGTGAAACGCGAAGCGCCGAATACCGGCCGAGTGCAGCAGCTGAAAAATAAAATTCCGATTGTTACGGCTGCATCAATCATGCACTCGCTCCAATATACGCAAATAGCACGCGCAATTATGAATTAGCAAAATTGTACTCAAGTAATTACAAAGCGAGCTACTGAAATTCATCGTCAACGCATCGCGACTCGAGCTATCATCCTCCCTTCTCGCGATCCCGCCAGGAACGGGGGCACGTGATCCAACTAATCCTCAGAACGAATCCCCAGCTCGCGAGCTAGGCATCGCCTGGATGTTTAATCCTGAATGATCGAATCCAGATTGCCGCGTTGCTGTATCTCAGTTCAGATCCGATTCAGTTCATCTCGGCGCTCCGAGATGCGGTACACACAATCGAAGTACGATGGAAGATAAATCGGCGAACAGCCCCATAGCTATTTGAAGTGTTTCAAGATTATTATCTCAGCTCGCTGTTCCTAATCGGTGCCTCGGATAATCCTCATGGCGGAACAAGTTCCCACTATCGAAGAGAGAAGATAGCATTTTATGACTGCACGGCGAACGATGGAACCCTGCTTTGTCCCTCATTAATCTCCGACTGACTCCAAGTGCTCCCCCAAATTAAGAAAGATTTCAAGAAAAATCGCAATGTAACGTCAATCGGTGTCGCGTCAAAAGTCGCGAGGCCGAGAAAGGAAATGCCACCTAAGCGGGTCAGCGAGCAATCCGATCGCAATTTCGCTAAAGAAGAGGGGAAAGGATCCAACCATCTAAGACCATCCTGTATACGCTCACGCCGCGTTCTGCAAGGGAGCAGGAGAGGTGGGAAGGGAAGGGAGGAAACTGGATTCGCCGGTAGGAGTGTACGACCGCCGCCGTCCAAATCCATTTCATCCCTCGTCGCGATCGATTCCCGGCGGGGATACGCGATTGTTTAAAAAAAAAAGAAAGGGACGAGAAGGAGAAGCGCGCGGAGAGAAGAGGAAAGAGGAAGGAGGAAGCGGAAGGAGGAAGAGCGGATGGAGCGAACGGAAGAAATTGGATACCTCTAATGGCAGCGCGCGATAGGTTCTGGCTATCTCCGGGCCTTGCGGACCGTGGAATCGGAATAAAGTCAGTCTGAAGAGCCAAATCGCGGCCGCCATTGGAGCTTCGACACCCGCTGGCTGATCCAGCATCGATCGCCTCGGTGATCGCCTCGCCGATAGCTGCTCGCTGAGCAATCGTTGCTCATTCAGTGCGCTCTTCTGCCCATGATGACGCTTTACTCGGATTCACTTCCCTGCTATCCAGATTCAATCCTTAGAATCGGCTCCCCTCTTTTAATTCAAGTTACAGTCGGCAAGTCGGCGTAACGAGCTTATTCCAACTTTGCCCAGCGGCATTAAACATTACAGCAAAGTGCAAGGAAGTTATGAGCGAGGCTCACGAGCCGTCATCGTCGGTCCCGCGAAAATATAAGTAATCTTTAGATAGCGATGTTGAGGCACGTTGCTTCCTTGATAAGCACGAAGAGCGCGATGTTCGCCATTCCGAATCCTTGTCTCGCAAGATTCCCTCGTCTCAACGCGTTCGTGTAACTGGTATTGTTCGTATTGATGAAAGCGCAGCAAAATGCATCATACGCACGACGCACCTGATTGTTACGCTTATTTATTCACGTTACGCGACGATTAAATCGACACGCGAATATCGATCAGTCTGCTCTGCCGTTCCGCCAAGTCTAATGTAGCTTAAATTCGAATATCACGGGCGCGTTTCATCATCGAGCAACGCTCTAAAATACCATCCTTCCAGAAAATGCGCGCAGCAGCCGACATGCCGGCGGGCAAATTGATATCGAAGCGCGGAAACAGACGTTTATCCGCCGCGCAGGTGAATCGCGGAGGTTGATCAGCGGCGGCAGCGCGTTTCCGGAGTGGTCAACGGAAAAGCTCCTCCCGTCGAAATGGCTTATCCTGGACGTGGGATTTATATCCGCGACCGGTGTACAACGGTAAAACTCTTGCGGACAGGCGGATTTGTCAGTGACGGATATATCCGCTCGAGCAGAGCTTATCCGTCGAACCGAGGAGCCAAGGAGACAACGGACGACGCGACCGCGAGTACCACGGAATCGTGATCGCGACGTTTCATCGAAGCGTGTCCGTGTCTCTGGCTGTCTCTGGTCTTCGAGAACGGAATACGAAGCGCGGTAGAATGGCAGACGGTTCGCATTCGTTTCTAGTCGAGCCTTCTTCGTTATCGCAGATGAAGAAGTGGTCTAAAGTTATCCTCGAGTTATCCTAAACACGGTGACGATCGACAATCACGTCGATTCGTTGACACGAATCGGAACTTACCGTGTAACCGTCGTAAGTCCACGAACCAAACTTCATAAAACAAGTCTGCTGGTCGAAGGGGAAGTACTCCACGTCGATCTCGCAGAATGATTTATAGATCGCCGGTGGCTTCCACACGACCTTCCCGGTATGGTGCAAAATCGCTTTAGTCATGATGGTTACCTCGTAATTACCGTCGGCGCTGAAAGCAAAGAATCACCAGGTGTTTAGATAAAATCGCTCACATTGCAAACAGGCTAACGAGTAAACTATCAAAGCACTCGCGAGCTTTGTGCTCTGGCGAGAGGAGCCGTGTTAAAACGTACGAAACGCGGCGCGGCGAAACTGCGGCGTCACAGCAGAAAGCTTGAAAGAGCTTCCTGCCATACGTAAAGCCGGACAGAAACGGTAACAATCGATATCGCGAATAGAGCGAGGCGACGCTTCGAATGTTATTGTGTGAAAATTTGACAAAGCGATGTTACGCTCCGGTGCGTGCATCGAACCGTTATAAAACCATCTGTCGCCACCTTCCCAACAAATTCCGAAATGGAAATTAACCCGTTCCTCTTTCGGTCTGCGAATCCGTATCGATGAGTCGCGCGGAGCGCGATCCGTAACGGATCGATTCACGAGGAAAGCTCTGATTCCAACGGATTCCAACGTGGGAATCGACATCGAGATTTTCAGGGTGGTTCCTCCCTCGTAAGGGCGATCGGCGCGGAATCCGCGCGGCTAGGAAATTCGGACTCGCGGTCGAGCGAGATAAGAAAATCCGAATGGACGACGCGGATAAAGGGCGCGTGGGTGCGCGCAGGGGTGCGGAATGATAGGGCCGGTCGGCGATATTACGAGGAGCTAGCGGGCCGGGGGAGGCACGGCTCGGGAGGGATAAACTCGCCGAGATAACGCGGCTGGATTTCTAATACGAGGGGTGGATGGTCGTTCGCGCGGACGCGGCGGCTGCACCGTCGCAGCTGTCGCGACTACACTTGTTGCACTATTTTTGGCCGTCCGGTCGTCTGGTCGATCGGTCGGTCGGTCGGTCGGTCGGTCGTGGCGGTCTTATTAGTCGACACGCCGTCGCCTGCGGTTATTGCTGAATTCTGCCGCGCCGTGTCGATTCGTTTCGCGGCACTTTTGCGCGCCAATTCGTGAATTTTTCATCCCCCGTCTCGCCTTGTGCACACGTGACGATATTATCCCCGCGACCGACCGCAATATCTCCCACTCGGGGGATCGGGGCGAGAGACGCGTTCTTTGACATATAAATTGTCGATCGGCCAAATAATTCATGACTCCGGCGTGCTGATACGGCACGTGGATGGTAACATCGGACTTGTGCATTTATATGTAAGATAGGTATTCGCTATATCCTTTTATTCGCGAATATTAGAGAGAGAGAGAGAGAGAGAGAGAGAGGAGCAATAGTAAGGAAATTTAGATTTGTCGTAATCATTTTCAGTCGGAGAACCAACAAGCGCGAGATTATCCATTGTTCTCCAACGATTCTCAAATGTATCAGTCTACGTAAGACATATTCTTTTTCCTTATAATTTACTCAGAAGCGACTGGACATGTGATCCTTGAAATTCTCAAAGCGCCCGATGCAGAGCACAGAAACATCCCCGTAGAATCTCGTAACTTTTGTTGTACAGCAGACAAAAATTTGGAATAGAACAGTGGAGAGAGCAGACTTAACGAGATCGCGTTAAAGCAGAGAGCAATCTAGGTATCTCTTAAGGATAAGCGTAATACGTATGAGAGCTATGCTTAACGCTGGGGAAGAGACTCGCGAGCAGTATTTATTCGTAACAAGATATACATGCATATTGGGTAAAGTTCTCGCGTCGGCGAATCCAGTTACAAAGGCTTCGCCGCGTGTTGATGCAGGTCTCCTGCGTTTCGTGATCATCCGATAATTATATTTCTGTTATCAAGCTGCTCCTTGTGCATCCCTTGAGCGTGATCCGAGCTAAAAAACAGCAGTCGCAGTCGCCAGACTCGAATATCAAGCGTATAATCGATCGTCCAAGGATCCAGGGAATTCGCGTTCGTTAGCGAAGAGAATCGAGAGAAATCCTCGGAAGATCGCAGCACGTTCCGTCTCGTAACGTAACTTTACGTAAGTAATTTCGTTTCCCTCGCGGCATGTAACGCAGCTCCGGAATTTCGAGCGTCACGCTCGTCTAACACGCCGATCGCGTTCCCGCCATTACGACGGCGAGTCTCCCGCGCGTTCGATTAGCCATAATCTTGAATCATACAGTCGGCCAACGATGTAGAAACAATATTCCGCGATGATTCCCCGGTAATCGATCGTATACATCTCGCTGCCGTTCGCTGCCGGCCTGCAATTACGGCCGATCGGTCGATTATCTTCATGAATAGTGAAAGCTGCTCGGTCATAATTCCGCTAAGTAGGACAGGAGGCATCCAGGAACACTCGATGCGTCCAACGTCGTCCGCATTGACCCCGCAAATTAGCCGCTGAACGTTTCATCGGTCGAAAGTTGGCGCGACATCAAAACGACGCGATAACGAACGGCTGACAATGCAGCGACAATGACAATGCGGCTCAAAAGTGACGTTTTAATCGCCGCTCGTTGTCCGACGACGTGCTCAGGCTTTGTTGCCACCGCGAATAGGATTTCTCGCTCGGCTCGGTTCGTCGACGGGCGTTGTGTAATTCGCGTTACGTTATTGCGATCGCAAAGAGAGATCACAGCACGAGCCGAGATTGTCCTCGTGAGCGTCCTCATTATCTCACGCGCAAGCTCGCTCGAAGAAATTGTATGCCAATCGCGCGAATCGCGCTCGCTGCGGGAGCAAGCGAGCGATACACAATATTTGGAGTGAAGTTTCGTGTCGGATCTTTCGGCTAGATGAAAGCCGAATAATAAGATAGGCTCCCTTTCGCGCGATGCCATATTTCTGCGCCGCGACTTCCGTGTATCGCGAAGCACATAAAACTGAGCTAATGCTCCGGAAGGAAAAGTGAAAGAGGGGGAGAGAGAGAGAGAGAGAGAGAGAGAAAGCGAGAAAGCGAGAAAGGAGATTACTATGTTCTACAGAGCAAGAGTAATAATTTCTGTACTTGGCCGGTTAAAGACAAAAGAGAACGACGCGCCGCACAAACGCCGTAAGAAACGGCCGGGCGCATTCCGCGAGTTACGCCGAGAAAGTTCGAAGACTCAATTAATCACGGTTTTTTCGTTCGACATGCTTTATGGCGCGCTTCTTGCACGCCGGTCATGTAAATCTCGGAACTCTGTGCAAAAGTGGCAAGACCTCCGACGATTCCGGCTTCCAGCCGCGGTGAGGGAGCATCGTCGCAAATCTTAATGATAATGTCGCCGTCTTTCTTTTCATCTTCTCCGCCTGACCGTCTTTCCGAAGACAGAAAGAGGGAGATAGGAAGAGGCTAGACGAGGGTGCGAAAAAACTTGAGCAAGAACCGACGCGGCACGATGAAAGACGACGTCCAGTCTCTCGCCGATCGACGCTGCTCGCGAAGCTCACGACCGAATCACGTCGTGGCATTAATTAATTTAATATTCATTTTATTCATCGCGTCATCCCAGAGAAAGTTCTCCTGGACATTGCAAGCTCGTCTCCAATCTTTTAAACCGTCAAGAGCATCCACAGTTCTGGTTACATGATGACAGTACTCCCGCTGATTATTTCCTTAAACATTTCTAAACCTGGAGATGCCGCGACATGTGTACATCGCATAAGCCTAATCCCGTGATGGATCTTCCAGAGAGGTAACTTCCGGATGCCCTCATTCTTCAGGGACACCAAACATACGAACGCGAAGCCGGCTTTCTCTCGATACGTGGAACATGAAGGATTGAGCCGGCGTAACGATCGCGAGCCAGACGCGCGCGGCTATCCAGAATACGCTCATTTATAACCACGCGCCACCAGGAAGCACCGCCCTTCGCGAAGGGTCGTGGCGGAAAAATATGACGACCATTTGCGCGCCATGCTATATCCACCGTTCCGCGCGTAAACCGTTTCCTGACTCTCGAGTTGCGCCGACCAGAGTTGTGGATCACCGGCCAAGTCTTTCCCGCCGATAATCTTTGCCGCAGCTTACTCGAGAACGAGCGAGCCCGTCTGGACCATCGGTGTCCTCTTATACGGCAATTTGTCCCGTCTGGACGAGGCAGAGTCTCGAGATGCGCTTCGAGATGCGAGCCGAACGGCAAAATTGTTGCAGCTGCATTTCGCGCTAAAGCACCCCTCTCTTCATAAACAATATCGCCTATCAACAATCTCCCTCCCTCCTATCGCCACGAACGATCTCGTTGTCGATGGATCGACTCGTTGCTTACGACGTGGCGTCCACTTCCCCGCAAGGCGAACCGATCTCGCTCCTGATAACGCGATACCGCGAGGAAGCAACTTGCTCCAGAGAACGTTAAACAAGCTTGTTTGGTCGACGCTGAGGAACCCAAAGTTAAGTCGAGGCGGCGAGAACTCGCGTGCATACAGCGAGAGTGAATTGGAAGCGGTTTATCTATCGTTGTGTTCGCAGATTTCTCTCTCGTTCGATCACGAGCCGAGTCATTCGATCTGTTTCCGTGAAATCGAGCTGTCCGAGCAGACGATCGTTGTATAATCGCTTTCTTTCCGTGCGATTACTCCGACAGGAAAATTCGACGTTGCCGTCGTCGGCTTATCCTTTCTCGCGCGAAGCGGCGGATTATCGCGGCGCGGTAATCCGGAACGAAGGTGCAGGTGCGGTAATCCAACGATAATGGAGTAACGGGATTCGCTCTCACGTACGTTTCCTGCATATTTTAAATTCGCATTTCTCCGCGACACACGCGGACCAACGCAACCAGCAACCCTTCAGCCGCAACCATTCCGCTCGCGGCCCTTTGCGTACATATAGACACCTATTTATCCTGCTGATTGCACATCGCGGCACGATGCTTCTTCGTACGCTGTAGCACGCAATTTCGCGCGCGTTCGTTTGGCCCGTTTGACGTTCCCCGATTGTATCAGACCGCGGAAATGGCTTACGACGGAGTGCACTTTGCGCGACCGACGGAAAATAAGGGAAAATATATCGGCAGCGAGTGCATCGTCTTGGCACGTCAGCCTGAGTTTTACATAATGTATCAACG
Source organism: Eciton burchellii (assembly GCA_020341155.1). Lineage (NCBI taxonomy): Eukaryota > Metazoa > Arthropoda > Insecta > Hymenoptera > Formicidae > Eciton > Eciton burchellii. The sequence continues at coordinate 1,352,371 of JAHMML010000047.1, read as the reverse complement.
CCGTACGTATTCCTCTCCGTCTGACCCTACCTCCCGCTCGCGCAGGGAGGGTTGAAAGGCCGGGATCCCGCGTCGTTGTGGCGAGGGGGATGCCGAGGGCTGCTGGAAGCCTTCGAAGCCTCGATGGAAATGAGAATGGGCGGATTGAACGTCGCCCTCGAGTGGAGCTTAATAGGGCGGGTTAAGTTCAGTTTATTTGATACACCGCCTCGTCGCCTCAGACGAGATCGCCCGCTGAGATTCGCCCTTCGAGACCCGATTGTTCGTGAAGGAGATACCGGAAATCACTGCTTATCCAGCCGTCACGGGGGTGGTGTCGACCCTTTCCAGAGAGGGACGGATTCTTTCGAACTTTGGGTTACCGTTCGTTTGTACGAAGCGTATTCGACGTACTTTCCGGGAATTTCTTGCTCCCGCGCTCCTTTAAGTCTGAAATATCCCTTTCCCGAAAAACGCAGCTCGAGCAGCTCTTCGAGCACGCGCCAAATTTGCCTTTACGCGTGACATCTCCGTAATCTCCGAGAGAAGCGGCGCGATGTAAGATCGCATCGACGTTGAAGCGACTCGACCTGCGATTTCCTTGATTCGCGCGAACTTACGCGATTCGTTTCTGCTAATCGCGCATTACCACGTTTGGACGCTCGTCAGCGCGCGCGCGCGCGCGCGCGCGCGCTGAAGACTCATACGCGTCGAATGAAATCCGCGATCGCACATGTCGGGGTCGCGCGCACGATGATATGATCCGGATCATTGAGCGGCAATACTGAAAACGCAATTCCCTTTATAATCGCGTATCCCACTAACTGGATAACCAGCACGGCGTAACCGCTTATTTCATTGCCTCGTAATTACTCTCATTTGCTTCAGTCTATCACGAGGCGGCGAGATATTTTCCGAGATTGTTTTGACGTTGATCATTGTTGTTGTCTTTGTTCTGCATATAATTTATTATTTCGGCTCATGTATTTTGCACTTCGTTTGCACGCACGATTGCTCGAAGAGCAATCAGAGGTCGCAATCGAGAACGCTGCGTGAATGCGAGGTCATCGCCAAACTAGTCAACCTCTCTCTCTCTCTCCCTCTCTCTCTCTCTCTCTCTCTCTCTCTGTCGTTCTCTCGTAAAAACGTCCTCTTGTCGTACCGGGGTACATCCTATTTTCGATCTGACTAGGCGCATCCACGCGCTCGTTTCCATGACACGGATTTTCGAGATGACCAGCGAGAACGTGCCGTACCTCCGAAGAATATTGAGCGCGGCGTTCCAGAGGGACGAGATAACGTTTCTTTACACCTTGTGCTAAAATTCTACATGAAGCACGGTCGATCCGCGACGAACGAGACATGATCCGAGATAAGAGGAGCGAAGAAGAGCAGGATCATACGGGGCGATATCGCTGGGTATAGCGGACGAAAAACTTGTACGGCATAAAAGATTTACGACGTTGGGAAACAGCATCGTTCCTTGCTTCGGGGACGCAAAGAATGCGTATGAATAATTCGGAGCGGAGGCCACTTGACGCGCCTCTTGTTGCCGTAGTTAAGAAAAAATTGTAGCAGAAGAATGGCACGGTAAGAATGGCTGCAGAAGCGAATGTACTTACTTGTTGTAGAGAACGATGTCAGGTAACCATATATGTTCGGATGGTACGTGAAGGGTGTCGACACCACCATAGTCGTCCGGATTCCACTTTAGCTTGTAATCGTTCCACTCCTGGAAGCGGAGAGAAAAATCGTGAACGTCAAATCGATTTAACGGGCATAAAAAGGGTCTTAATCGATTATGGCGCGCGGCCTTTGCCTGAGCAAGGAAAAATGTCTGGAAGGGAAGGAGAACGCGGGGCTGCTTTTTCCTTCCATATCATTTGTTCTACCTTCCGTTTTCCTTTTTCCTCTTCCGCTAATTCATATCGCTGCCCTCGATGTTACCGTATCGATACATCCCGTCGGACTGAGGTTTTTCCCCGCCTATCACAGTCCCAGGTAATTACATCTCGAAAATGTCATCCACCGTGAGCGGAAAGACGCGGAATTCCATTTGCGAGATTCACTTTCCTCGTGGCGCTCGCGCTCGCGCATCCAAAGAGAATGAAACGATTAAAGAAGAAAGTAATTACGGCTCGGCGATTTTCCTCCCTCTCCTCCCGCTCCCCTTCCCCCCGTCGCCGTCAGCGCCGCGAGAAAGACGGCGATGTTCCAGTCGCGCGGAAACGTTCCCGAGACGCTATCCTCCCTTCCTCTTCTCGTTACGCATCTCGTTAACGGGAAAGCGAGCGGTGCGATGCGTCGCGACGCTCGCAGCGATCGCCGGCGTCCCGCGAATCGCTCGTTTTTCTCCAACTCCTTATTATCGCGCAAATTATCGAGCAGCGATAACGAGTAGTGTTCGACGAGATAATATCACGTCTGGACGAATATTTACGTGCGCTACGTGAACCCCGTCTCGATTCGAGATGCGTCGATATTTTCCCGCCGCGAGATAAATGCCCGAGCCGCCGGCGCAGCATAATTCAACGGGAGACGCCGACGCTTTCTTACGACCGATCGATACTCGAGCGACGCCCGGCCTCGTGACGCTCCGCTCCATTCGATAGATTGCACTCCGTCGATTCGATCCGCGATCGCCGATCGAGACGGTCCATCGTTGATAATCATATTGCGAATAGCGTGAATACGCTCGCATGGGACATCCGTAATTCGTCGCGCGGAAATAACGGAAAATTATTCTAGAAATTCTGTCGGAGCGTCATTTTCCTCTCTTCCGCTTTCCATTTCTCTCTCCCCCCCCCCCCCCCCTCTCTCTCTCTCTCTCTCTCTCTCTCTCTCTCGCTCGCTCGCTCGATTGCTGTTTATAAAATGTAAAACACGAAATAATTATGTAACAAATGAGATTACTTCAGGCGCGTATAATAATTTTATCGCTTAGTGGAGCTATTAATTTATTTGATAACGGAATCTACATTTTCGTTATTAAATGGCCGCGGTATGTACATAGCTGTGTGTATAGAGATTTCATCAGTGTACAGAGGGAAAGGATACAGACTTTATGAAACGGGATACGGACTATCTCTCTTACTCGTCGCGGCAGAAATAAACGCTTTTTATGAACGGCGTCGCTCCTGGCCTATAAAAATGGCCAGCCGCATAATTTCGCGAGCTCTCGTCCGTTGCACCTGTAACGCAACGGCGTTTGATATTCTACTTTTTGCCCGTCTTATGCCCGTCCTAAATTACAAAAACCGTTGAGAAGCCGGCAAAAATTGCCGGGCGCGTACAAATAAAATTCACTCGCGCGCAATTTGCTCTCGCCCGCTCTCGTCGCCGCAAGGCAGTCGCGGTAAATAAGGACAGAGCAAACGGGAAATGGAGAGAAGACGAGAGATCCTGGATCGCGTTGTCGGCTGTCCAAGATCAACGGAGATCGAAGATTACGATTACGTCGCGCGCGTAACGGGGACGCCTTGATCTCGTCATCTTACGAGGGATTATATCGCATAACGAGCCGCGATAGGAGACAAGCGCTCCAAGTACACCCGCGATACGTACGTACGCCCGCTTTGTCGAGTTTCGTTGCTCCTGCGGGCATTAATTATTTCGCTCGCAATTAGCCGTATCTGGTATCGCCACGATGGCGCCTAAAATTCCGCGCACGATCCGATCCGCGCGGACTCGCATCGGAATCAATTATCGTGGCGCGCGAGCCAGCGGGGGGGATTTTTAATTTTATTCTGTGTTCTCTTTATTTTTCGCTCCGAGGGGTGTTCGAACGTCGAGCGCTCTCCAATGAGAACGCGCGCGATCAGGCCGGCGTTTCAGCAAACATCCGCCTAATTGATCTGAAACTCTCAAGGGAGAGAATACGGGAGAATACGAGACGAGGTCACTTGCGTGATCTCGCGGCTCGACCTGTTCCCTTCGTCGGTTTAAACGGAATTTCATCGTTTGTTGTTACAGAAGCCCGTTATTTACATTGAGACGCGGGCACAGCATTGCGGAATACTCTAGCGGATGAATTATCGGTACAGCCGCGTGCAGCGCGAACAGAATGCGGCTGTTATACAGAACGCGCGCACTTCAGCAATTTCCCCGCGCTGCTTCTCCTCTCCCTTCCCCGCCCCCTCTCGCTCCGCGGGTACGTGGAAAACGAGATGATAAACCGTCACACATCCACTACGGAAAATTATCTTGCTGCTGAAACGATTACGCGGACGGCTCCGGATGATTCCGGCGTTAATTTAGCGGTCCTAAAATGGAAGCTGCGCGGGAGGAACGGGTTTGCGGGACGCGCGAGAACGAGCAGATTGCGATCGCAGAGGAAAGAAAACGGTTTCGAGAACCGTGATTCTCACGATAAATTGGCGAGTGAATTTTCGAGAGGGCTCTCGTTGTCGAGATCGCGGAACGAGCCGAGCGGATTAATCAGGCGCTAATTGATCCGAAGCTACTGCGCAGACACGCGGCAAAATTGTTCCGTACACTCCTCCCCTTTCCTTCTTTTCCTATCTTTCTACGGCGATTAATTTGAAGAATCCAGTCGCACGCGGCTCACGAGGTCCGGCCATAAAAATTTAGTATTTTTCAATATCGGCCGTAAATTATGCTTCGTTTGTATCCAAAGCGCAGGATTTTTCTATTCACGCGCCACGCTCTTCATAAGGAGCGATTTACCGTGAATGAAAATCGATTATACGACGTCGTAAAGTCACACATCACGCCGTCGTCGATCCATCCGCGTGCGCGGGAAAAACCGTCGGTAATTCGGTGGCAATATTTTCCGTCTTTACGGCGCAAAGTGCTCTCGCGGCATCGGCCGTTTGAGAAAAATGCGTTACAGGAGACTTCAATCTTTGCTTATATCGTAAATATCCACGAGTCATTTATCCTCCTTTATTGCGTATTGTCACCCAACGTTTTATATCGCCCTATCCCCGACTTACTTACACAATCGCTTCCGTCGAATTTATCTCTTTAAACGCAGGCTGAAGGAGCACGCGCTGGATATCGAGCGGGCAAGAGCGAGATGAATCGTAAATCGATTTGCGTTACATCGAGAAACGTATCGCCGCGCGGAGAGGAGGAGGAAATCGGCACGAGCAGACCGAGGAGGCAAAATCGACGACTATCCAGCGTAACCTTTTAAACTCAAGAATGGCTGAGAATCTCCCGTATTTTCTCGGTCGCGCCATCGCGCGCTTCCTGTCGCGCTGCACCCGGAGGATTTGTCGGTGTATCCTGTGCGAAGGAAGAGAGAGAGAGAGAGAGAGAGAGAGAGAGAGAGAGAGAGAGAGAGAGGAAAAGAGATTTCAGAGGAGAGGAGAATTCACAGCCGCAAGAGGTAGAGACGACTTGGCACGGTTTGTATTCGACGTCGCCGAAGTCGTGCGTGAGTCGCGACAATCGGAGGGCTTTCGGATCGCGAGAGAGATCGCGAGAGATCGCGAGAGAGATCGCGCTATTCTTCCATCACAACGCAACGCCCGGAATAAATGCTGGACATGCGGACATTCCGCAACGGCGGAATTCACCGTCGATTATCGCAGAGAGATCGAACGAGATTGTCGCTGATCCGTCTTCCATCGCGCCTCCCGGTCGCCGCGTAACACGCGCGTTCTGTGTTTCTTCCATGAAAAAAATCGCCGCGGCTGTGAACGCGCAAACAAACGAGCGCGCACGTGCGAATTTCATTCTCCAATTGTAATTTCAATAGAAACATTTTTCGAACTGCACCGGCGGAATGTTACCACTGATAACAGAACCGCGAAGCTCGTCGCTAGCGGCGCTTTGAAATGCAAGCACTGTTCACTTTCGGTATATAGCGCTGTGTATTCTTTTATCAATTTGAAAGAGAGAGAGAGAGAGAGAGAGAGAGAGAGAGAGAGAGAGAGAGAGAAAGAGAGAGAAAGCGCCGATCTCGTTATAAAATCTCCTCTTTGACGGATCACGTTTGAGAATGAAACGACGTTTCCAAGATTCATGGAATATCGCGAAAAATATTCCCGTCCATCGGTTCGCGCATCATTTGAACGGAGGCTAACAGATGCAACAGATACTTGTCATTTACACGCAGAATGGCCGCGAGATAGTGATCGTTGAAAAAAGAAAGAAAAAAGAAAAGAAGAAGAAAAGATAGAAAAAAGAAGAAAAGGGAGAGGAAGAAATTACATCGCGCGCTCGAATGGTCTAAAACGTCACGATGCTCCGATTCCTGTTCGCCGATGCGACAGATCGGACGGAATCTCTTAACTCCTGCAGGAGGCTCGTGTCAGAACATTTCGCGAGCGGTGGGAAACAAGAGAGAAAAGAAATCCGTTGTTACCAAAGTAGGTGAGAAAACTTGGCGCGACCGGCGGCTGTCGGCTTGTTTCCTGGCAAAGCTGACAATCGTCCATGTCGGACATTTGGAATCCGCGGAACTCCGCGGGCCGTGAACAACAATGGTAGAACAGTTGAATAAATACGAGCGAAATGCGGACGTCTTATCCGTGCTGCGGGCTGGCTCGCGTGATTCCTGAATCAAACGGTGCTGGTAGAAGAAAGTAGCGCGAGGCGATAGCGACAACGAGTAGCCGCGATTTTATGCACGCCGACGCATTCGTTTGCGTGCGAATTAATTAATTCGCGATACCGCGATTAATTAATGAACGCTCTCGTAACGAGCTTAATAGTCGATGCAGAATTACGCGTATCGAACAGACGCGTAGGGAGAGAATACTCGAATTTCGAATCAAGCGCGCGACACGCAAGGATAAAGTTAACTACTAGCGTTTAGTGGCACGACGCGGGAAACAGCGCGCATTAATTTATGATTAATTGCTAAACGCGAACGCATCGGTTCAACGGTTTTCACAAGACGCCGTCCTGAAATAATAATGCCGCGACCTAACGCCGACAAACGAGCGAGACGAACTCGCGAAACGAACGACTTATGGCACAATGACGTTATGCAACGACGGAGCGGTGGCTCAAATCGTCGACTGATGCTGAATCCGCGTTCAGACGCGCCTTTGTGACAGACGCGGCGTCCTCTTTGCGTTATAAAGGACTTAAATGCAACGCGGGTCGGTACATCGGTTAATGAACAAAAAGCAGAAAGCGCGACAATCCGATTTCCACATTATATTTCTAGCCTGCAATTGAAGGGAGGATTCTCCCTCGAACGGCTCCTCCGCGCTCGTGACACGAATATAGCTCAGGATGACCCTCGTGGCTCGTGTCGCGAATTCCGGCTGATTTCCAACGGTCATCAAGAATCGAGATGAACGAAGCGAGATCTGATTTATTAACGACAACGAGAACGCGGAACATGAACGCCTCTCTTTCTCCCTTTCTCTTTCTTCCTCTCGGGGAGCAACGACACGAAAAGTTATGCGGCGGTAATTGAATAAAATATACGCCGATAATTCAGTTAAATAATTTTTCGGCAGAATCGATACGCGTGCATCGCGTAATCGAGACTGGCGCAATTCCGCGCCTACATCGTCCGCTTTGACGATGAAACTCGACCGACGAATGCTGCGCGTGCATCGAATCGCACCACCGCGATTCTCGTTTCAGTTCGTTGTAATTATTTCGCTAGCGACGTTAATAATAAGAGAGCATCTAGCGCGTGCGGATCAATTCGATTCGGATTATTGTCGCGATGATTGCCCAGCGAAATATGGCGAAGAAATATCGTCAGCAATCCAATCGCTCCCTTTTCTCCTCTGTTCTCCCCTCGCGTCTCCCCTCATCATCCCTCCCCGCCGACATCATCCCTCTCTCGGCTCTGTTGGCTCTCTCGGCTCCCTCGCCCTTCGTCTCTAGCGTTTCCATTGGCGCAATTTGTCTTCGGCACGAAGATAATATCCACCCCCGTTTTATAAACAACGAGACACGGCTCGATTAAACTTTCGCTACTCCCACGGCATCAGCCATCATTCTGTCAAGAAAAACATACGACTGTTTACTTCCTGCGAAGCTGCCGCGGAACTTCCGAAGCCGTCAAAGGACGTCGCTGAGGCAGTCCGGTCGGCCTTCTCCCTGTCCGCTCCTCTCGCTGAACATTAATCGCAAGCAATTCCGAAACTCTGATAAAGGAGCGCCACTTCATCGGCAGACCGACGTGACGTCGAGGGGGTTCCACTCCCCTTCGTATCCTCTCCTCGGTTCTTCGCCTCTTCGTTCGTTTGCTATCGCCTCGCGAGTCGATGTTGGAGAAAAGAGAGAAAAGAAAGGGAAAGGAAGACCTCGCTTTACCGACACTGACAAACGATCGTAACGATCGATGCGGATAAAAGGGGGATCGCTGGAAAAAGTCGCCGTTACGTAGCACGCGGTTACGTATTAGGACTTCCGCCTTTCGGCTTCCGAGCAATTTCGTGTCTCGGATTCCGCTCCACCCGCGGGCTCGTTGTCCGCGATTAACGCCGTTCCGGCACTCGCATTCATTCACGAGGATTTTCCACGCACGAAGACTGTACTCGCCAGTCGCGAAAGTTTTCCGCGATCGTTGCGACTAGCCGAGACTGCGGCAAGAAAATTTTCCGAGGCAGCGGTGACGCGAGCCGTAAAAAGCGGAACGGAATTTTATACGTTCCGCAATGAGGCTTCCTCGTCGTTCCTTCCTGTCGCGATAAAAGTGCATTAATATTCCGTCTCGATCCCTATTTTTTCTCAGGCGCGCATGCGGGGATTTGGAAGGCCTTCGGAAAGTTACGCCAAAGTCAACCGACAAATATCCATACATTCCGGCGGAATCCATTCTACCGCGAGATAAGACCGAGTTCGTTGGATCGCCGCCAGCCTCGGCCGGCGACTCTTCGGGAATTCGGAATTTTCCGCATTTTGCGGGACGAGGATCGCATCCGCGAGCGGGAGCGGCTACGTGCGGCCGCGCTGCTTTGCAATTAAAATGCGGCCCAGCCGGTGCCGCCGCTTGTAGATTCCGTAAGGAGCGAGCTTCTTGACGTCGCGATGTATTTCGGATCGAATATTTCGAATCCGCGCGAGTCCGTTCAACGAGCCATTCCGAACGGAGCATCGTTACGAGATTTCTMCCTCTCCATCTCCCTCCCTCCTCTCTCTCTCTCTCTCTCTCTCTCTCTCTCTCTCTCTCTCTCTCTCTCTTTACCGCTCTCTGCTATCTTTCTCTCTGCGCCGCGCGCTGAATACAAGAACGTAATCACCGGCTTCTTTGAGACCGGGATAATTGCTCGCCTCGCGCTCGACTTCCTCGCAATGGATACGCGACGATGACATCCGAGTGCGCGGAGAGCGGGATAAAAAGATCAATCGTAATCCTCTCTCTCTCGCCTCCCCCCTCCGCCTCCCTCCCCCCGCTCCGCTATTCTATCTATTGAAAATCTGTCGAGACAAAGCAGCGGTGGCGGCGGCGGCACGCGCGATTAGCAACACGAAGACGGAGAGACGCTTGAACGCTAGCAGCAGAAGCGAGAGATAAATCCAGGGAAAAGGAACGGACGTGCCGTGGAATCAGTTGTCGAGGGTGGCTGCGGGATGGATGTCAGCCCGCCAATAAAGAGCATCTGCCGCCCGATTCGATCTCGTGTCGCGCGACAGGCGCGAATTGAGATTCCTGCCTGCTTTGAAATTCCAAACCGCTGTCTTGTACATCGAGAGGGAAGATCCGGAGGCGGACCGAAGGCGATACGCGTGCGTGCGTAATACCGCAGCCGGAGCGGAAAGCGGAACGATCGCTCTCGCGATCTTCGATATCGCCTTCTCATGCATAAGCGAGATGTATCCATTTCGTGTCCCGATGCAGCTCGAAATCAGAAAGATCAACGTGACGCGACGATAGGGCCAGTTTTCTGTTTACCTGCTGCACTGCGTTTCGGCTGCTGTATCTGAATTCTCTGTCGCACTGTCGCGAAATCGCGCACGACGATCGAGAACGCCCGAGGTCTCGCTCAGCGAGACAATCGATGATATTAATTGTTATCAAGTCGATGGATAATTCAGGACGAGGCGCACGTCGTTTGCATATTTTACCGGCCGGATTAATCGCTTAATCTATTATTAAAACACGATAAGCTCTAATCGCATTCGATAACTCTAAAGTATTAATGTAGATACCGCGATAATGATAATCATGATTATACCAACAATAGCAAATGATAAAGCAGAGGCATAAAGCATGCTCGTTCTATTGTAATTATCGGTAAATTATTTACGTATGAAGATTAGAGATACGTTACAACGTATGCTGGGATATGGTTACACAAGTGTCGCGGCTTTAAATTCTAATCTCGCTGCGGGAATCATTATATTCTCGATAAAGATTACGCTGCGCGAGGCGCAGCGCGTCTGAGATATAAAGATCTAATCCGGACGATTCGATAGAGGATAATGCTCTACTCACTTGCTCCACCCAAACGTTTGTCGTCATGATCTGGTTCTTCAGGTTCTGAAAAAGAAAACAGAGAAGGACGGATGAATCGTCGGATCTCCAGTATTATCCTACTTTGGCTGTTTCTGGTTACTCGGAGACGGATTTATTGGCTTTTCGAGACACCGGAGTGATACAGGAGAATGAAGATAGAAAGAGAGAGAGAGAGAGAGAGAGAGAGAGAGAGAGAGAGAGAGGGGAAGAGAGAGAAAGAAAGACATATATACAAGGGGCTATCGGTGCTCGAAAATCCCGATAAATCATTCGAGTGCTCGAGTGGCTACCATTTCTCGATGCTAAGATCCGAGAGATCCACGAGATCCACGAGATCGCGAGATCGAAACCCCCTCCCCCCGCTGTCGTGTGGGAGGGTTCTTCGTTTCCTCCGTAACGCGGAGGTTTCGCGCGTCGAAGCTTGCTCGTAGCGCTGGACGTAAGAACGGCGCGGTTTCCCTTTAAGCCGCAACGAGACAATGGTTATCTGGTCCCCGCATGCGGGTCAATAGATTCACCGATCGCGCCAATAGAAACGTCAACGAACATTACGGGGCAGTTACAGTCTCGCATTGAGCCACCTCGGTATCAGCAGTCACCGGCGAGCGCGGTCGGAGCGAGCCGGCCGAGCCGCGAGCGGTAATGGAGCGCGATAATGCTGACAGCGAGTAAGGCTCCGCCAGTGGTAAGTGTCAGCTGCGGGCGGACGAGCGGCTGCTGCGGCGGCTGCGGAGGATGAGAGCGATCGTGGCCGCGTTAACGCGGCGTACGGCCGCGTTAACGTGCCGCCCGATAACCGTAGTAGTTACGGCTTCCACAATCAGTCGTGTCGTCGTCGATATAGTCGTCTCGTGGAGATCTCACGTCGGATGCTGCGCGGACGATCCGCGCGCGGGATCCAATTCGGTTTATCTCGTCGACTGATACTTGGTGACCGCCCGTAGTTGGCGCGAGTAGCTGCTCTCGCAGATTCGCCAGCGGCGAATTAGCGGAAACGTGGCCGAGTATCGCGAGCCAAACTGGGCGCGATTTAATTAAATCCCGAAGCGCCGCGACTCGTTCGACGCGCAGCGGAATGAGTTAATTAGCGACTCGCGCGCGTTTGTCGTCGCTCCAAATCGCGCAAGAAAGCGGCCGATAACCGGTGGCGTTTAATTAAATAAAACGGCATTATTTTCAACGTCGTTACCGTTGCGTCGCGGCGGGTTAAAGTTCGCCGCAACGCGCGAGCGTGTCATTAGCAATTATCTCCCGACGAGGACAGCTAAATGTAAAAGAATAGTTGCATCGGATACATCAACGATCATCGCGTTTCAAGCATGACGGAGACGCCGCGTGATAGCTAAGTGATAATAACGGGAACGTGAGCGCGGTTACGATTTCGTACTCGAGCATATTAATGTCCGCATCCCGGATACGGGATTGCGTTTCCGCGAGCGCGACAAGTGAACACCGTAACCGCAGCGGTAATTACGCTCACCGGACGCATCGTTGCGCGCTTAATGCAGGCAGTCGTTGTGTTTACGCGCGATATCGTAATTGTAATGCGGTGGATAATGCTTGGCGCGTTGCGCGATTGTCTTAACCGTTTGCCTGACGACCGCAAGGCAAAAGTAATAACTGGGAAACGGTTCGCCGCGGCGTACACGGCGTTTGACTGTAATTTGACTTTTCCGCGAAAACCGGAGGAGGATAAATTGTCTTGGATTGATCGCTAAACGCTAAACGCCATTCCTCTCAACGCACTATTGGGGGTAACTTTACGTTACCCCCAAAGCTGCTAATATTTTCGTTAGCGCCAGATGGATTCCGATGAACTCGTCGATGCTGCTACACGTAGATTCTAAGCTGCTAAAAGCAAGTAAAAGAGCAAAGATTTCTGCTCTCCGAGGGACGAGTGAAGACTTGACAGGGCTGCTCAGCCTGCGGACTAATGCGAGATGCAATAATTTTCCTTGAAATCCTCTGCCCCTACTTTTGTCTTGCGCCTCGGCGCGGCGCGGCGCGGCGCGACGCGATGCCATTTATCGCCGCGAGGAATCACGACGCCGCGCGGTTTTACGATCGCAAAACGACGGGCGTTAACGTCGCGCTTAACTATGGCGCATAACACCCGTGATGCCGTGGAATTTGCTTTACGAGAATCGGAAGTAATCGATGCACACCGTCCCCGTTGCCCCCCGACAGAAAACGCATCGGTTCCTCAATGCGATCGGAAGAGAGAGCGAAAGGAGGGAAGAGGAAGGGAGATCGCGTCGGTTAGGAGTAATTAAATATTTTCAGGGTTCGGTTTTTTTGTCGAGGACAAAATGGCGTGATTTTCCAGCGGCAAGGCGAGCTGTCGGATGTGCAACGAAAGCAAACGACGGCGCGTCGTTATCGAGCATACAAATACATTGGTAGCTTTGTTTCAGGTCATCGCGGTGCACCGAATTGGATAAGGAAAGGGATATCGCGGTTAATTTGTACTTGCTCGGCTTAACGTGACGCGATACGTCGCTCAACGAAATCGCGGTAACGCGCTGAGAGTGACATAAATCGAGATGCAAAGCCACGCGAGACTCGCCGTTGAAGTCTTCCGCGGGCGCCGGTAAGGTATTGTTAGCTCGGAGTTCAGATTTAAATGGGAATTATGCGCATACCAAGGAATTTTACGAGTGTACGGGTTTATCGTCGTAGCTGGCCGTGAATAAATTACGCAATTCCATCGCAAACGCGGGCGCTCAAAAATTTATGTCGCGGAATCGTATCCGCTATTATCAAATAAATGCATGATGTATTTCCCTCGGATGTTGGAAATAAAATATTTTCGTTAAATGTTTGTCCCCTCGTGTGCACTCCATTATGCCGTTGTGTTACTTTTTGTGCAAATACACAGATAACGAACAGAATCGCGCTCGTGTTCGATGTTTTATCGAAGCAAGCCGCTAATACCTCTACGAGATTTTGTTATTTATCATATTACGCTGTGTAATTATTTACATTGCGCGATATTCAGCCGTTATAATCTTTCGGCCGTTAATACGTTCGATTCTATCGAATCTACATATAAATATTTATTCGCGCTAAACCAAGCGTATTAGCGTACATTTAACCAGCGAAGATGTATCGCGGAGAAGAAAAGAAGAAAAACTGACAAGGAATCCCGCGTAATCTCGAGCTCGCGACAATCGCGATTCAAGGCTCGACTGCGTAACAAGAATGCGCATCGATCTCTCGATTAAACCGCGAGCTATCCCGATTATCCACATCCGAAATTCTTCGTAGAATTAATTGCGCCCGACTGCGTGCGCGTTACTCCGCGAAAATGCTCCGTGCGCCAACCCAGCGTGGGACTCCGCGACCCCCGACCCCTCGACCCGCGCGCGGGAGCGTGAACGCGCGAACTTTCCGAAACGAAGCTGGAAAGTTCGCGCGCGATCGAGCAGCGCGACAAAATCCGCGAGAAGTGGCTCGGACAAACTTACGCGTATGTATGCGATCGTATTCCTCGTCGATTTAATCGCGAGAGAGATATATGAGGCGAGGAGATGGAGGGAGGATAAGATGAGGGAGGAGGGAACTCGCGGAACTCGTTCGCTTTGACGAGGCAAGAAGCGCGCCCGCGTCGGGGCATCGCGCGGAGACTGCAAAAACAGCGGGATCGCTCCGTTACGAAGTTTCAAAAAGTGCTCTCCACGCTTGCCCTCCTCTGCCGTCCCTCGCGGACTAAGTTTCCGCCCCTCGATTGCTTCCAACGGGCAGCAAGAGAGACGAGCGGACGGGGCGGGGTGGGAGGGGGAACGAAGGGGCAAGGTGGACGATGCTCTTGCTTGCAAATGCGCGCGACGCAGGCGATTCGGAAGACATCGCTAGAGTTCCTTCTCAATGCCTGTTGGAAAAATCAGCTGGGATCTTTATCGTCATCTCATGGAAGATCCAACAAAAGAACAGAAGAAGAAGAAGAAGGGAACGCGAGAAGTGGCGATGTACAGAGCGCGCAAGATTATCGCGCGCGCGCGCGCGTATAAGCGAATTTTATGAGGCGCGTAAGAGATGAATCTGGAATTTAACACTTTGGTGCTCTTAATGCCTCGTAAAAAAGATCTCGCTGCGCGGGCACGAGTGTTTCCCTAGCATAGCGGGCCTGCAAATGGCGCGCGAGTTCGCATTTTTCAAAATATTTCCCTCGATCTTTTCCTTCTTCCTCGAGGGAGGAATTCGCAGGAGTTTTTAATGCGTATAATGCATTTGTTGCTTTCTCTCTGCTCCACCTCTCTCTCTCTCTCTCTCTCTCTCTCTCTCTCTCTCTCTCTCTCTCTCAGGCGATCTTGGCTAATGTAACGTAGCTGGTATGCGTTATTGCAGAACGAGAAGCGGAAAGCGCAGCCGAGCGTAGAAGTTCATTACAGAAAGTTCATTATAGCAAAAATTTATGAACTTTGCTTATCAGGCGACATAGTTTCGCTGGCATTTATCGAGCGTGTGCTATACTCGGCGGCCTCCCGGCACAGCTGCTCTCCTTTTTAAGCGGATTAAAGCGCGAACGCGCCGAAAATTCACCGTACGCTGTATTAAATTTCTATCAATCCGCCGATTATGCGACACAGGCACGCGAATAATATCCAGTCGGAAATGCAGGGTGTCCGTCGTCCGGTCCATCCCCTGTGACTGTATTCTCTGGAATAAAAGTGGAAGCGCGTGTTGCGGCAGCAAGAGACAGAACGAGCGGGGATAAGCGGCATAAAAATCTCCAGTGCTCCTCGACTGACCTGGCGAAGAGCGAGAGGGTAAAATCGTAGTTTGAAGTGGCGCATGGATTTTTCGAGCGTCCTCTCTGGGAACAGCGATGCCGTCTCGCCGGCTGCGAACGTGCCTCTTCGTATCGCGCGACGATTCATGCAGGAAGGACTCGCGACAACAGCGACGAGCGGCGATAGCTCGTGAGGCAATATTGATTTCGGCCCTCGAGTCGGGTAACTACAGATGCACTCTCGGAAGATATAAATATACCCTTGAATATCGCGAACCCAATAATACATATCGACGCCGTTCGCTTTGTCGCGCGTTGCGGACCGAGTCGAGTCGAGAGAACGGAAACACGCGCGCACGCGGAACGTCGGCGGCGAGAGAAAAAAACGGGAGAAAAAAAAAGAGAGAGAAAAGAAGCAAAAAAAAAAAAGAAGAAAAAGGGAAGAAGAGGGAGGACAGTGCGCCGATACGATTCGTTTCTTTATTGGCAATCGCCGCGCGATGACTGGCAGTAACACAAAAACGCCAATTCATATTTCATGCCTCGCGTGCCACAAAAGGAATTTGCTCTCGTCGCGTAATCCGATTTTACGTCGCGCCGTTCGGCCGATTATTAACATCGTTTATCAATCCTACCAGCGCGTCATTGTATTCGCATTCTACCGCGCGCCCCGCGCCCCGCGTGCATCTCTTTAATAACCAACACCGCGGCGCGAAAACAATTTTACGCCACCTCGTAGAGCGCCGATGATGATGCGTCGTTCGTGTGTATCGTCATTGAGCCGATAACGTGACAGGCGAACGCGTTCTAGTACGTATCGTCCTTCGCGTATCCGCAAAAAGCGTTTTGCATTCGCTCCGTTCCTCTCGAGTTTCCTTTTTGCTGTACGTGCTCCAGTATGGCGCGATGGCGCGATGGAGGTGATCGCGCTCTTACAGTCTTACTCGTAATTTCTTCCTGTTTCTTTTTCTCTATGGCAATTCCTGTTACAGTCTCGCTTACTTGTCATCAACGCGCATCAACGCGTTGTTGTTAGCTGCGAACGACGAAACAGCGAGAGTAGCGCATCAAAGACCAAGCACTCTTTCGCATACATCGCGAGAACATCGTCTCGATGCGCTCGTGAGATTTCTATCGGTGCATTTTTAACGAAAACCGAGCGCGAACGATGTACGTGGACGGAAGTAATGACGATAATGAAGGATCCGCTGCAAAATCAATAGCATGATCGATATGAAGGATTTCGCTCTCGCAGGTGTTCTTTCACTCCGCCATTGCCGCATTAGCGGCATTAAGCGCGCGTGCATTGTTACGCGGCTTATTAATCGGCCGCTCGCGCGGCTATAATTTAATGCAATGTCGTTTAATCTCGTTATTAAAGCCCGCGTTTATTCATGCCTGGCGCGTCGCCGTGCGCGCGCGCGCGCGCGCTTGTAAAAACGCCGGTGAACGGCAGCGCCGTTGTCATCCGGAATATCATCCGCGGCCGCGTTATCACCGAACGGCGATCTCAAACGCGCTCGGTTGAGGAAACGCCGCGCGCCGCGCGCGAGGATCGCGTTTACGCGCGGCCGGGAGTTCTCTAATGGTATGGAAATTGGATGTCGGGGGAGAGAGAAACAGAGGGGTTGAATCGAACACCCTCCAGAGACGAGGAACGGATAGCTCGCAGCGTCTGCAAGAGGGAGAACCTTTCCTTTCTCCATCCTCCGCGACTCTTTATTTGACGTAACTACTCGCTGTTCTCGCTCTTCTCTATTCGCTCTTCCGTCTCCGCCGTTTCACACGTCGTTTCGCGCATTGTTTGTCTAAATGGAACAATGGAGAATTTCGCGCGAGATGAGATCGTTAGCCGTGAAGGTAATATTTTCGTCAGGAGAAAGATTCCGCCGTGTAAAAGCCCGAGTACCGAGACGGAGCCGGAGGTGAATTTATTTATGCGTTTCCCTCTCTCCATTATGCCTCCCTCCGCTACTCTTATTCGCTTCCGCGCGCATTGAATCCTGGAATTACTTCCTCCTGTCCCTTTTCTCGCGCTTATTTCCCCGTCCTGCCTTTTTCCAATGTTAAATTTCGTTACAATGTTTCATTATCGTTGCGCTCTCTCTCTCTCTCCCTCCCTCCCTCCCTCCCTCCCTACCCCCTCTCTCTCTCTCTTGCTCTCTTTCTCTTTAACTCGTTAGAAATGTCGATGTGCCCGCGCGTTCACGCGTGCCACGCGCATCTATGTCACTGTCTGTGCCTGTGTGTATTGTATTTTTCACTTGACGGCGCTTCCGGACTGTAGCTTTAACGATACCTCGGAGAAATCCAACAAAAGAACAAAGGGATTGTTCTGGGACGCGGGAGCTCGGCGGAATTGGAAAACGAACTTAGGGAGAATACCATTATTCGCGTCTTTTACCCTTATTTCGGTCTCGATCCTTGAGACCTCCGAGGGGGACCGGTGGGACCCCGGCGCGGGGAGGGGGAGGAGGGCGGCGGGGGAGGGGCGGCGGCCGGAAGGGGAAGATTTCCAGCTCGGTCGCAGCTCGGCCCGCGGTATTAAATACGTCGCATGCGCAATTAAAAATCGTGCCGATATCGTTACGTACGCGTCCAGGCTGCACGCAGAGCCTCCGTTGTTCGGATTTTTCCCATCAACGTCGGGGATCAACAAGTACGTGGAGGGATCGTCGCGTTGAGCCTTAATAATCCCGCGATATTCGTATCCCGCGCGCGGTGCTTCGTTGGCACAGCGTTGTTTATGAAAGTCGCGAGACATCGTTGACTTCGATCCGCGCCGTGCATTGTTGAAAAGTAGGTTAAGGAACTAATAAAGCTGAGAGAGAGACAGAGAGAGAGAGAGAGAGAGAGAGAGGGGGGGGGAGGGAGAAAGCATGCGCCGCGATGCGAGGAAAAAGGTCATCGCGGGAACAGAAGCAGCGACGGAGATAAGGAAGCGGAGGGAACGGGGGAAGCGCAACATTGAAATTATTCGCCGTAACACGGCGCACTTCAGCTGTAATGATTGTCGTCTTGAGGTCGTGACGAAGAAATATTCCGCATAAGTCGGCCGTAATAAGAAGGGAGGAAAAATGAGCGCGTCGTTCCGCTGTTGCGAGGCTGCTGAGCGAATGCTTCCTGCAAACGCGACGCAAAACTCTCATCGATGCGTGTGATTAACAGAGTCCTGCGCTAATTAAATTTCGAGATTTATCATCAAGCTTCGGTATAGATGAAAGCTATCGATACCGTCAAGCATCTTGATTTTCGAGCCAATAACAGCGACTGTACAAGAATAAACATTTAAGGCGCTCAAATTACTTGAGAAGGTAAGATGCTGATGTACTCGTCAGCTGCAAACAGGTATATTCTCTTAAGCGAGGCGTGCAATGTCGTTTATGTGCGTGTCCTTGAACAGCAAAGCTTTACCGAAGCGAAACTTTACCGTAAGATGCCCTCAAATAATCCACATTGATACTCAAAGCGAAAGCTTTGATATTTCCTTGTAATAAAAATAATATTATCTTCTGTAAAGGTATAAAGATGCCAAGTAATGTTATATATGCCAAGTAATGTTATATCTATGGAGGAAATAACATTGAACTGAGAATCTAAGCGGTATAAGGAAACAAACTACTTTCACACATCATAATCACAGATCATTGAAAATATGAGAGCGCGATAATATTATTTACGCGGTAAATGTAATTGATTTGCTAATCGCAATCAAACATGATCGCGATTAGCTCGCGGGTATCAACCAACTTTCAAGCATCAAGATTGCGAGATAAAGTTTCGGTTGGCGATCTAATTCGCTGGCTGAAGGATTGATATGCACGTATATGCATTTGTAATCCTATGCAAACGAATTCCTCCTAGTAAATTTCTCGTGGAATCGTGCTTCAACTTGGCGTACTTTTTGCGTATTTTTTGCGCTGTAAAACAGCGTTTAATAAAGTCATGATGTAAATATACAAATGCATATTTCTTTTCCTAAGAAGCCACGTCAGAATCCCGCCTGGCACCCCGACGTGGAATTTTTCGTGGCGAACGCGTGAAGAGATCGTCGGAATAATTAAGCGACGCTAAATCCCGTCTAAGAGCGCGAGGCTTTCTTTTCAACTTTCGTCTGTGATCTCTGTTGAATAAAGATGGGACGCGGCCGTCTGTAAATGAGATCTAGAGAGACGACTTCCGTAGTTAACGGGAATACCCAGTTCGCTTAAGCCGCTCGCGTAATGAGTTTCGCGAACACGATAGGGTTGTAAAAGGGTAGACGAGCGCGGATTTATTTGCGTCAGGTAGGTTGCGAAGGGCCAGGCTTTGACAAATCGAGCGCGACTTGTCGGGGAACGTAAGAGGAAAAGTCCTGCCATACCCGCATTCTTTCGCCGTATGTTCGCCGAGGAGCCGTAAGAATTCCTTTCAACATACAGGGAAGATGTCTCCAAACGGAATCGCGAAGGAAATAGCGAAGGAAAGCAAAGGACGAAGGGAAGAATGTCGACTGCTCCGTTACCGGAACAGGCAAATGCCCGCTTGTCAGTTTCCGGTTACTACATCCGGTTGCGTTATTAAAATTCCTCCAAACGGGATTGATGATAGCGCTTGATGATCGAGTCGCAAATACTCTGTCGCGATTTCAAATTACGCTGCATCGAGAAATGCTTATTGTTCTACACAGCATTGATGTGATCGACAAGCCGCTCGCGTCTGATCCGAGCTTCGCTCGGATGAATTCCTCGTGGATGGAAAATACTCGCGGCAGAGATATCCAACATTTCCTAGGCCGCAGAGGCTGGCCTCTACCATCCGGAGAGAAACTTTATCTCTCTTGTGTGGAAAAAGTCGTTGGAAGGGCGAGGCCGCGAGCGGGTCTTCGTCGGCTCGCGCCAGCGGAAAAGAAGCCAAACGACAGTTTGGAGTAAGAACGGATGTTACATCGCGTGTCAGTCCGGGCTGTCGCTTATCGAGCGTTTATCTACCGAGGCTAAGCGATTTTTGAATGTCTCGTTGACAAGAAGCCGAGCTTCGAGGGAAAGCCAGCCATCTGGCGCGTTCGAGAACTTTCTGTTCTCCGATTCTGCCATCGAGACGCCCGCCCTTCGCGAATATTCAGGACTCGGAAAGACCAGCCGTCGCCGGAAGCAAGCAGCTGCACTGTAATGAATGAAAAAACGCTCTATGAAACGCGGGAATCCTTCGCGAGCGCGTAACTTTTTGCAGCCGAGAGAGATAGAGATAATCGCGAAGAAGGAACGGCGACGCAGTAAATTGCAGCAAATTTCATCGTCCCGAACGATCTTTCAAGCAGGAGCTTTCGTCGGTCCATCGCTTCCTTCGCGCGTATTCAGCTCGCGTTCGGCGGAATGTCCGATACTCGAAGCGACAAACGAGCGCCGAGACGACGAGAGGCATCGAAAAAGCAGATCGGATAAACGACGCTTCATAACAAAAGGGAGCGCCACGCTGTCGCGCCAGTAACAAAGACAAATTAACCGGAGAGAGTAGAGAAGTTTTAATTGCGTTTGGCCGTCCGATCCGGCCAAATCCTTTGATGTCCACGCCAGTCCCGTAGCCATTTTCTCATCTCCCTTTTATTTTGTCTCCTCACGCGCGCTGTGCTTCGACGCTGCATTATCATAGACGGGATTTGACCGGCGATACGTTAAATGGAGCTTCCCACGTGACTCCGTCGATGGCCTGACTTTTCGGCAGATAATAACTTGGTTAAATTACAGCTGCTATTACATCACGGCTATCTTGCATTTTTAATGCACCCTGGCCGTGACGAGATCGATAGATGGTGAGATCGATCATCGACCAACGTGACGTAACGCGTAAGACTCAATCAACGTTCGTTATATTCGTCCTGTGCGAATTAAATTGTGCGATTATGGATTCAGAGAATCGGTAACATTACGATGGAAATCTCTTGCGCTAATATGAAAGACAGACGAAAAAATATTGTTCAAAAATCCTGTCTCAGCAATGGCGGCAAGAAATAGATAATTAATCCCGTAACGGGAATCAGTTTCTCATTCGACCGCAGGATATTCGTTCGTTTCTACATAGCCGCGACATTTTTAATGATTCCTCCGTGACATCGTTAATCGCACGCTTTCGGTCGGCGTTTCATTATTGGCCTCGATGTAACTTTTTAATCCCGATTTATTCAACAAAATCGTGCCTCGCGTAGCATAAAATTTTCAACCTCGCTTTCCCGATGTGGCCGGAATAATTCATCGATTCGCGTAACCGATCCGCTGGCAGGATGTTAAAGGCGCTACGAGATCACATGGAATCAATCTCCCTGTCTTACGATCGGCGGGAGCGATCAGTTAATAAGAAACGAAACGATCACCAACTTCCCGCACCTCCCCTCATCCGTCTGCGTGTCACACACGCTTCCCCCGCCCCTCCGCCCTTCCTTCGACTTGGACGAGATAAGAAGTAAAATATAAAAGAAGAAAGGAAGAAGGACAGCCTTGACAGACTCTTTAGCGATCCTTCAGCTGCACCGCGCGACGACATCCGATTCCGTCGCTGTCCATCTCGTCTCCTTCTACCCCTTTTTTTTCCGCTCGGGAACTCTCACGCGCCGGATCGATCGGGCGAACAAGAACGGGAAGGGGGAGGGGGAGGGGGAGAAGAACGTCCCGTCATATTCGGGATCACGGCGACGCACCGCCGTCGATTCTCATCCTTGAGAATTGTCTGGCGACGCTCACGGCGAAGTTTCAATCGATCCTGACAGTTTGACTCGCGGACAAACTTGGACCGGCGGCGCGGGAGGGGGAAGGTAGAGGATGGGAGGATGGGGAGAGTAAGAAGGGCGCGATATCCTGGATTCCGCCTTCGGGGAAGCCCCGGCGCGCCTGAGGATTCGAGACGGCGTCAGGGTGATGTCGAGCGAAGATGAGAAAGAACCGTCCGTCCGCGCGTCCGCATCGTTTCGCTCGAGGAGAATAATTTGCAAGTTGTCAGCGAGCTGCGAGCGCACCACGTAAAATCCTAGGGACTTCAACGCCAACCGAGAGCCAACCCACGTCGCTTTAAACTGTCAGCGCGTCCACGGCGTATCTTGCGTTTCCCTTCTTGTCGTCGCGTTCGTGCGTGTCGTGGAAATAAATGCTCGATCTCCCTCCACGCATGCTCCCTCGTTTTCTATCTTCGAGCTCGTTTCGAGTCTCGCGTTAATACTCCCATTCCGCCCACGCGCGCACAATTTCAGCACGCGATAGTTGGACAGCCACGCGTGGACAAAGTAAAGAATTAAAAACCGGAGAGAGAGAGAGAGAGAGAGAGAGAGAGAGAGAGAGAGAGAAAGAGGATGAAGCCGACTTCTCGCGAGAGTAATCCACGTTGATTCCACCGTCGTTGCATTATTTATTCCGCCATCTCTATCCGCCGTGGCGCGAATTCCTTCGCAAACATCCCCGCGTGGGGGTTACGAGCAGACGATTCTAGAGGAGTCGAACCGGAGAGCATACGGTTCGCTCTGAAGCATCGCAACTTGTGCCTCTTTGCCGCGGATGTATCTTTACTTATTAAAAAGGATCCCTCATATCCAAGCAGATAGTTGGCGATAGCGCGCTCAAATCCGTTCTCCTTCCGGTCCCGTTTGACGTTACGACGAAGTTTCAGCGTTCTCGAAACTTCCCCCCGTAATCTCCCAGCAATCAGCGGGCGAAACGAGAGGAAAAAATATTTTATGTAAGCGGACGAGGGATGTTTCTTCCAGATTCGCACAGTAGAACGGGGAGGATGCAGCCGCGAGGCTGTTTCTTCGCGAATTATAATTACGCGAAAGTCGGGCGGGGCGTGACTCGCTCGCGCGTCTTCGAAAATTGCATTTCCCAACAATATATGTCGTCCGCTGAAACGGATAGTTTCCGAGAGGGCGCAGTTATCTTTATGCTCTCTATCCGGCGCAACTTGTAAGCCGTTTAGCATTAAGATAGAGTTCCCAAGTTCGAGCGAAACTCGCGGATAGAACGAGGACTCGCACGGGGGAGATGCCTGTCTTTCTATAAATACGAGCGTGCGATATCCTCGGTTACGCTCCGGGCATGCCTTGGGCGGAACTCGCGAATGCAATCGCGCCAGTCGCGGAAAAACGAGACCGTCCTGATCGAAACGTCGTGATTCAAAGTGAAGTCGCGATCACTTGCCGACTTGTAGATCGCTTCGATCGCGACTCGCGCGCTGATTCGAGCGTCGACGATTCGCGGTTCGCCGACTTAAACCTGGGTCAGACTTGTTAACAATTTCCAAACGGCATTTAATACGATTAGGCCGGGGATTATAAATTCATTCATGCCTATCGACGTCAAGGAGGTGTACATAAGTTTGTCAGATTATAGATAAGCCTGTGCTTTATGTGCTCTCCCGCATTCTCTCTCTCTCTCTCTCTCTCTCTATCTCTACCTCTATCTCTCGCTCGCCTCACTCGGATCCGTAATCCATTTAGCAAGACCAAGTTCTCTCTAAGTGTTCTACAAACTCATAAATCCCAAGTTGCCTGCCTCTTAAGCACGACGATCAAGTTCCAATAGGTTTCGACGGGCACTGAACCCTTTCTTCGGCGTCCTGTGCGCGCCTAAGCACTTTTAACTCTTTCCGGGGGATCTCGGGCATCTGTTCGCAGAGTGGAAAATTGAGAGTGATCGGCAAACAACTGGCGCGAGATGATATCATCGGAACGCGTGAACGTTTACGGTCTCGAGCGCGAGATCGCAAATCGGGATTGCAAAACGGAAGTTGACTTCTTTCTTAGAGGCCAACTTTGTTCCTTCTCGCGTCGCTATCTGCGATTGAAACTCTGCCCGTTCGGATAACGGTTCACGGCGCGTTAATCGGTAACAGGGACATGATCGCGTTAATATTACTTCAATGAACGTTGAACGGATGGACGGGCGCCGTTGAGACAATTCGAGAAGGCAAAGGCGAGCGTGCGCGTCTCGGAATCGGAATCGGCCGCGGAGCGGAAACGAAAGCTTCCGGTGAAACGACCGTTCGATTCTGAAAGGCGGAAACGATCGGCGCGTGCATTTCCATTTCTTTCCGCGCGAAACGATCAACGGCGAGCTCATGCCGGCCGCTAAGTCCCCGCTTGTAGCCTGACCGGCGATATTTAAATATCGGAAAACCGCTTCCGCCGGTGGCCGCTATTCAATCGGCAATCCGATCAAAACCTACTTCTATTCGCCTATCCCCGATATCGTTTCCATCTGTCCGCGAGCACTTCAAATAAATCGCCGGATCGGTTTCGCGGTATCGCGCGCGCGCGCGCCGGACAGGGAATGGAAAAAGAAAAAAAAAAAAAGAAAAAAAGGAAAAAAAGGGAAAATACAACAAGGACGTTGCCGCTGCGTGAACGAGCGGCCGATCGACTTCGACGATCGATTCGACGGCGAGTGTATGGATTATTGCTTCGTTAACAAGCGTGCACGTTGTTCTGGCGTAGACCTCGCCTCGCGAAACTTCCCTGCCATTTTCCACGCAATTGCGCTACGTGACGTTAACGTCCGGCCGAAGCAGTGGATTTTTTTTGAAGAGGACACGACTTTTCGAGCATCGACGAGAAGTGAGTGCGCGTGCGCGGGGCGACGCGTGTTTTAAGCCGGTCAGCTGCGAGAACGGAATGACTCGCCATCGATTCCCATTCTGCGAGGAGAGTCCATACACTCGCACGGAGATATATTTATCGCGCAAGGAAGTGTCCTCGTAGAAGGAGGCTCGTCGGGCAAAATCAACGTTTGGTTGGCGAGGCCGCTCGCGCATCTCTCTCGCTCCTCGTTCAAGACCGACTCCGAGAGCGGAATTGAAGTGAGATAAATGGCAGCCGGAAGTTTATACGGGTATCTCGAGTACCGGGCAGCGTCTCGCGCCTTCTAACAGGCATACGGTAAAATAAAAATCCTCAGTCGCGAAATCACTCGTGCGTAATCGTTAAATCCATCCACAAAGGAGGAGCGCGTTCGTCAGTCCGGGGAAAAAAAAGAGGGAGGAAAAAGGGGAAAACATTTCCGATCGGCACAACAATGCATCCGATTCGGCCAGACTTTTTTAATCTTCTTACGAGCAATGTATTGGCCGGCCCGGAATCCATTTGTCTGGTTAAATCGCGAAACCTTCGCCAACACACGTTGTATATGCGCCGCTACTTTTCGGATTACACCTTCTGCCCGCGGTCGGCCGTTAATCTGGCGAAATGAAATTTCGCTCGCCTAGAATTCAATCAAAGCTGATGTGTCGCCGCTCACAGAGCCTACACGCGAAATTTCATCGCGATAGAAAAGGATCGCCAATCTCGTGAATTTGCATCGCGCGCGCATATGCATATGCGCGATAAATACATCCGGAACGCGCGGCAATGGGGGGCCTGAATTCCGGATTTTTTTTAATTAAATTATTTTAGTTCTTTGCATTTTTCATTGCCTCGCCGCGATAAATCCGGAACCTTACGCCAAACGTGTACAAATAATAATTACTCATGCCGCATTGCAAATTCAAATCTCCACCTTTCTCTGCGAAATTCCAAATATTCCGCGATAATGGACTGGACGATCGTCGAGAGGCAATTAAATAATTCGGCTTTCAGTTAATCGGCCTCGCGTTCCCAGTGCTCGGTCGCACGTAAAATCGAGCGGAATAACGCCGATCCCGTCGCCGATTCCGCGCGCTACGATAACGCACAAAAGAACGCGCGCTCGCTAATCGAGACAGAGAAAAAGAGAAATTAACGGGAAATAGAAAGAGAGAGAGAGAGAGAGAGAGAGTGAAACTATGGGCACGCTCGCAATGGGGGTCAAATGCCGCACAAGTATTCCGCTTATTGATCGCTAATTCGTCAATCGATGCGAGACAGAGACGGATAATGAGCTTAACGTTCCCTCGATGGCGCGGCGCGATCCACAGATTCGTCATTTCGTTCCGCGCGTTCGAACGAGAAGCTGCGCGAGCTTCTGGAAATAACGGAGATTAAATCGGCGATTTAATCGGGAAACGCGGTGACGCGAGTCTCCAAACGCGCGCGCGGCATTGCGTTTCCAAATTGTGCCGCGCATACGCGCATCCCTCGTCCGCGACAAACTCGCGAGCGTACGCGAGCGTTCCCCGTTCGCGAACTCCATTTCCGCACACCAGGGAAGGAAGGAGGGAGGGTGGTGAAGCGCGTGTCGCCGACGTGATCAATGGGCGACGCGAGCACGGTCGCTAATCAAAAGTATTCAGCTGTCGCGGCACATTGCGGCATCGCGAGACGAGGCAATCCGCTGTAACGCGACTGACAGCGCCACGCCCGTCATTACGCTTGTAAAAGCGGCGCGGAACCGCAGCCGCGAGCGGAATCGCCGCAGCGAGCGCGGTTCGACGACCCTGTCGCGGCGCGACGTCTCGCGCGTCGATGCGCTTCCGCTTCCGCCGAGGAGAAACGCCGTTCAATTATTCGCAACGCGAACGTCCCCCCCTTTCAAACTGACGCGATAGCTGCTAATCGAGAGTAATCGAGAGTGATCGAGAGTGTCATCGATTTCCCCGCGTTTTAATCTTAACTCTGAATCATTGGAGCACCGAGCGAATCTCGAGCGAATCTCTAAATAACCGAACCAAACGCGCAAGCGATCCGAAAACGCGAACGCTATTAAAACGCCGCTCCTGCGGTGACGCGCGTTGTAGAGGCTGCTGGATATACACGAGCGAGATCCCTTCGAATGAGCGGAATGTTTGACGTTAACGCATGAAATTTCGGGTCACCCATCTCGCTGGTGTTCGCGTAAATTCGCTCGGAGAACGAAGCGCGCGCGCGCGCGATCCGACACACGCCTCGTCGGGCCGTCTATTATTAAGGCCGCGTCGGCGTTGGCGGTGACGTAGTCTAAAGAGACTCAGTTGTGTGCGCGGCACAGAGAGACAGATAAACCGGAGAGCGGAGAGCAAATTGTTGTTCGCCGTCTCCGCCGAACCGTTTTCTCCAGGAAAACATCCGCGCCCCCGCGAATAAATCCGCCGCTCGTTTAAGCGCGCGGATCGATATCGAGCGGTTCGCCGTCACTTTCTCGCGTTCTCGTGGCCGTGACTTACTACGGTCTCATCAGCGCGACGACAAGGGGAGGGAAATTCGTTGCGATCGATGCATCCTCGTTCGAATCGCAAGCATTAGCGTCTAATGGACCGCAGCGCGGCATGTATCGCGCGACTTAAGGAAGGGATGTCTCCCGCGCTCGAGTGACTCTCGCGCCGATAAGATTCGAAGAATGTCGAATGATCGATAAGGGCAATACGCGTGTCTCGGGGAATTCGCCGCGAGAATTCCAGCAGCGACGCGTGCGTCTCGATATCTCGTTCGAGGCAGACGTACATCCTTGCATCCGGGACAGAGACAGGTCCTGAAGCTTTCTCGTGGCGTCAAACCGCCTCGTCGTGTGCGACTGTTATACAAATTCTGATATAAATCAGCATGCACGATTTCATATCTATGCGAATGGAAGAATCTAAACGCTTCCAAAGACCGAATGATTCCCGGATCGACTCTCGCGAGGATAACGTCGTATATTAATGTACAATGACGATGCGTTCTACGCATCATTATAAATGCAGATCGCCAATAGTCGTGCCAAGAGACACGGATAATGCGAATGCACCGTAACGCTGCTATTTATGTTCCCGAGCACTGTCCGCGATAGGTGGAACGAACGATTCCAGTCGATCGCCTCGAGTCAGTAACCCCCCGAGTAATCAGTGCATGAACCCTGTCGCCTTCTTGCTCCCCGGGTTTTTCAGTTCCCCCTCCGAGGGGCGGGTTAATATCGGCGAGTAAACAGAACGAGGCTCGCCGGGCGCGGGTAAATCGAATTATTACGACGAAGAAGCGGCCAGCCGTGCGTCTGGGTTCCCTTTTTAAAATTCATTAGCGAATTAACCAGCCGCGTTGTTCATCAGCGCGCGCGCGCGTCTGCCCTTGCCGCCCTTCCGTGTCGCGTTCGTCAGCGACCGCCCTTCGTTCTCTGGCAAAACTGCAGTCGGCCATCCGCCGAGCGACCGCCGAAGTTCGCCAACTGAAATTTCACTGCGGCCGAATTCTAATTTAACTTAAACCGATCCGTTCTAATTTGATCGGATATCCGGGTTTCTCGGAGACCCTCTGCGCGGGTGCCCAGGGCGCGGGTCGATCGACGACGCGGCTTCCAAAGGAAGCTCCCATCGCCGGGAAGGCCAACGCACATCTCGATCCCGAAGCAGAGAGACGAAAGAGAAAAAGTACGAGCGAGAGAGAGAGAGAGAGAGAGAGAGAGAGAGAGAGAGTTCTTCTCGACGAATCCGCGGCTGTACTTGAACGAGAAAATGAGAGAAAATAAACCGCCGTGTCGTTGCATCGCGTCGTGTTTCCTCTCGTCGATCTTGAAGACGCGCAACAACAACAACTGCCGCTGTCGCGTAAGAATCTCGACATTCGTCGACCTCGACATTCGTTTTTGTTCCTCTCTTTTTCTAACATGCGTAATCGTCGCAGTTACAATTATGCGACCGTACACGCGCCACGGAAATATACATGACAATGACAATCGCCGCGGACGGCTCGTGGATGATCGCGCTTCCGTTCCGTAGTTGGAACACGTGCAACCGTTCGGGAAATTCGGTTATGCAAATGTCAAGAACCGAAACGGAATTTTTGCAGCCGCGCAAATATGACGTTTACACTCGCGGCGCGCTGATTGCGCGGTGGCAGGTTTTTCGGGGCGGGATTACGCGCCGCGCGTTACCATCGGCGGAAACATATTATTAACGCATACATTTGCGAGGAACTCGGCGACTCCATTAAATCGCCTCTATCCAACGTAATTGCCGCGCCCGGAACGCCCGCGCGGACGTACGCCGGCGGCGAATACCGAATAATTCACGGAAATTCACGCGCGAGAACGTGACGCGGCAGCTTGGAGGCGCGCGCTGAGAATCGCGCGCGCTCTGTGCGGCCGGACGCGTGCTTCCGCATCGCGGCGCGTCCGCGGCAACGGCACGCTGCGGATGAACGATATAACGGGCTAGCAGGGACGGGGAGGGGGGGAGATGGAGGAGATGAGTTGCCCGGATTATCCGCGGATGAGGATCCGCGGTCCTGTGGTGATCCGCCACGCTGTGCAATGTCTTTTTAATTTCCTCCCGCGAAGCCCGCGCCCGCCGTGCGTGGCGTCGGACGGATTTGGATGCCGGCGGAATAACAGTGGAAATTGCACGGGGAAAACGGAAAGAAGGCCGACAATGGACAGACGGCGACGCCGCCGAGGGGCGAGGGGAGCGAACGTCCGCCTTTGTTCGGCCGGACGGGAATTATGAGACGGGGAAGGAGCCGGGAAGAAGCCGAGGAGAGAAGTTCGCGGACAGCGATGCGCCGGTTTAACGCAACGCGGAGAGGAATACGATTATGCGGGCAGT
Organism: Eciton burchellii; assembly: GCA_020341155.1. NCBI lineage: Eukaryota > Metazoa > Arthropoda > Insecta > Hymenoptera > Formicidae > Eciton > Eciton burchellii. Next base: position 1,322,840 of record JAHMML010000047.1, on the reverse strand, counting down.
TATGCGGGGAAGATGCGAGGATTCCGCGACGATTCGCCGGAGGATTCCGGCTGGCAACGAGCTATCAGAAATGTATAAAGCAGCGGCTCTCTCTCTCTCTCTCTCTCTCTCTCTCTCTCTCTCTCTCTCTCTCTCTCTCTCTCTCTCGATTCAAAGTGAAACGCGCGGAAACGCGTTACCGCGGCGGCTCGTCCTAGCGACTCGTCGTCCGCGCGTTTCTTAGCGATCGATATCCCAAACGGGGCACGCCATGATGGATCTGAAACGCCATCGTTGAGATGGACGAAACGTCGTCTTATCTTTAATACGGCGCTCCGGCTTCGCTCGAGCGACTTTCGGCGCAGCGAAGCCACGAGCGTCTTTCGGAACATACGCGGGATACTTTATGTGGAACGATCCGATTGCACGTCTTGAAAGATTAGAGAAAAGAGAGAGAGAGAGAGAGAGGGGGGAGGGAGAGAGGGAAGGAGGGAGGCAGTGCACGGCGAAGAAGGTTCTGATTTGCCGAACGGGAGAAGCGGGGGAGCTACCGCTATCCGCAGACGAAGAGCGAGAGAGAAGGAGAGAGGTAGATGCTCCTGCTTTAATATTTTTGCCGCAATATCGCATCGAGCTACATGCAGCCGGCTTGTTTATATAGAATGTCCGTGTATCTCCATCTTCCGCGGATTATATCGCTTATGGCGAGCAACAACAGGAAATTGGGAGGTCCAGGAGCGGAGCGCCCCTCAAACGCGAGAAGTTATATCTGATGATGTTGCGCCGAGGAAAATTGCGTATTAATCCACTCGAAGGCTAATGCATCGTAACGCGATCTTATTATCCCCCCCTCCTCTCTCTCTCTCTCTCTCTCTCTCTCTCTCTCTCTCTCTCTTCAAGAAGGAAGCCGCGCCGCTTCGGCGCTCCCATCCACGAGCCCGCTGCAGGCATCATCTTCGCGGTAGCTGGCGCGGAAGAAACAAGCGGCTGTAATTTCTGTGCCGCGTCTTTTGTAGCGATAAGCGCTCGAAAATTAAACGAGGGTGCTCGCACATCCCCGCGATGATCGCGCGTCTATAAAGCATAATCCCGCGACGCAGTGGAATTCCACGTATAAGCCGACGCGGTTCTCGAACGGGGCGACTCGTAAATCCGGGGAGATTATTACGGGGTGCTGAAGGCGAGCGGTGGGATCGCCAGGACCGCGCAAACACTGGGACAACCCCGGCCGCCAACCCTCATATCGAGCTTCATTTATATTTAACGCGTACGCACATTTTGCCGCTGCCGTTCGTGCGATGAATAAAAATTCGCCGGTAATATCCGACGCGGGACACGTACCGCTTTCCTTATCTCGGATTATATCGTACGTCCGCGGCACGACAGCACGCGGCAAATATATATGTTAACACATCGGGCAACACCCGAAACGTATCCTGAATACGAAACATTCGGGGAGCAAAGTAGACGCCGAGAATGAAATTTGAAGATAAATCGATAAACGATCACGAGAAAAGGTCACGACGATGGGACGGGATTAATCCTGGGGAGAGAATCATGAACATCGTGTAAATTGCATGAGAACCGAGAAGAGGTAAGAATGTAGCTTCGTCGTATCGCACCCTCGAACGTTCGCTGGAGGAATTCGCGCCTCGTGCGCCGTACAATTAATGGCGGCATGTCGGGTGTCGCGAATGCCCGGCCATTCAGACACGGTGTCCGCGTTACTTATTAAAATGTCAATCTTATCCGACAATTGGCCGAGGGGCAAAGTGAACATACATTACATCGGGAAATATCAATCTCCGATTCCACCTGAACCTGACAGTTCCCAGATCCGTTTAAACTATAACCGCATAGTCGCAAAGCACCGCGCTGATCATCAATGACAGCTTTCCAATATATCAGCCGGATGACAGCGATCCGGCGACTCGCAGCCACATCGAGCACCCGGAGCAAACCGATGCTCGGCAGCGTCCGAGCGCGCGCGGCGCGGCGCGGCGCGAATAGCGATGAGCTCTAAAACGCGCGATCCGCCTTCGCCCCCATTGTTACGGGATATTCGAGGTAATTAAGTTTCCTGCTGCTTTAACGGCTTTAACGGCTTTAACGGGTGTTCAGTGTCGAATTGACGCTCGCGACCTCTTCGCAAGGTCGCCGCCCAGCACGAACGGCCACGTACGCCGCACTCATTCCGACAGCGTAGCCGCGAAACAGCCATGGAATTACAGGAATTGACGATCTCGCGATACGTGACCGCCGTCCGGCAAGGTGCCGCTTTCAATTTCCTCGCGTGTTCTCCGTCTCCGCTCCGCTCCGCTCCGTCCCGCTCCGCTTGATCCCGGCGCGATCGTTAGCATCGCCCGTCTGGTAGTCCGAGAATCATTCATTCGCGGCGCTTAGCGCCGCCGCGGGACACAGATTGGCTCTCACCCTTGAACTCCGCACTGTTGGCCGCCGCACCGCCATTATAAACAGCTCGTTGACGCTCGCCCGCGCCGGGAACTCGCCGCTCGCCGCTCGCCGCATCGCACGCCGGCTTTGTGCGCGGAAATTGCGTTGCGCGAATGACATCGCTAATAGCGGCGGACATTAATCACCCTGTCGATCGATACCGTGTCACCGGCGCGGGGCAGGGAGAGGCGCCAGCTCGCTTCGGGAAGCCAAGTCGAGATTTTCTTCTCCGCTCTGCGGACTGAACACGCTGATACTTGACGGATATTTCGAGCCTCCGGATCGTGTGCCGTTTAAGACGCGCAGCTTTGAGAAACACGCTCCGTAAACTTTGAGCAAACAGCCTGGCGAGAGACCGAAGAAGATTGGTGCTCCCTGAAGGCTATTCGCGCACGTCGATCGCGCTTTCAGTGAGATTCTATTAGCGGCCAACGCGATTTAGCTGTCCTCGCGAGCGGCAGCTATGCCATTCGCGCGTAAATCTTAATGCAATATGACGTGACAAGGAGCAAAGTGGATTTCTCGCTGTATAAACCGGCGACCCAAGATGTCGCGCCGGAGCCTGAGGAGATTTCCTAATTTCATTATTAGAAAATAGGACATCGGGCGCACATAAGAAACTCGTCTATCGGGGAGGCGTTTTTAATCCACCCCAGTGTTCCGCGACCCAAGGCACCATTAACCCTACCGTAACGCGATAATCCCGCGCCCTAAATAACAACGCAATTTAAAGCGATTACGTCGCAGGTGTCGTTTGATCGATAACCCCGATCTAGCCTCGAGAAGGCGCGATCGGACGCAGTTCCCCGGCACAGATTTATCAGTCGATAATCTCCCAGCCTATCGATCGAGGTCTGTCGATCGAAAGCGGCGCCTCTTCGATCCGGATCTTCGTTCCCGCTTCGACCTGACGGCGATCGAACGCGTTCGAAGCGGAAGCCCGGAGATTTAAAGCCGAGCTATTCGTATTACTGACGGAACGTGTTCCTCATTAACGAGGAACTCAATTACCGGTGATATTAAACCTCGTGCTGTCGTGTCGTCATCAATCACACCGTCGTCGATTGCAGATACGTGCGCGCAGGTACGCGCGGTGTCATTTAAAAGCTATTAATCGGCATATGGTCATTGCGATCGACTGTGAGCTTCGGTGTCGCGATCTACCTGATGTCTCCCATGAAAGCTGAAGAAGATATCGCGGATTAAGGGAACATAGCGCTTGCATGGAGAGCTCACAATTAGCGGGATTGGCAATGGCTACTTTCCATACAATTCCCGGAGCGCCCCGTGCTTCGTTATGACACCGAAGATTGAGCGAACGATCGTCCGGATCGCGGCGGATAAACGGCGAGAATAACGGATTCGATGGCAGCAGGCGCTTGTCAGTTTGGTCGCGTCGTCCGTCGAGACGCGTCATTGAACGCCCGCTCGACTGGAAATCGCGGGAACAGAGAGCTTAATTATTAGAATTACCGGGAGATCGGTGGCCTGTGCGAAATTAAGGGAAACCTAATTGCCGGAGGCAGAGCCGGTAATGAAGGAGAAAACGATTACTTGCGGGGAAAGTAAATTCGCGCTCAATCGCGAATTATGCGTCCGCGAGTTACATGCCATTTGTTATGATAGTTATTTATGGATATCTGTCCGCATTCTCGCGCGGTAATGCGAATCCGGTGCATTTCAAAGGATCTGTTTACATCGACACGTCTCTCTCTCTCTCTCTCTCTCTCTCTCTCTTTCTCTCTGTCTCTTTTTCTCTTGCTCGCTTGCACGCAGCAGTGTCTCGACAGATATGAAAAACTGACGCTTCCGCGTCCGCCTATAATAATCTCGAGCGATAGCCCTCTCGCGATTACTCGCGCGCGATTGAATGAGCCGAAAGGCGCGCCGAGCACGTTCCAGAAAATGGACCGACCAATTTTCATTGTCTCGCACAACCGCGGAAAACGGGGATTCGCCTCTCGCTTGGGATAGGATGGGGGACGATCCGTTTTTCTGGCTGAAAGCAGTGACGACCAAAGTTCCGCCGGTGGCAGTCGCGGCGATCGGAAACCGAACCGATGGACTGCGAAAGCCATAGGAGACTTAATTACTTCGGCGGTGGCCGGAAACAAGGGCGAAAACGATTATTCTCCGGGATCAATGATCCTACCGGCGTAGTCATCAATTTCACAGAGGCACGGAGCGCGGTAATCGAAAATGTATCGATTTCGATCGCATTCGGTACTCCGGAGAGCGGATTTATCCGCACGCGTAAATGGACCATACGATCTCGCTCTCAAAGCGCGCGACCACCATGGAAGGATTGTTTAACGTATAACTTCCAGGTCGCTCGAAGATTACCGTGTACGATGGTAAAAACTAAAAGTGAATCCGGACGGCTCGAGAGAGAGAGAAAGAGAGAGAGAGAGAGAGAGAGAGAGAGAGAGAGAGAGAAAAGATAATGTAAGCTCGAGATTAAAAGCATTCGTGTTAGCCGTTGATAGGAGTACGCCAAAGAGTAGCTTAAGGATTCTGAGAAACGGTCTTAAATTAATCACAACCTTCCCGACTATGGAAGGAGAAAAAATTGGAATGAATTTTTTGACGTGCGAGCCTAACTCGTCGCTGGTTTATCATTATCCAATTTCTCCTGCAATAATCCGTCTCCGCCTCTTCTGCCTGAAAGAGCAGAAGGATAACTAATGAAAAATATACTTCAATGTACTTGCTGCGAGCTATTAGGATAAAATATAACGTCATTTATTATCCGGCTGAAAATCCCCGCCGCGTAACAGTGAAGTCACAACTAAATTTAATCGGAATAATTGATGATGGGCACAACATCATACACGATACTGGCTTCAATGGCGTGCAGATTCAGCGTTTTTTCAATGCCACTCGCGGCGGCCTTCGCGAGGTAGTGGGGCATCGAAATCATTAATAAAAAAGTTTCTCTTCCGCAACGTCGTGATCTTAACGAGCAAAAACGCGTCTTCGTTATCGTACAGTGGTCGGTAACGACGTGGCAACGCGATCCCGGTGTAACTCAACCTTAAGGACCAGCCGCCGTGCGATGTCCTCTTCCCAAGACGATGAGATTTATTTCCGCCGCCCGGCAGAAAAGAGAAACCCGAGGAAAGCGAATTTGTAATCTCCAATTACGCGAAGCGGCTTCGCGCTCTAATTGACACTCGTGTAACTGAACGTAAGCGCGAAAGAAGAGGATGCGCGCACCGCATCCATTTTTCACGGCTAATTCGCTCGCGTGGCGCTAATCATCAACGATCGTTCGGTATTCCGGCGACGTGACGTCCGTCTCGATTAGCGGGATGAGGGGAATTTTCTTTTTTTTTATTTTCTTTTTCTTTCCCGATTAATCTGTTCATTTCGCGCGGAGCGCAGTAATTACGCGGCCTGATCAAATTTGTCGGCCGCGTCGGACGAAACAAAATATTACGAGCCTTTAATCAACCAAACCTCTGCCGTAGGAACACCAAACGCGATTAAACATATCAATTCAATTCGCTCGTGATTGCCGGTACATAATATCCCGCGCTAGCGATTCATAATTGATCAGTGATTGACGACTGAACAAACGCCGGCTGAAAAGTAATCAGTTTCGCATCTTTATTAACGCCGTGCTTGCGCCGTAAAAGCAGCAGAACAACGCAAACACTACCGCGCGATAAAATAAATAACGGTATAGATGTCTCAATTATATGACGTTGCGGTCGTGTGTAATTGCGCGCGTATTCGATTAAAAATCGAAATCAGCGCGCGGCTCGCCGAATTCGATCTCCTCCCGGCCGATTCCATGAACCGGTATCGGCCAGTTAATTCTAAACCGGTAGAAAGCGAAAATACCGTTGTGTTTTCAAAATACCGGCGGATCTGTCGCACATATCTGCGTATTTTCGAACGAGAATATTTGCGATTATTTTGCTAATGCCCGAACGATCAAAGGCGGATTTCCATTGATCCTCCTCGTGTGATTGCGCAACGGAGAAAAAAAAAAGAGAGAAAAAAAAGGAAAAGAGAACGATCGAAATTATTTGTCGCACGTTAACTCGTTGCGCGCGTTCTCTGACTGCGCGCCGAGGATAAAATTTTCATTTTCACATTTACCAGCGATTCATAATTAAAAGCTGATTTAACGCTTAATACCGACTGATATCGGATTACGTAATATGTAACAATAATCGCGTGACATCTCCGAATTCAACGTTCTCGGAAGAATTAGATATTAGCCGAAGAATTTCACGGTGACAAATCCGGCAGTTTCGGCCAATCAGTTTATCGTATTTGCATTGATGCCACGTGTCTGGAACAACGTATCTGGTACCAGCGATGTCGAGCAAAATTGCCATCACGAAGAGTCGCGCCAGCGAGTGTGCTTCAGCGCGTGTTCTCCGAGACAAGCGCGTCGGTTCCTCCGACTCGACGATCAATTATAACGAGAGAAGCGAAAAGCTGTGGGGCTAAAGGGCCGCGAGAGAGTTCACGACACCGCAAGCGAAGCCTCAACCTGCCGACACCGCCGAGCGAAGACACATCGTACGCACCTGGCTCTCAGCCACTCGCGACGCAATCATGCGTGTTCCGCTTCGATCGCAAAGTCATTCGTCGAATATCGGGGATCAAAGTGGGTAAATCGGCGCGTTCGAGCGCGTAATCGACGACAGCTGATCGGGAATTCCGCTGTTGCACGCGCGCGAACAGCATTCGACAATGCTGACGTCGCGTTTCCTTCCGAACGAAACAAGCTCGAACAGTCCTCCGATGATTCTCGAAACTGAGCTCGCCGGAACTATCTTTCGACGAAGCGATGTCGCGCGGCAACGTTATCACGATTTCGCAGATAAATGAAAACCGCAGAGGCGACAATGGGAAGAAACGGATGGAGAGCTCGGGAAAAGGGAATAACATCGAGACGCGTCTGTTGCTCGATCGTGCCGATCGATTCAGCGGCGGTTGAACCTGCAGGCTCATAATGCGCAGCGATCAGAGCATAATTTACTGTTTACGGGATAAAGAGCCACCGCGCTATCGCGATCCCTCACGTTTCACACAACAGGGAAATCCTTTCGCAATAAAGGAAAAAGGGGCCCGCGTGATTTCGTGCCGCAGCCAGCCGCGGAAGTAAAAGTCAATCTCGCTGCCTGCTGCTGCCTGCTGCTACTGCTGCTGCTGCTGCTGCTGCTGCTGCTGCTGCTGCTACTCGTAAATCCCAGCGGAATCGAAGCGAGAGGTCAGAGAGGCGGGTGGTTCCGCGGAGAACAACTGCGATTCCAAAGGAGGTGATTCCCGTGAAAAGGAGGCCGTGTAAATAATGGCTCGAACACTCCGGCGCAGCGAATCAGTCCTCTTATGAGTCCGCTGGGATTCAGTCATTCCGCGCTCTGCGACCGTCTGCCATGAACCGTCCATTAACGTATTCGTCCGCGAAGATTTAATCGCCACGCCCTTCAATGAGACATTTGCTGCTGTTTGTGCTTCTCCCGTGACACGCGTCTGCCATTTTCCCTGTGCTTTATGCTAATTATTATTCGTATAACATGATTTTGTAGTCAGTCAGTTTTGCAGCGTGGTCGGCATTCGAGACAGTGGCTTTTTCGATTGTACGCTCAACGAAAAAATATAATTCCAGGACCAGTAATGTATCTCTTTCAATCCTCGATCGATACCTTCAGAGATGGCGAAGGATGATGACTTTAGCAATGAAACGATAATTCTCGTTTCCTCTCCATCATGCCCTTCTGTTCTCGTTTTTCTCTCTCTCTTTCTCTCTCTCTCTCTCTCTCTCTCTCTCTCTCTCTCTCCTCTCTTTCAGTTCACGGTGAACCGGTACGAGCATTTAAGGGATGCAATCGGACTATTGATCGCATTTCACAGCTTTCGTCGAGCAAAGAATACAGCCACCGCGCGCGATGCGAAACGCAAAGTGTCTGGTGTTAATCGCGGATTATCGATTGGATCTTTGCCGGTCGAGTGTTTCTGATATCATGGTCCGTCTCTTTGGCTAATCTTCAAGGCCGCGCGTTCGCCGTTTTCCCTTCGGTAATGCAACATGCCGACATTGTTCCACGAATTTTACAGACGAACGCACCGACGAATCACCGCCGTTGATATTTGCTAGCCTTGCCGCGAGATTCGTTATAATGAGCGAAAAGTTAGGCCGTCGCGCGATTTGGAGCGAATCGCAAATGATCGTGATCCGCTAGCGATTTCCCAGCGTTCGACAATGATCTGAAATTTGCGCGACGTGGACCAAGCTGCAGTCAAAGCGGAACCGTGTTTTCAAGTTTTCATTTAAAACTGCCAACGGCCGATGGAATATTCGAGCGCTGTTATCTCTTCGGACATGGATGACCGCGTCGCAGCTTGAAGTCGAACTTTTGCTTCGATTTCGACATCAACGGAATGTTGACGGTGTGACGGTCGCGGCATGAATCTCATGCCGATATTGCGCGATCATAGGCAGCCGACAGATAACGAATTAATTATGGTTTAGACAGATAGGAGCGCGTATTAGCCAATGGAGATCCATGATCGAGGCAATTACTGCCGAAATTCGGATCGAGTCGCCCGCATGTAACGCGAATGTAATAACCGGGGAGACAATGCGGGAAAGGGAGACAATCAACGTAACTCTAACACATCGATCGACCGGCAAGTGCATCTCCCTTGCACACATCCGCACGTCTGCGCGCGTGCGTAGGCGCACGTATGTTTAGTTTCGAGCGTGCCTCGTCGAGATGCGATTGATTACTGACGATCAGATTATGGCAATTAATAGCTCGAGTGCCATGGATCCCTTCGCTTGTAAATTAGTTCCGTTTCCGGCAGAGGAACTCCCGGAATCCAACTTATCACCGCAAGTACGTGGACGCGCGTTATCGATCATCCATTACGCAATCCATATTCGCGGACGCGAACGCATGACTTTCCAGATAGGAGAACGACCGCGTGTAGCGTGCAGCGCGCGAATGAAACGTCATGACGAACGTACGACGAGCATCGTGCCTCATGATCGATCATCGGAAAATTGCACGTAAAAATTGCATCGCCCGCGGTGCTGTCGAGAAAGCAAAAGTCTATCCCGCACGACGACGCATGTTTCTCGTAATAAATCGTCTTTACGAGATGCATCGAGATATATCGATGCTGTAGTACGCGAACATCTGCGCGCGTAATCTTAATGCATGTCGTTACAGATACAGGAGCTTCTTCGAGCAATTTGTATCTGGAAAGCCGCGGCGGTGTTTACGCCGTAAACAATTTCATCGACAGGTGAATCTAGGTAACTAGAATCCCTAACATGGACTACGGTACGTTCCGCGTAGCAACCGAAAGTGAGTTTCGTGCGTTACAACGCGCTCGCATCAGCATGGCAGCATCAATATTTTGTTGCAAATATAGCTCGCGCGGCGCAACATAATTAATTATAAATACGGATCATGCGAATTGAAACGCGGGCGGTTTAATCTGGTTAAAACGCCTGCGCGAGATCGCGCATGAAATGTTAAAAACGTGCACCGAGCAACCGAACAATACTACTCCATGTTTCTCGGGAAGGGGAGAAGTGCTTCCCTAATGCAATTTCAAATGCAGGCGTGCAGGGGGAGAGATCGGGCACTCTTTCGCGCGATTTCGACTCGAAATCAGTTTATCGATGCCTGCGCTTTCGTCGTTGAACGCAAACCTACCGTCCTGGCGCGCGATCGCTCGAAAAAAAGACGTTGGACGATTTCGCGAGCAAGCACCCTTGCTCCGCACATCTGGCATCCATCCCCCCGTATAGAGGGCGCGGGGCCCTCCGCATAAACGTTATTCGTACGACGGGATAACGGATTAAGTGGGTTCTACTCACGACGTCGATGAGCTGGGAGAGGCGTAGTCCCATTTTGACAGTGAGGCGATCGCTGTTATTGCCAACAGGGCGGATGAGGCGGTTGTAGTTCGACAGCAGGTCATCGTACAGACGCTTCGCTTCCGGATTGGCCGAGGCGCCCGGAAATGGGGCAACGAGACAGGATATGGCTGCCGCCATCGCCAGCAATCCGCCCAACCTGGACCACCATCGCCACCAGCCTTTCCCACCGTCGTTCGTCCAAGCATCCCTGAGCATCGTACGCCTTGTCCACCCCTTTAACAATAAATTACGTGATTCCTTGTAATGCTTCCAGCATGCTGTCGGAACGCCGGCACGGCGTTCGTTGATCTCTCTCCATCTCTCGCTCGTTCGCTCTCGTGAATCAGTCCGCAGCTGTTTCACATCGTAACATTAAAACCTGAGGGTCGTGATAAAAAATAATGACCTCACGGTATCTCGTTACGCGCATAAAGTACGAATAAAGTCGCTGGTAATTAGGGAATTCGATTCTAACGAGACGTTCTCGCGTCTCTGCTTTCCGCGCGCGCAAATGCGAGTCGGACGTTTTTGAATGAGATCGTGAGATCAATATTTGTCGAATATTTCTCCAAATAGAATATTCGAAACGTTCCTCGCTTCGTAGTTTATCGCGGAGAGTCTCTCGTGCCAGCAAAGTATTCAGAATTATGGGAGGATGAGCTTCGCCTTAAAGAGTGCAGCAAACTATATCGATTCTGTCAAATCAAGCATCGTGCACAACAGCGTTGCAAAAGGAGCAACGAACTATTGCAAGCCAGCAAAGGAGCATGTCGGGAGCGATTTATAAGTGGATGAAAATTTCCTCGACGAAAGAAGAAATTTCCTCGCCACGTTAATCTGAGGAACGCGGCCGTTCCGCATAATATCTTGAAGGAGAAGAATCGCTCGGATGAGCGATTTTACGGACCGAATATAAATTTCGCACTCGAAAGCGCGAGAGTTTAGCGGTCGAGACTCATGGCAATCCGTGTCATCCAGAATACACAAATACGACCTAAAAAAAGAAAAAGAAACGGATCTAAAGAAGAAATTGCAAAGACACCGAATAAATAACTAACGACGGTGACATCGCGAGCGAAAGGTAAAGGCGGCTTGATTACACGCGATGAATCTCACGGCGTGCTTTATACGAGATGCGCGAAAGATCGTATCGGTCGTATCGTATCGGCGAACAAAGGCAAACCATTTCTCGGACTGTCTTGCGAACGTAAATCCTGCTTGAAACTGCAGCGAGTAAAAACGGAGCTTCGGAGTGGAGACACCTTCGCGAGATTAGGATACGGAGAACTCCGAGGCATTTGCCTCGGAGTTATGATCGATTATCTGATGCGGGCTCGATCGTAAACCGGATTATTCGGTAAAATCACAGGCCCGTTACGAGCGCAACGATGAAATACTGCGTCGTAAAATAAAATCGTAACTCCGTGTATCATGGACTATTTGCTTATTGACATTCCTGCCGTATAAATTCGCGAGAGGCTCTTCTCGCGCGAGATCCAGCGATCTCACGCGTTTATCGAGTTAAATTGATTTAACTAGCTCCCCTCTCCGCGTTAACTTATTCGGTCGTTCCTTCCTATTCCCGAGCGTAATACTCTTAACCCGCAATTGATTCCCTCCCCCCAAACATAATGAATGACTTAAGGATAACGCGACGTTGTAAAGTCTCGCGAGCCGGATGATGGATCGCCTCGAATTAACATTTAACGAACTGTTCCTCGCGCCGATGCGATGTCGGCCGCGTGTATTCGGGGGTGTCGGGGACAATTACGTCCCCTCAAATGATGGATCATACGTGGGAAAAACGTGATCGATCGCGCGGTAATATCGCATTGCCCCAAATAACGCGTATTCGATACTCGAATAAATTCGCGAAGCGCTGCGATCCGGATGCGGACGCGATGCGAGGACGACGTAACGTTCTCAGGAAATTCGACGACGACGCGACGGAATTATAATAACGAAACGAATCGACGGAATTATCCGTCAGGCCGTCGAGAACACCGAGCATTTTCATCGCATCAATCGCGTATGAATGTATGAACGTATGAATAACTCACGCGCGATTGTTCCGCGGCGGCAGGATCAACACAGCTGACGCATTACCGCGGTGGAAAACTTGTTGCGACGATCTGACGGTGTTTCTCTCGCATTGACGAGGCGGTAACGAGAGCACGAGCGGATGTAACGCGCAATGAAGCAGCGCTACCTCGCTCTCGTTCTCGCCTGTCGATTCTTTGATGAACGCCTCGGACGTCAACTCGTCCGCGAGAGTCCGTCGTAAGACGGACCGCCACGAAGACGAAGTCATTTACCATCCGTAGCGAGAAGCGTAACCGCCCGTAAAGAGGACTTGAGCGGCATTGTTGTGTCACCGAGAGGCAGGCGAGAGAGAGAGAGAGAGAGAGAGAGAGAGAGAGAGAGAGAGAGAGAGAAGAGCCCTCGAGGAAGTTTTATCGCTTCTTTGCTGACCTACCTCCTCGTCTGCCTCGCTATTATCAGCATAACCGTATGTCACCGAGGAGCCGTACTTGGCCGTATTAGGGTAACTTCTCGCGCTCTGATGCGCCCCTTCTCAAATTAAGGCGGCACAAAGGGAGCTCGAGTGTGGGCTTCGGAGACGCGGCATAAACCGAAACTTTCGAGGGAAACGGCTCCTCGCGCGCTGGCTCCGTTCCCCTCCCCCTCCCTCCTTCCCCCCTCCCCCGCATTCCCGTGTAAATGGTATGCACCGAAAATGCATGCACGGAACTGCGCATTGTGCGTGAGAGAGAGAGAGAGAGAGAGAGAGAGAGAGAGAGAGAGAACTAGAGAAATTTAGAGGGAGAAACAGCGCCGAGCCGGGAGCCAATCAATGCCAAGAGTTAACTCTCTGGTAAGACCGTCTCCTGACTTTGAAAAGCGCCTCTCTCTCTCTCTCTCCATCTCTCGGAATCCTCCTGGAAACGCGCGGCAGAGATTATCGCGTCCCACATCGCGTGCATTATTGTATCGAGGCGCACGATTTTAATCACTCCGAGATCCAGGCGATTCCCATGCGACCACTTACGTTCCAGTTAGCGCCATTGAGGTCTGCCTTCATTAACATTTGACCGAAGACTCGGCTACAAGTAGCGTACAACCTGCACACGATCCCGATGGATTATAGCGGCATGTCGTGACGGATGAGCAGTTTCGTTATTCGATAAAAGGATAGATCGATCCAGCAGCTCGGCAGTGGTCGAGCGCGGCTTGAGAAGGTGGACATAATGATGAAAGCAATGATGAACCGTAGCCACCGCATCCATCAACCCGCATCGAGTAGCTTCAACCATCCCTCCCCTCGTCTGATGGCTGTCGGAAAACAATTATACGATCTGGATACGGGCGAACTCGGCGCATTTCGTAAATACACGTTACGAGACGCGTACGCACGATGCGCGCGAAGCCGCATTAGAAGCGAAGAAACGCTGGCTTCTCCAGTCGGAGAATGAAGAGGAAACGATTGGTAATCATTGGTCGAACGATCACGTTTACGACAGCTTCGACTGGAAGACATCGGTTAACTGTCGGTAGGTCGGCGAAGCTAGATCACTCCGCGGTAAACAGTGGAAATTGGTTCCGTAAATGCGAGCGAAAACTCGGGCCGGCGATAACGCAAAGTGCAGCGGTCTGCAGCATGCAATCAGAGACGAATGGCGCACGGTTTTTCATTCGAAGGGTACAAATCGCAGGAACGAGAGCGATGCGAGCGCGTCCGGAGCGCTTCTCTCGTGATCCACGAACGTCTTCGTCGCTCAGTGACGTCACTTCTGTCCGATCTCAGGCCGTAGCAAGAGCAAGAGCGATGAACCGATGCATGAAAAAAGCCGCGCGGCGGTTAACGACAGGCGATATAGACGGACGACGCGCGTGTCGACGTAGAGAAAAATATATCGCGTCCATCGCGCGAGAGACGTTAAACTAGCTGGCGGCGTGACGTATTGCCGGTCGCGCGCGCGCGCGCGCGCGCCGGCGTAATAATTCATCGCGGCCTCGCGAAACTGGCATCGCGGAGCCGCGATCGATATTCGAGATCGGGATCGAGAGAAATATCTCCCGCGCCGAATCGTCGATTCAAATCCCGCGCGACCGAATGGAGCTCGGTCGGATTCGCGATATTTATTCGCGACGTGTTTATCGGCGCGATTAACGGCCACGCTGAAGGAAGCCTGATCGATGCGATGTCGTTGACACTTTGCGCTTAATAGCGAGCGCGGAGCGGGCTGCTGCTGATGCGCGTCGTGATTATTTCGTAAATGCGTTTATTATTTTCTACGGTTCGCCCGTCCCCGCGTAAACAAGAAGAACGCGACGCGACGCGTCGCGTCGCTCAAACGTATCGCTTTGTCGTTTAAAGCTGCCGTGAAGCCCGGCGCAACTGCAACGAGGCTAATCGAATCTGCTACCGACTGCACCTACTAACTAGACTATTATGCACCCGTTGCGAAACCGTATCGGCCGGACCGGCTGTCTATTTCCTTTGCCATTGGGTGAATCAACGAGAACGAGAGGTACAAACGCGATTCGACGGAGGAAGAGAGAGAGAGGGGAAGAGAGCCGCGCGATATGAAGGGAGAACGAGAGCGGCGTTTTGTCGCGCTGCAGCGAAAACCGTGGAGTTTCAATATCCACGGTGAGATGGTATCGAATATGTACCGTGTATGTACGTGCATGAGCGGTGCATGCCCCGCAATTCGAAATTGTTTTAATTTTAATGAATCAAACAGCTCCTTCACCAATCCGGAATCGATTCCGGGGTCGCAGCGAGACTGCCGAGAAACATCGTCGAGCGATGATAACTCGAGCGACTGTTGACCCGACAGTTTCTTGATACTTATCGCATGCTTTGCACCGTTGCGCCATTCTGTAAAAGAAGCGACGCAATGGATCGCGGATGGTAAAGCGAACGATAAATAATTCGTCGGTGAGCGCTCTTTACGAGCGGGCTTTCCTTCTCGGGATAAGATCCTCCACGTTGACGTGATTTCATTCTCCTACACTCGGGCAAGACTGAAATTTTCACGTCGCAGGGTTACAGCGGCCTACGAATGCGCACATAGAGAGGGTAAGCGGGAATAACACGTGAGAGGTGCAGAGCGGGCTGACGATAAAATCAGCGCTCGGCGTTTTTCCGCCGCTTTACAACCGTCGTATAGCCTCTCTTTAGCCGAGGAGACGCGACTTAATTTCAAACACCCTCCGAATTTATCCCCGATCCTCCCCTCCCCTCTCTCTCTCTCTCTCTCTCTCTCTCTCTCTCTCTCTTCTTTCTCGGTTTCCAGCGAGCCGCGCGGGTGATGCATCATGCTCGACGGCCGGCGATGCGCGGGGGTCGACATTGGTAACGTTAGGGAAGAAATCAATTGTACAGCACGGCCTCTCGTCGCACGGCCACCCTTTGTGAGTTTTCGGTGGCCTTTCGGACAGATCGGCGAGGGATGAATAGCGCCGCGTCGCCGGCTCGTATTCGATTCGTCCCGATCGTTTGCAGTGGTCCGACGACGCCACCGTCCTCCGGGATCGATGACGCTCGTCACTCGTAAATCGTGCGGCCGAATATCCGCTTATAACGATAGTTATAACGATAACTACCAGCGAGAAGCCGTAACCGTCAATGCCGCGCGATCGGATGGCATTTTTTCGCGCGCGTTTTCTTTCATTGCGTCGCTTTCGCTCGAAATGCATCGCATCGCGCCGTAAATCGTGCAAGTGCAGCCGCGGGAACACCGTCCAACGGTATGCAACGCATTCGGCGCGCGCGCGCGCGCGCGCGAGGGGATTATAGATTATTACTCGATTCCTATGACCGATAAATTTTCGATTAAAACATCCCTCTATCGGCGTTAGTGGCGCGCTGACTCGCCCAAAAAGTGCTCGCGTATGTATCGCAGCGTGCGTTGGCGGACGCGTATCGAAAAATCAATCGGTCTCCTCGATATTAAATCGTACGTTTCGAAATACTCGCGGCCATACGTTTTCGGGCGGACTCTCGAAAATGGATTGCCGCGCGATGTAAATTCATTCCTTGCCATTTGGAAGCGGCGCGCCCGTGATCATACTCGCGTACCGTTAATCAAAGTTAAAAAAGAGACAGAGAGAGAGAGAGAGAGAGAGAGAGAGGAAGAGCAGAGAAAAGACAGAGAAAACCGCTGCGCGTATGTCGTTTGTGATTTTTCCCCGTTGCGAGATTCGACTCTCTCGTCGGAGGACAACGATTGCGATTCACCGTACAAAGTGACAAATATTGCGCTTTATGGATGGTAATTATTCAAATGGCGCGACTATTACCGCGAAACCGTTCCGGCGCGAGAGCGACACGCACGTTCGCAGGGAAAGAGGAAAGAATTTTCCCGCCCTGCCTTCGCGTCGCCGATGTTTTTGCATCTGAAAAGTCGCATGCGCCCGTTATTATCCCGCGCGCGATATTCCGCTCTTTTCATGGCGTTCGACGTTGTTACATTCGCGTTTCCGCGAAAAATCGCGACTTCGATTCTGATGACTAGCGGGGATTGTTCCGTGCGCATAACGTTTCACTCTGCATTCATCCTACCATGATTGGTACCTCTCTCTTTTCTTCCCTCCTCTTCTCCCTGCATCTTACGCAATCCGCCAATGTAACTCGCGGGGCATTAATTCCCCGTAAAATGAGAGTCCGCGTGAATGACGCGCAGTTATAAACACCGTTTATACCACGAAAGGGAGCATCCGTTTGTCAAATGGGGGGGGGGGGRGGGKGATTCAAAAGGGTAGTGCTCGATGTTGGCGTGCCGGATTGGCCGGAATGACTGAGAACGGAGCGGAGCATTGAGATGCAAAATGGAGAGAATCGCGCGAAGAACACAATGGCTGCGAAAGCAATCCTGGTGATCTATGAGAGGCGCGCCAATACGGCCCGACAATCGCGATTCATATGGATAAACTAATTCAAGACGACGCTCCGTATAACCGGCGGCGTCACAATAAGGGACGACACCGTATTCGAGAACGTCAATCCGATACGGATCGCCGCATGAAACCGTCGCAAATGTCTTTTCTACAGGCGCGACGATCTATGTCCCTTCCCGTTTCTCGTCTCGGTCCCTTCCCGCGTATATCCGCGCGCATATATCACGCAAATCTTCCGTTTCCGCTTTCGATACCGCCGCGCCGATGCATGAATGTGCTCGATTGGTCGCGAGCTACTCGCATCGCGCGAATTTAAAGTGCTCGACGACCCGCTGAATCCCATCGCGAATTCGCGCGATAAATCACACCCAGCAGGTGTACAGAATAGTCCGCTGGACATCAGTCCACCGTGCTTGAGATCCGCGATACAGAGCAGCAAGAACGTCCGTTTCCTTCAAGGATCTAATCTGAACTGATAATTAACAACGATCGAGGTCCTCGTTCGCAACGACCGCTGCAGGCATGAAAACAAATGGGCAGCGCTCGACTCGTCCGTATTGTTGTTCCAACGATGTTACCGTTAATTGCCGGGTGATGATCATAATCCAGCCTTGATTTCTCTCTCAGCTCGAGTGCCTCTCGAGGTCAGGGAAAGTTCGCGTCGCGACGATTCCGGCCGGGTTCCCGTTTTTCGTCCCGATCCCTAAACTCGATATGCGGCAAAAATCCGAATAACGGGATGTCAACGGGAAAAAAGATCCTAAAATTGCCTCGTTGGACAAGAGGAGAGGGTGCGTAAGGGGGGATACGCAAAGTCGCGAACAATCTCCGACTTTGTGCTTCGCGCAAGTCGATATCGACTCTGCGTGACTCTGCGTCCAAGCGTCGATATTATATTACCGGCTCTCGCTGCAACTCCCTTGTGTTCCCTTTGGGATCATAAAGTAACGTTAATTGAGGTTGCCAATTATCGGCGGCAGCGTCAATCTGTAGCAATTTGCAGCGACGAACCTGGAGAGGCTTCCCGACTTTGGCGTAATTTGCAAACGCGGTATCGCGAGTAAGCGGTATCTCTCTTAACAAATTTATCACGATAACAATCGGTTATACCGAGAGGGGGGGAGAGGTCAACCTGTGTCGGCGGAAGATCCGCCGAGCGTTCGCGAGCCTCGTTTCCGCCTTCGGTCGCGCACCGCGCAAGACAATAATGCGCGCTGCGTCGACGGACAAGCGTTAATATTCGTCGCGGAAACGCTTGCTGCGGGCCACAGATGACTCGACATGAGGCATTCAAAATGCCACGGGCAACGTTGATTTATCGTTACCGCGGCGCGAACTTGGCGAACCGATCGATTCCGAACAAGGGAAATCGTAAATTTGTAACATTTCAAACTACTGCTGCGGTTAGAGTCGCCGTAGCTGCAAAGCGTCCTTTAACCTTGTTTAGGCATGTCACAATCCTGAAACATCGACTGACGCGCGGCGTATCCGCCGAAATCGCTATTTCAGCGACTCTGTGCGCGACGCGTCCAGGTGGATTTTAACGTCCTCGTCAAGTGTCCGCGTTTCGCGGCACAAAGGCAAGGAACGAGACTGTCCTGCAAGAGACACGCGACAGTAACGTCGATAGGCCGATTAGTGCAACAAAGCGAACGCACCGTTACTCGTTACTCGCTCGCGCGATGATCATTAATTGCGTCTTTCATCCACCGCGATGTATCGCGCGACACGGCGACGTTCGCGTTATTAAAGGAGGAATCGCCCGTCATTTATCCCGTTCGCGTTAGCGAGTGATCGCACTGCCGCATCACTCGCTTAGGATTCTCCTAATGAATCTTCCGACCCGCGACGACTCGTCGAATAACGGCGGCATGTCATTTCAGGCGCGGTCGGGTCATCCCGACGCCTCATTAACCCAATTAAACGACGGAGCTTTAAACGCGGGTTTCTTTCATCCGGCAAATTAGCGAGCGTGTCTGAAAGACGGCTTCCTGAACGAGCCGGCGCAGCGGGCGCTCGCAACTGGAGGATGCCATTCGGAGAACTCGGATTCTCTCGAGCTCTCTGCCGGCGTCGCGAGCGGTACTCGCACTCGTTAACGCACTCGCCGCGATTTACCAAGCGGCGCGGCGATCGTCAGAGAATCATCCCCTTCTCGTCCGCCCGCAGAGAGTTAATCCCCGCTTCCCACGGAAGTCTCGTATCGCCGTTAAGGGCGTCACCGCAGCAGGAGGATGCCCTTCGGCGCACCGCGAGTCCCTCAAAAATGTGTCGCCGGATTTCCGCCTTGCGCCCGGGCCAAGTTTGGGCGTTTCCGCGTTTACGTGATAAATATAAGCCGTAGCCGTTCTTCATCGCGGATATTCAAATGCTCACTTTGCATGCATATTGTTCCGCTCGGACACGCCCGCGATCACGGGACGCGGACCTTTGACTGCAAACTTGAGAGCTCTTTGGAAGTGCATCCTGAAAGCCTCGCCGCGCGTTCCCACGCGCCCGTAACAAAGTTTATTAAAAGCGCTATCTCCGGGGCAACGATGGAAGTCTTTTAATACTTGTCGTCTGCAAACATCGCGTTTGATGGCTTTCAATTCGCTATGCATATAAATCGGCTCGCCGTTACGGCTGATATCGAATAGCAGCATACTCCGGATGGAAGTTTTCATCGTTTCATTTAATTAGAATTGCATCTCGCGGAGACCTTTCCTCGTCTCCTCAACTTCGACGCGTTGTGTCTTCGAATCCTCGAAGGAGGATCATCGTTGGAGCATCAACGATCGTGATCGTCTCGATTCAATCTTTAAGAAAAGCATGAAGGATTCATGCGGTACCGAGCAAGTCAAATCAAACTTCTTTTCAATCCCTGAGCAAGGGGACGAACAAGGGGGCTGGCTGCACCGAGCTCTTCGATACGAGACAATACGCGGCGAGATGAATACGGAGCTCTAAATATTCCACGTGAATCCCGGTGAACCGGAAATGGAAATGTCGGGAGCGAGCTAATCCGAGCCAGCGGAACCTTTCCGCTCGAGATCAGCGGAGAGGCCTGCTCGGCCTGCGCTCGGAATCGGGTTTCGTATCGCGTCGTCTCGCCGCGTGCAAGCGCACGGATAAATCTTACGGCAATTGACCGTGACTGTTGCCAGCATCGACAGGCAACAATTAACAGCAGTCGTTCACGATCGATCGCTCTCCCGATTCATCGTATCGATCGATCGTAGCGCCGGCCGGTGGATTATTATTTCCCTTTCTCTCTCTCTCTCTCTCTCTCTCTCTCTCTCTCTCTCTCTCTCTGCTTCCTCTCCCCTTCCTTCTTCCTTTTCTCGTTCCCGCCATCCTTTCCTCTCCCCCCTCTATCCACCGCTCGCTTACTCGCTTAATCTGAGTTCAGCTTATCGATAAATCCTCACCGGTCCACGTATAATCTCTCGAGCGGTCCGCTCTCCTCCTCTTCCCTCTCCTTCCCATCCTCCCCTTCCACCCTCCCAATCCGCGACCTCCTGCCAATCCGCGACCTCTACCTGTCTTCCCTGTCTTTTTCTTCTTTCTCACTTTCTTTCTTTCTTTTTTCTCTCGATGCAATTCAGTCGACCATTATGTTCGGACAAACTTTAATCGCCAGCAAGTATCCTCCTCGTGCTCCTCGCCCTCCTTCTCCGACAGTGGATTTATGTAGGAAATTCCTTGCGGGTGCTGCTCTTCCTTTTTTCTCTCCTCTGTCGCGGCACACGCGATAACAATGTTACGCGGGCGTATGAATGCGCGCGAAGCGGCAAACAGGGCGCGAAACGCACGTGCATTTTCCATCAGGCTGCACCATCGTGCCGTCAGGCTCTCTAGATCGCGACGCACGAACCGGTTTCTACGCGAGTAAAGTGCGACGAAAGTTCGCCTCGTTCTTCGCTTGATTCCGTTAACCGGCGCTTTCCCGCGTTCGTTTTCGCTGCATCCAAAGCTGACGCACAATTTCCTTCACGCGATGCACTCGCGTACGAGAAATCCGCAACCGTGCCACGTGTCTCCGATTAAACCTCGGAAGCAACGAGCCGGAATCTTCCCGCTGACTTAAGCAGCCCTTTCAGGGATGCCTTCAGCAACTCTCGAGACATTAATCCATCCGATCGACGAGCGTGAACGTCAGGAAAACGTGCTGCGGAATATGGTCGAGCTGCAGCTCGAGTGCACTTTGTTAAAATTGCTCACCCTCGCGCCAGGGGTGGCTCGGTCACGGGAGAACGAGGCCACCACCCCGGCGGTTTCGGCGGCATTGCGCGTGCAAATACGCGTAGCGAATTCAGTAGCAAATAAATATAAAGTTGGATATAAGGCGACTCCTTAAATTTCATCGTAAAGGAACGAACGAACGAAAATCCGCGAACTCTCTTGCATCGGGCTTGATTACGGAATGACCTCGGGGCACCTCGAGGTTTTCGACCTTCGCGTGGACAAATTCCGACAGGGCGTCCGCGAAGGACTTCGAGCCGAGGAAATCCGCGCAAGAGGAGATTCATCGAACGCGCGCGTGCAATTGTTGGCAGGGCAAGATAAACGCACGACTAGCGAGGCACATTTTTCGATAATCTCGATAATCTCGAGATAAACAGAGGGCGATAATTAATCGGGAATTAGCTCCGCGTATTAGCTTCCCGAAGAAAGCCAAACGAGATTTTCGCCAAAATCGCGGAATAATTTCGTGCGGATAATGAGTTCCCGTATAATGAATTCGCTTTTCCTGGCGGATTAATGATTTTTATGGAATTACACCCGGCAATCCCGCGCTGGATTGTCATTAATCCTGACGAGATTACGTATTAGTTATTAAATAACTCCATCCACTATCTGTCGAAGTTCGTTGCGTTATCGTGGATTCTTGATTCCGTTGCGCAAACATCGCGGATTAACGGGCATCATACCCTCGCAAATCTATCGATCGCGCGGTAATCGAGAACTTGAGACGCAACAAACAATCCATTTGCGCGCGCAGGAAGTTAACTGCCGGCCGATAAATCGCCGCCACGGTCTCCCTAATTGGGCCAAACAAGATTTTCATTTAGTCCGGCCGATTAATCGGCGGATTATACCGCCGGTAACAGACAGTCCGGGAAAATCATTCGGACGTGCCGCCGCCAAACGCGGTGCGGAATCCGCGAAACGCGGATCGTAACGGCATTACGATTAGGCGAGCACCGATCACTCGAAGCGGCGATAAGTGAGACGGCGGCCGTGTTGAAATAACGCTCGTTATCGACTGTTTTGTAATATCTCGAAATTATTGCTGCCTCGCTCGTCATTAGCGATGGTTCCCCGAACGACGCAGTAATTTATTGCCAACGAATTGGCTGATCGTGATATTTTCCCGGAATGTCCCGGACCTACGCGCTTAACAGACGCGTAACGAATGATCCGAGGAATAATGCAGCGCGTGATACTGCAATGGGCAGTATCGATAGCAGAGTATTGGCGGTTTCATCGCCAATTAGTGTAAAACATATTTTAATTTTCGCGAAGCTATTAAGATACTTGAATCATTTTGAGCGAGTAGGAATCAATTAGCGCGCGCGGCTGCCGTCAGCGCGAGTATAACGAACTTGGTAAATAGGTCTGCGCTGCGTTTACTTTGCGCGTATTTAGATTATGCAAATTTTCCCCAGTTATCGCAATTATTCAGCGAGTGACCCCGAATCTTCGGAAATTCTGGAAATCGATCATTTGAGAATACGGAGAGCGCCCGACTTACATTCCTGCCAACTTGCGCGGGTAAACTCGCTTCAGGCGGCGCGCAGTTTTGCATAAACGCTTTCGAAAAGAGCATTTTGGATAGATTAATGCGTTTTTCGCCGAAAAAAGCGCGAGGTTCGGCAAAGCCCTCGCGAATCAGGTCAGCGCACCGAAGAGCAGCCGATGATCCTCCGTTCCGAGGATTTCGCGAGGACTGTTTCCGCGACCTCGTAAATCATCGCGCTGTCGCTGAAATCCCATTCTTTATATCTACATCGTGTAGCATGAAAATTTCACACACATACACCGTGAGCACGTGGGTGCAGGTGCGCGAGGAATTAGCGGCGTTATGACGGCTCGACAGCGAAGGGCCGACATCGCGTCAGAAGTCCGACAGATGTGGGATTGTCGGCAATTTGTGCGCTTCAAGTAGATCGAGAGCCGCGGTTGAGAAGGAGAAAGATAACAGAGCAAACAGAGACAGAGAGAGAGAGAGAGAGAGAGAGAAGGGGTAGGGGGGTAGGGGGAAGACGCGAGCGAAAGGAATCGCGGACGGAAGTGGAGGAAAGGAGCGAAAGCGGGCGGGACGGAGGATGGCCGGCATAAAGCCACCGTTTTCAGTAGGTTACTCACGTTCCGACATTATTTAGGGCTAGAATACCGAGGACTGACGTGTTTCCGAGGAAAATCGTCTTTCGTGGGCCAGGAAGACGTATTTCCACCTCAGCGCCGAGATAGTGGATTCATTTGGAACTTCGGGATCCCCCTAGCAGCGAAACGAACCGGATGTCGTGGCCCGACTGTCAAGAAGGAATTCCAACTTGGCGAATTCCCCCAGCGAAGCGGAGAACCCGCGATACGTACACGCGCGTACACGCGCGCTACGTGTACGTAGCGATGAAATTTAAATACGAAACATCGCGCGGCGGAACGAACGTTCGACGTTCCGCGGCAAGCGGAGGGCTTCAGAGGGATGCAACCCTCCCCTTGTTCAGCAACGCTCGCGAGTCGCGGCGGAGTTATCGTCGAGCCGTTCCACTTTTATCGATCTATAAATTTCACGATATACCGAGCGAGCTCCACGCTACATGTGCGCACGTGTGTGCGCGTAAAGCGCTCTAACGAAGTAAGTAAAAATCGACAATGCACACTCTCGCCTCGGTCTCTCCGCTTCTACCTCCGCGCGACCGCCGCGACTCACTTTCCTCTCGCTCCGCATTAATGCGCCCACGTGTAAGCACGCGTACATCCAGTATGTATATGAGAGACCTACGAGCGTGCCGTAAGGTATATGTACCTTCGGTCTACCTGCAGCGATGGAAATTATGCAAAGCAGCGCTATACGGGATAGGAGAATAAGAGGAACGCCACATGGAGCTGAGCGTCGAGCAGGAAACGCTCTAAAAGGAAAAACTCGCGCCAGAAGGAGAGACAGAGAGAGAGAGAGAGAGAGAGAGAGACGGGGGAACGAGAACCGACAGGGGGAGAAGAGACAGGAATAAATGGACGACGGGAAAGTATATCCCGAGTGTGAGTTGCAAGTCGCACCGCTGCGACGAATGAGTGACTCCCGCGACGACGCGGATGACGATGTCGGCCATCCGGTACGTGCATTGACACATCTAACGAGAACGCGGGCACAAGCGTGAAAGGGGCGAGAGGGGGAGAGAGTATGCGAAGCGAGGCGAAGCGAGGCGAGGCGAGGCGAGGCGAGGCACGGAAGGACGGAGGGATTTTCGACGGGATGACCATCGGAATCAGGATCGTGTTTATGCATGACAATGCCTCGTGACTGACCGATGATTCTCATTAACGCAAGGCCGGAACGCACGCTGAACGCGTCGAACGAGCATCCCGGAGGCTTGTTTAAGTCTCCTCGTCAGTCAATGGTACTCTTGGAACACGAATGATTCGGATTCGGGTTCGCGTGTAAATCATCGTATCCGCAACAACCCAATTTTGGCGGATCGGACGTTATCTCCGCAAATACAGCTGAATCGGTGACCGATCATCGCGGCGAGACCACGAGCGGCGAAAAATTCGAAAAACGGAATACCGTGAGCGTTTGTTGAATCATCGAACAATGCGTTAGCCTGCCACCCTGACTCGTTTTATCGCCGACGAGCACAGTTCCACGCGTTTGCGCTCGAGTGTACGGGAACCGTACACGGACCACAAACTTTGGTTACAATTAACGGTAGCATTGAGCAGTCTCGCAGCCGGTTGACACGTCGCGTTACCAGCTTGTTTCGAGACTCAATAATGACGCTCGGGGTGCTCGGGGGTTTCAATTTCGTGTCCTTATTTGCTTAAGAGCACGCGCGCTCTCCGTCCGACGACGCACGAAAGCTGGAAATGGCAGCGGAAATGCGGAACGTCTACCTGCGGCTTGATACTTTATTCCGCTTTAATCTACGGCTCTCCGCTAATATAGACACGTCTGATATTCTGCCGGAATATCTCTCCCGTTGATGTTGGCAAAAGATTGACCGTACCAAGTACTCTCGTGCCATCTCTTTATGAGCCATTTCGCTTCTGTGCGACAGATTTTCATACGACAAGCGTACGAATTAACCTCTCGTTTCTTTCGTAAAGTTCAACGTTTATTTATAAAAGTACGACAGATTTTAATCGGTAAGATTAAAGTCTCCGTCGTTCTCGATGAGCCATTTATCGGGCAGCTGACTGACAGAAACCGTTGCGGGAACTTTGGAATCGATAAAAGCATCTTGATAAAAGATGCTTGAAATTAAGAGCAAGTAGAAATTAATTTGTGCACTCTAACATATCTCTCGATATCCGTCTTACTGAGCCGCTTTTCGCGTAAAGATTCTATTATTTTTATATATTTATACGCAGCGGTCAGCGTTTTCTCGAATGCGGAATAAAGGTTCACCATCAGGCGGTGATTAAAATTCTCTCATAAAACAGCATTCGCTATTTGTCGAATTATTTGAAAACGATTCGAACGCAGGTCCTATATCAGCTTTATTCGCGCTTCCACGCAATATCCATTGCAATATCAAAGCAAAATAAGCAAGCAGTATTATATCTTCAATACGATCGTCCAGACAGACAACCTTTTCGCGTAACGGCCTTTGAATAAGATCAAGGATTAACGATAATCTATTTTTATCATAACGAGAGTCAAGTGCTGTCACGTCAAGCACCTTCTTAATTTGCGTCGTGTCACCGATAACGAGAACGTGCTGTTGTTTCGTGGTCATGACTCTCCCCGATTCCTTGACAGCTCGATAATTCAATGGAAATTTCCGAGAGTCGTACAATTCGAAAGCAGATTTTCATCTTCATTGCACGTTCGATTTATCAAGAGAATTCATGTAATCCGCTTAGCAAGAGCAAAATAGAAACGAGCAAAGTGCCATGTCCTTTCATGGAAGAAAAATTTCTCCGGAATCTTGTTTATTATCCATTATGCGTGTCATATAGGCATACATGAAGTATTCTTCATGGCTTTGCCATTTGATATCCATGAAAAAGAGAGATTATTCGCCCGCGACATCTCTCCGTAAAATTCTTGAAACAGAGAGATATAACGCGCGCCTCAACATGACGCGTTTCCACGCGGACGTAAATTTTTGACAACTGATACATTACATCTCATAACGATAAATTAATTAATTAATTCAGGCGATAATTCAGGGAAATTTCTAAAAATAATATCTGTCCGTCTTTTATGATGTTAATAATAAAATCGCAAACTCACGCGGTTGCATTTCTCATTGTCGCAGTTAATAACATTAAACCGCGACTTTCGCGGACATCACACGTCGAAATTCCGAAACGCGAACGCCCCGCGAACTCAAAGAGACTTTCGATGTGTGCTTCCGATGAGATCCGTACGCGTGACGCGTATGCGCTATCAAAGATGTTACATGTGCCAATATTAATTCGCGCTGCCAACTGCGGGATTGCACGAAGCCCACAAACGAATCTTGCACCGTATTATACGCGTGCGGGTCTCGCGGAATGCGGGCCGAGCCACCAAAGAAGTCCGATCGTGTAAACCACATCACCGTTGACACTTCCGTTTGGACCAGATGCCAGATAGAAATCTCACAGAATGAAAAAAATAGCACGTTATCGATAGTGTGCATTCTCGCGTACCGCGTCAAACATTTTGGTAGCTGGAGTTGCGCGAGATTTTGACGGTGTTCCGCGGAAATCGATTTTAAAGGGACGAAAACAGCCGAGAATACACGCGCGCCATCGGTCGATCCCGCATCGCGATCGGTGCAGGTGTCATTTCACAGAGAAGAAAAGCCCCGTTGCGCTTTATGTCGCCGGCGGTTCACCCCTGCCCCAACCCTTGGTTTCCACAGGGGAGAACAGGCTGAGAGAACAGGCGAGAGAGGGAAAAACCCTCGCCGGAATCCGATCGTGAGCTGCGGTTGCGGTGCGGTTTGATTCGGGGAGCGGGATAAAAAGGCCGGCGTGAAGCGGGGGGAGATGGGGGAGACGAGGGTTGCGTCCGGCCGCGTGGACACGCATGTGCGCGCGCGTGCACGTATCTCCAGCCAGCTGCGTTATCACGGAAATCGATCAACGTGGAATTGGGACGAAAAGTCAGGTCCCTGACGACGGACGTGTCGCAGGGGGCCGTTTCCATCAGACGTGCACGCTCCTTCGATAGCTACCGCGATCGGAAACGCGATCGATCCGCGCGCGTCCGTCTAGGTGGACGCGAGCGTGCATTAGGGAGTATTTGCGGCGGGAAATATATACACCACGTTGTTACGTGAGACATGCTTGCATTTGCAGAGGAAACGCGAGACCGAAGGATTCCTTTTCCTCTCCAGTCTTTTCGGCAAGCCGCGATGTCGTGAATCGTCGATTTAGTCTGATTATAATCCGTGAGAGTCTCTCGTTTCGCGAATTCTCACGAAAACTGCATCGATGTGCCGACGACCGACTTCCGCCCTAATCGTTACATGTAATTGCGTCGCGCATAATTACATTGCTTCATGCGAAACTGCATTCCGGCAACCGAAATATGTCATCCGTAGCTAACGGTCGCAAGATTCGCCGAATCGCGCTCACTGTCTTGCTAACTCTCCCGCTCGCCTTCCTCTTTCAACAGAAAATAGAGAAATACCGTAAAGAATATTCAGCCATTGTCGGCATCATTGGGAAGAATGGAGCTCTGGCGCCACTCTGTATATTACGCTACGCGAAGGGCGTGGGAGAGTCGCCGGCAAATCGATAGCATTCTTACGGTGTGTCAATGGTAGAAGCTAAACCTTTGGTCGAAGACCCAGAAGATTTGCTCTTTCCTTCTGCGATCGATTAAAACGCGTTATAAAACACCTTGCTTATAAAGTACCTTACGGAGTTATTATTACGAAGAAGACGAGTCGTCTCGGTAAGATCTGTCATTCGCCGAATCATAAGTCAACGGGATGAGTCAACGAAAAGACGCGTGCTGCATACAAGTATGCTAATGAAACCATTGAAATAACACGGTTCACATCTCATGCCATTTTCATAAAATTTTATTTTTCGTCCGCGCATCGGACGTCGTTACATCAAACGACCTTCTGTTTCCTGGCAGACGCGATATTGCGCGATCTAGCTTGGAAGAATTCCTTATTCTACACGCGCTTTTCTTCCAACGTCTTCCTCAGCATTGCCTTGCCTTGCGTTCACGGGAGCGAAGGGGACACCGAGAAGAAGATCGTAGGGCTGCTGCTAGCTTTGTGAGGGTCTGTCTACCCTTATCGCGGATTCCAGACCATTGTCCAAGCTCTAGCGCGGTCGTGTATAAAGTCCCACCCGCCTTCTTCATCCGCGTCCCCTTTTTCCTCGTGCGAACGCACACAGACTGCCGTTCCTTTGAGTCATACCCTCGTCGCGAGAGAACCCCTGCGAAACGCGAGCGCGAGCCCTGCCGACCCCGCCGAGTGACCTACTGACACGCATCGGGGGCATTCCTCGAGCGGAAGGAACGCACCGCGAACAAGCGCCCAAATATATTACGGATCGCGGACGCTTTTAGCCTCGCAACGAGATTCGAGGCTCTGTTACAGGCCTCGGAGATCTTAACTACGAAAATCGCGAGTTGCGTCCCCGCAAAAATCGTGATCATCGCCGCAATCGATCGCGAGTGATCTCGCGCGGTCAGTGAACGACAGTGCGTGAAGATATGAATCTTTAATCCGCGCATGAATTAGAAAAAGAACGCGCGCGGGGAAGTAAAAAAAGAAATCCATGCCGCGCTCTTCTCAGGGGCGCCGGAATTCAATGGGAAACAACTCCGTGAACTTTCTGGAGCACGCGAGTATCGCGGGTATCAGCATGAAAATCCTACGGAAATTTCGCGACAAATCCAGCAGAATCGGTATCGCGTCGAACACGTTTACGTAACACAACGACCAGACCGTTTCGCCATTCCGCCAATGTGAACTTCTATAATCTATTTATTGCACCGTATACAAAACGCGACATTATTCCTGAATGATATGTATTTGGTTCGCACGTGCAGCTGCATGCGCGCGTGTGCACGTAACACAAAAAGCCCGTCGTATCGCTGCAAGTACGCTAAATCTAGGTATAACTATATCGCACCACGCGAATAATAACCGAAAACCTCCAATTGTTCTCCTTCCTATTAATTGCCAAATTAATATTGGCAGTTATTAAATCATTTTACTACCGTAGAGAATCCGACCAAGAATGTATTTATCTCATTTTTTATTATTAAATTTGTTTTGCTTATTGAAACGTGATATGTGCGTGATAAATCGAAATTCCGAACTCCATTTCTCTCTCTCTCTCTATATATATATATATATACATCGAGCTTTTATATTAGTTTGATCCTGCGGAAAAAAGAGCAAATACGACGTGGCAGTCGGCTAACCGATTATCAGCAATCACGTTGAATCAAACTCTTCAGGCTGGCGTTAGTCGAGATACATAAGTAGTCTATTAGGGAGAAATCGGATCACTCGGTTAATAGGTCGTTCCTACACAAGCATTCTAAACGAGATTAACAGCCTCCGCTTTGTGGTCTCGTGTACTAGGCGAACAAAGGTAACATCGGATTATTGGAGAAATTTATATGTGAACAGAGCGATCGTTCCGATCGCGAATAGAAAGGAACAGAATCATCTTTAATTTCGTATACTTTCTCGCATTGAGCATACAATTACGTACACGCATACACGCACGCGCGCGCACAAAATCCGACACTTGCTAATGTTTTCGAAGCCTTTCTCACAGTCATCGAAAGAAAACGGCGTATTAATCGAACGAAGGACACGACATGCGCGATCATTGATGCACATGACACTTTATTCGCTACTTGCAGTACTAACCGAGTACAATCCACGTCTTGAAATCCCTCTCCGAGGGATTTTCCCCTCCGAGTATTCGCTCGCACAGCGAGAACCCCTCATTTCCTGCCCCGTCCGTGAACCTTGTTCCAGAACCTTAATTTCCTTATTCCCCGTTTTCTTGTCATCTAAGGTTTTCTGCATTCTTCAATCGCTGTGTCTCTTACGTTATAGATAGCTCTCTCTCTCTCTCTCTCTCTCTCTCTTTGTCTCTTTCTCTCTCTCTCTGTCTTGCGGAATATTACAGCAAGGAAATGGTTCCGTTCGCAGAAATGGTCCTCCGTACGATTTAACTCACGCGCTATCTCGTTGGCAAAAAATTATCGTCGCAGACGATAATTAAGATGAAATAGCAATAACCGATATTCCAAGCTGCGGCTTCATCTTTAGCCGCGACTTAATTATTTCATCTTAAGCTCTCAGGCATCCTCAGCCAATAATACTGTCTTTATCGCTCCAAGGAATAATAAGCGATCGGTCGCTGCCTTTGCGCTGCCTTTCTTTTGTCGCACGTTTCCAGGTTCTGCTTTCTTTCATCTTCTATTCCGCGCTCGTTTTTCCATTTCTTCCACCATTCTCCAAAACAGATTTCCACTAAGTTCAGGTGGGGGAGAGAAAAGGAGGGAAGGAGGAAAAGAAGAAGGCCATGTTCTCGCGGGAACTCGTTAATATTTCTTTCTTTCTTTCGTTCTTTTCGTTTCAAAATTCTCCCCTCTCTCCTCTCTTTTGACGACATCGGAGTCATTAACTCCCGTAATTGAACGATTACAGACAAAGTGCACGTGCATTTGCAGACAGACAATGTAGACGGTTCCCATTAAATTTCACCACTGGGCTATTATAACCCATTGTTCGACAAATTATCATTCCATCATCAAATTGTTATTTGCAAAGTATCGAGAAATATTATTGCATATCTATTACGCAAGTACATTGATATTCGTGTTGATATTTCTTGCGAAAAGATCTACTCCTTACGAGAAGATAATTTTCGTCGACTAGCAGAAGGCAATAATTACGTTTACGAAATAGAAATTCGTTAGAAAGAGTTCAAAGCAGAATTAAAAATTAAAAGAAAATTAAATTGAAATTTCAATTTAGATAAACGCGTTTCGATCAAAGCGCAGATCCGGCCTGCATGACATAACATTGTACACAAAGAAACATTATTTGACTTATTAAATAGCGCAAGCTTGTGAAGCTTCGGTGTGCAACGTCGCAATAATGCCTCAAATGCATAAATTCTTTTTGTTACAATTTTGCTCATTCATTTCTGACATTGGTTAAATCTTTCATGGTCCGTGAATACGAGCGCAAGCATGAAACGCGGACCGCAATAACGCCAACATGATTACAGATCGCGCTTGCTTATGAATTATGCGCGCGATTAATTTCGTTGCCGTTTGTGCTTTCTTTCCTCGACATAGGGATTTCACGCGTACGTAAACGTTGGAAGTTGATCAATCGACGTGAGATCACGTGTCACCAATGGTCTTGATCATCTATCCTACGAATTTTGTCGTAGAGCGGCACAAATTAGGTCAGTACTGAAACATACGGCGACTCATATCGTTGCGCTTCGTATGCGCCAAGCGATATTAAAGTGATGAAGTTTAGCGAAACAGAAATTCGTGTTATTAGATTATAAAGTTCGTAATTCGAAACAAATAATCGAGGAATATTTATGTTACCCAGGAATCATCAATTATTATGATATTTCATATTAGATTATATCTAATTCTTTTTGCGTCAACGTTTCAAATCGCATTGTATGCCCAATATGACAATTTCATTCTGAATTCAAATCCAAATTGTTCCGTTGTCCAAGCATGCGCTTTGACTCGAGAAATATTGAAACCAAGAGAGAGAGAGAGAGAGAAGCCAAAAATTTCAAGAACGTGCAACTGTAGTTTAACATAAACTATTTCTGCATCTGGACACGCAGCAAATAGAGCAATAGGTCCGTCTTTACGCGGCCACTTTACGCGGATAACAGAGAAAATGCAGGGAGAATGGAAGTAAAATAGAAAACAGGGAAAAAGTAGGAAGAAAATTCTTTCCAAAACCCAGCCACGTTCTGCTGACGGAAGTAGCTCCGCGTGCCGTCGAGTGGATACACTGAATCCTCAGAAGAACGCCGAAGCACGGCATCGATATCCATCGAGCATTCGGTATTCAAGCGATCGTGAGCTGCGTTATCCTTCGTTCGCATTATCAAGGGGTAAGACGCTCGATAAAATTGCCCGGAAGCGGAGAACGCCGATGTAAAGCGTCGAGAAGTAAAGCAGCCGCGCAGCCGACTCGCGAAAAATCGTGAGTGCGAGGAATCGCGAGTTTCGATGGACCAGACGCCTAACTGGGTTAATCCGCGAACGCCAACCGGAGCAACTGATTGAAAGATAAGGCGAACGAGGGAAAAGGCATCGGCGGCAAAGTGAGGGGGGGGGGAGAGACGAAGGACGCGGCTCTCAATGGCTACATTTCAACTTGGCCGACAAGAAGCTCGTAATTAGAGCTCGGATTGCGCGCAAGAAAGATCCGGATATCTCGGCGGCGACGCTCTCGCGTTGGATAGCGTAATGGATCGAACGATCCGCTTCTCCCCTCGCCGTTCGAAGACGCGGCTATCGATTCTGGCAGGCGATTAAAGCCTTCGTCTGCAGACGCGAGAGACTTCGATTATTCAACGGCATGACCGTCACGGGCTTCGGTCATTAGACACGGAACGAACGCTCCCCCGTGTCCTTTGCACGCGCATGTTTTAAACATACGCGTCAGACCTCTTCTTCTCTCTTTCTCTCTCTTTCCCCCTCTGATTAGAGAATCTCGTTTATTCCAATTAAATGTTTAATCATCTTTATCGTCCTCTTGCATAATCGAGAGCGCGATCTCTCATGAAGCTGCTGTTCCACTTGCGACTGTTATCTGCCTCTCTCTCTCTCTCTCTCTCTCTCTCTCTCTCTCTCTCTCTCTCTCTCTGTCCCTCTTGAAGTGATGCATGTGACTTCTTCGACATTGAGAAAATTGGATATGAATATTCATTTCAAGTTTCACGCGAGTGGGATTACTTAAACATCAGGCGTGTTTAATTCCATGTCATGAGAGGGGGTTTACGGGATTAATTTGCTCGCCTTGGGAGAAACAGGGCGAGCCTTTTCGAGGACAAAGAGGATGCTTTGAGAACGAAAGATCGCTTGGATCAGCAAAGAGATCGTAATTGCAACTTAGATTGCACGCGCTAATCCATCGAGTTGACCGGAATATAAGGGACGAATCAAATATCGTGCAAACGATGAATGATGAATAACCCGAAGAAACCAAGCATTGATGAAAACAAAGTCCTTCTAGCAGCTATCGGTTTCCTCCGCGACTAGAGCGGAGAGAAGCAGATGTTCCAATGTAGACTTCGATCAACCGAAAATCCGCCGTGTCGATTCTCGTCTACTTATATTCGACTTGAAGCATCGTGTCAAGCACAAAGTCGCATCGCGATCCGAGATCGATTAATAACATCTCAACGGATCATTTGATTATTTTATAATCATGCAGACAATATTGATCTCGTCCAATGTTGACGGATGAATAAATTATTTCATCCATCTGCCAGGAAAATAGAGGCGAATATGGGTGGCGATTAATTCCCTCGATATGATGAGTCGCCTTTATCGCACAAAGAACACGAAAATACATGGAAAACGAGAGAACAGCCGCGCTCGCGCGGTCAGTTGGATTACTTTCAGATCCAGCGCAATACTCGGGGAAACAAACGGCGCTTCGAATCGATCGAAGGAAGCGTGTCAAGGGGTTTAAAGAGCGAAGCTGCTGCGTCAAACAAGTACAGAGAGCACGGAACTTCGCATCGGTGTTAAATTATGGATGGTCCCAGTGGGCGCCGGGCTCCATGGAAACTCTCGTGGAAGTGACAGGGTCGCCTGCCGTCCATGGCACATACTCATATGACCAAATTTACTTAGCACCCAGGCGCGGCCAGGCGCCTCGTACTTTCCTCTCGATTCCGAACTTTCCTAACTGCAAAATAGTAGCCGCGAGTTCCGGCACGGCAAGAAAGTAAATCGGCAGCTAGCTCGCACACGGTCCGCTGATAACGCGCGCACTTCTCGCTCGCGTTATCGAACAAATGGCTCGCACGTTGACGACCTTACAATGGATTACGTGAAAAGGATGATGTATCTACGTACAACGAAAGGGCAGTTTTAGATCGCGTTAAGTCGCGTGACTCTCGCGAGCGCGCTGGTTCGATCCCTCTTTGGACACATCGTCGATTAAGCTGCACGTTTTTACGCTTCTCGTGAAAATGAGAGCAGAGAAAAGAAAGAGAAAAGAGAGAGCAGAATTATGCTCTCGTTTTATCCATGAGAGAATTACGTTGGCGGGATCCGAATGAAGTATCGCGAGTTCGCGAGACGAGAGCGTCAGGCACGCATTCGTGCTTGCAATTGTTAGGCGAGATCGGATCGTCCAATCAAACGTTAATCAGATTTCCAAGGCTCCTTGAGCGAGAAGGCTCGAGACTGCGTAGTGGCTAATAATCGATGCGTCGCGCCGTTAAGAAACTTTCGCGAGCAATATCGGCGTTTTCGCTCGTCTAAGACTTTCTTAAACAGCAATTGTTCACAAGAGCCAGCCCCGTAGGGGAGCGAGGAGGATATATAAGGATGCACGATCGGTTATTCCAAGATATTCGACGTTCAATTATCGGCTAAGAGCCATTGCAGCAGCCCGGCGACGCCTCGTCGTCGTCTTAGCGAGCATGTAGCTCAAAGCGCTTTTAGCTCACCTCGAATGCTCTTCCCTGGAGTATTTTCCCTGCGAGCCCCTCGTGCTTCCATCGCGCTGGCATGTCGCCGCGGAGTGCCTCACGGTTACGCATAGTTTGACAAATATTCCGCTCCTTGTCGGTGAACTGTTAATATTCCTCGCGGGGTGGATTCGACTATGGGCGCGCAGGCAGGCGCGGGGAATGAAAATCGTCCGACGAGGGAATTGCGGGGCCGCGCGAAGCGGCGGATTTTTCAATCGCGCGAAATCTCGCGGAGCCGATTGTCTCTCGAAAACTCGATAAGCCTGCCGATCATCGATCTCGCGCCGATGTTACGCCGCGCCGTTGTCTCTCCTTCATCCCTGCGTTAGGCAGACTCGCGACGTTTCACAGAGATCCCCGACACGCGGATTCGGGAATCCCCGTCCGCGCGATCATACGCTTCGCGTGCATCGCCGTCCTTAATTCTCTCCTCGAGCCGGGACGCGCTGAAGCGCTTCCTTCTCGCGTTTCCTCACCCGTAAGAAGCGCATAAAACATTACCCTTGCACTGACATGCAACCCGCCACGCACTCGCGGGACACGAATGATGGAATTAAAAAGTTTCCCTAAAAGCGTCGCGACTTAGCCCGAGGGGGTGCAAACGGTAGGAGAGGTGAGGCAGAGGAAGAAAGAGGGGGAAATGCAGTTCAGGGAACTGGTCCCGGAAAGAGGACGTGGCTGTATTAAAGCAAATCGTACCAGTTCGAGAACTTTGTTTAAATCGGATGTGAATTATGAACGATTCCGTTGGGTCGACGGGCCTACCGGGAGCTTCGGCCGGATGACAGCGTCGTCGCGTATTTACGGCACCCCGGTGGCGGGATTTAGTTCCATTGATAAATCTGCGATCCTCCCTTTTTTCCTTCTCCTCCTCCACTCGCCGTCCCGGCCCCCGCGGATCCGCGGATCGACCGTCACCCGTGGCGAGGATACCCTCCGTCCCGTCAGGTGGAGGGAGCTAATTCCCGGGGCATCCGCCGTTTCCTCGGCTTAATTCCCGGAGTGCGGTCTTTAATTCGTCTCTTATTACCATGAGAACGTAATCCTTAATCTTTTTTAGCAAGCTTTTCCCTTTGTCCCTCGCCCTCCCGGCACTTCTCGAA
The DNA here is from genome assembly GCA_020341155.1 of Eciton burchellii. Lineage (NCBI taxonomy): Eukaryota > Metazoa > Arthropoda > Insecta > Hymenoptera > Formicidae > Eciton > Eciton burchellii. Next base: position 1,286,609 of record JAHMML010000047.1, on the reverse strand, counting down.
ACCGACAGCGAAAACACATTCATTCTTCAGAGCGAGAGAGAGAGAGAGAGAGAGAGAGAGAGAGAGAGAGAGAGAGAAAGAGAAAAGGGACGGGAGAGGAAAAGAGAGATGGAGGCATAATGACGCCCCCGTGAGAAGTTCGCTTCCAAGGCGGGCGGTTTAGGTCAAGAGGGAGGAAAGGATCAGTTTATCCTTGCGTTATTATGATCGGCTTATTTAACTTTCTCGACTACGGGGGGAGTTTCGGGCGGAGGCTTCTTTCCTTCTTATAAACGGCAAGCGATGGCGGATTGGCGCGTAATTAAGTTCCGTCGCGGAAATTCCGCGACGCAGCTTCCATTGTTCTCCTCCGCTGACGCGGCTGAAAATCGCATCTTGGGCGGAATTCCAACTCGGTCCTTGGACATCTCGCTTTTTGCCGCTGAAACGTCGCTGAAACGTTCCTATAGCTACGTTAGATAATGGACAACGGTGAGCGCCACGCATTCTTGCAAGGCCACGACTAAACCGCGGAAGTAAAACATCGTCGTAAACGCGACGCCGCAGCTGCTTTCCGCCGTCGCAATTTCTCGGGAAGGGGGAGGAGGGGGAAGGGTGAAACGAGACCGAGAGCGAAGAGAGAAGGAAAGATAAAACCGACACTCTTGTTCCTGCGCGAAAGTACACGTCGCAAAAATCCTAGCCAGAGAGAGAGAGAGAGAGAGAGAGAGAGAGAGAGAGAGAGAGAGAGAGAGAGAGAGAGAGAGAGAGAGAGAGAGAGAG
>JAHMML010000047.1:1195949-1285822 GCA_020341155.1 Eciton burchellii | reverse complement strand
AGAGAGAGAGAGAGAGAGAGAGAGAGAGAGAGAGAGAGAGAGAGAGAGAGAGAGAGAGAGAGAGAGAGACGGTATGCGGTCGGCTCGGTTCTCGGCAACGCTCGAAATGAAGACGGCTCTCCGCAACGCTCGAATGCGCCAGTAGTTGAAAATGTGCGTGGGGACGGGGACTCGAATCTCACGGAAAGTCGCAGATGCATTCCAACTCGGGTCGCGCTCGTTTTTCAACGCTTTGTGAAGCGAGAGGTTTCAGACACCGGCAACAATCTGCGCGAACGAGAACGCAAGGCTCCTCCATATTCATGTCTCCTCGCCGTTTTTCGTCACGGCTCCGCACGCGGAACGCGCTTCGATGGCAGCGATGACATGATCGCAGAGATGTCAAAGATAAGCGAGGAAAAGTCGATCAACTTTCAGTCATCTCGCCGTAATCAGTCGCGCATTCGCGCTCGCTTTCTCGCCAAGTTGCAGCTTCACGCCGAGTGCAAGTAATTAAAACTTTGCGCGGCGAACAATCGGAGCGTGCGAAGCGCGGATGCAAATTGCACTGAAAAATTCAGACGTACATTTAAACGCGGGTATAAAATCGTCACTGTAATCAACGAACAAGAGACCCGCGCGTATTAAAGAACACGTCTTTATCTTTATCCGCGCGCGTATCTCTTTGTTTCCGGAAACGATCGATTCTCAGCGGAGAAACGATCTCTCTCTCTCTCCCTCTTTTTCTCTTTCTGCCGCATTTGCAGACGCTCGCCCGGAGGACATGTTAATGAGAACATGTGGAGGGATTTGCGGATTTCTTCCAGGAACGGAGAGAGAGAGAGAAAGAGAGAGAGAGAGAGAAAGAGAGAGAGAGAGAGAGAGAGAGAGAGAGAGAGAGAGAGAAAGAGAAGGCGAGACGGAGAAAGAACGGACAGCTAGTCGTGATTGAAAGCGACCGCTATGCCGTTTTCGCGCGGCAGAATATACGCGCGAAAATGGTCGGGATTTTCGTCGGGAATAATTCAACTGGGGATGAAACGCACGACCGAACTTCGGCGGAGGGAAGAAATCACGGCCGCAGTTTCGCGCACAGGACCCCTCCGCCATATCTTTTAATTTGGCAGTGTGTCTCTGGCCTGTTCACGGGGCAAAGTTCGCTCGCGGGAAACGCGGTACCGCGCGCGAGGGAGAAAGAAGGAGGCGGGGAGAAGGACGGTGCATGATTGAGTTCGGAGATGACGGTATCTCTCGTATCAGAACGCTCAGGGCGCATCAGCGAGATAGCTTGCCGAACTTTCCGCCGAGCTGGCGCGCCGGCGAGGGAAACTTTGTTTTTCATAATTCCATTTAACCTTTAATGGATTAATAGCGCTTTCCGCGTCGTTATATTATGCAGCATTATCGCCAACTTGAACGGAGCACGCGTATATTAAAGTTAAAGAATCGCCAGGCAGCGAGATTCGAATCTCAGCTTGCCGACAAGAAAAATGCTGACGCTGTTTGCCGCTTAGACACGCGGGAATGTCATGCCGTAATAATGATCGTCCGTGATATTTAATTCCGGCGGAACGGTCGTGGCAGTCTCGAGAAGCAGGGTTGCTCTTCCCCGAGCAACAGGGAAAAACAGACGTCTGATACCGTATTTGAATACGAGTTCCGAGGCGAGTTCGACCTGACCTGCATAGCGGCGTCGTTATACAGCGCGCGGTTCTCGAAACTTTGGCGAACTCATGCAAAAGTGGCTGCTTTCAACTTTCCGCTATCTTTCGCGTATTGCGATCAACGGTCGGCGAGCGAGTCTTACGAATACCGACGCGCGAAGAACCATCGACCATCGATCGCATTGACCTGGCATGAAACGATTTAGCCGAAAGTTCCGAACTCTGACCTCGTAGCTTTATCGGCAATGTAAACGAACTTGGCAAACAGGAATAACATTTAGGATCGCGAGTATGGCAAAAATGCGAGTATCATTTGCCTCGACACTCGACGCGAACTCCCGAACAATAATTGCGATCTCCAATTTGAATCGCGATTAATTACAGCATTCATAAACCGCTCGTGAGGGCTATTAGACTCGTTTTCATGAATCTATTTACCGTATTTAATAGTAATTACGAATAGCATTTGAACAATCGCTCAATTAACGTTGATTACTTCGTATAACGATTGATCCGTCAAGTCGACCATAATTAATAGCGGTCTGCTTTGATGCACGCCGCACTGCCCGCTTCCTCGCAAAACGTACAGGTATCGAGCTCAGACATCCGTCACGTGCGCTTGATCTGAATCAACTTATCCAGCATTAATCAGTCTTACGCTTTTCGCTCTTTCGCGGTATAATTAATGGCGCAAGAACAGCAGCGCGGAATAAAACAGGCGTATCGCGCCGACGCGTCAATACCGTCGCGTTAGCGGCATTTCACCGGCATCGACGCTGTCGTTATCCTTTCACCGTACGTTGCATCCGTCATTCTCAATACTTGGAACGTTGGCGCGACGCCGCCAACAACCCGCCGAGAAAAATCGTCGGTGTCAATTTCAATTTGGCCAAATACGCAGCAACGAAGCAAATCGATCCCATCGATCAATAGCGACTCTCGCAAACATTCGATACTCATTCGCGACTCATCGCCTTTTCGATATCCAATCGATACGATTTCTTCCGAAGCGATCTCTCCTCTCGCACGATACACATTTGCGCTTAATCGCGCACGTTTCTCACGACGTATCGGCCGGTATGCTGCTCTCATAGCCGCCGGACAATAATTCCCGCGCGAAAACAACGCATCGATCGATCCGTCTGACTGGAATCCGTCTGGCGTTCCATTCCTTTTTACTCAGTTTAATCTGTCTTTTTTTGGTCACCGCCCTGCTCAAGATTTGTTTAATTCCTTTTTCCCCTCATCGTTCGATCTTCTCCTTCTTGCCGTCGTCAAATCCCCATGGCGCTCCGTAATCTTTCTTTCAATACCGGATATACATTTATCTAGATACGCCTATCTTCCTTCCCTTAGACACTCGCGCTTGGGAATTATCCGATAAAATATAGGACACGCTCATAGAATGTACGACGATACCTCAGATTGCTTCCTCTGTGATTAATCGTATTTACCGTAAAATACTGCGAAAATTACCGGGCTAGCACGAGCTAAAATGTCTCGACTGGGAATCGTTTGAATAACAAAGATTTACCGCGAAGCTCTCCGAAGCTCAGCAAATTTATCGACTTATTATTAATCACCAACATCCGACGTCCATATCTTCACCCTTAACGAGCGGTCGAAGGTATTAACTCTGAAAAAAAAATCTTTTCAAGATCTTTCGTGAGATAATTCCATAAGATAATGCCTTCCGAAAGCCTGTCAAAGGACGACAATCTCCAACGAAACTTTGTCAAAAGATTGTCGAGACGATGATTAAAGCCATCGCTGATCAGCGACACGCGTTCGCAACGCATCGTGAATCTGTCTGTCACATCCGGTGTTGAGCCGATTCCGGATGGCGATTGCGGATATAATCGCAGTCCCAAAAGTGCCAAGGGTTATCGGATTCGGCGATTGCCATTAAGGCAACTGAATCCAACGACTGAATGGGGACTTCCGAGAGACTTGCGGACTGTACAGTCGTACAAGTAATTAGCTTCCGCTTGGGCTGACTCGATGCACGGGCTCGGAACCTTTGAAAATCGCCCACGTTGCACGGTGCCTGCCACGTGCTTTGTTACCGGAACAATAATTCTAGCTGAATATCGTTGTAAGGGAGTAACGCGCCGGAATAACGGAGTGCCGTACAAACGGCAACATTTAGATCTTGTCTTACGCCCCCGAGCTTGTATTATATACGCGGATACGTAAGCCATATTTAGCTCGTTGGGCGTAATCCAACGTGGGGATCTATTTATCATAGACCGTGTCGGGATTTCGACGAGAATAAACCTCGACGAGACGAAATCCATGAACGCATAGATCAGTTTCGGTTGACTGGCGTATTCATCGTCTCGTAAAACATGACGAATGAGTTTCTTCACGTCACTTATATACGTCACTTCAGCAAGCAAGGGTAGTGCAGGTCTTTCTTCGTTTCTCTCTATGTCCATTTCTAATGACACATTCGCTTTGGCCATCGCGACACTTATCGCGTTATCGATGGCCGAGCTCGCGGAGAGAAAATCTGCCGCGAGTTCCTCGTGGAATCCGCAAATGGAACTCTTCGGACTACGTGACGAAATATCCTGTCCGGTCGTCGAGAAGCGCAACCGAAGCGACATTCCGCGCGATTCGACGTCGAGTGATTCCGTCTGATGACGCGAGCTATTAATAGTAAGCAGCCTCGACGCGCGTCATATTTCATCATTTTTCGACAGAATACCGCCGGCTGATTCTCTCCTTTTTTGTCTCCTTCTTCTATCTCGGACCAAACTCGGTCAACCTCGTCCGCGAATAAGCGGCCATTCGATAGACTCGCGGAGCTGTGTGAGATGCGCAGGAATTATTATTTCGAAACATTTGCATCACAAAGTGCTTTATCGCTCGCCGCGCCGGTGCTCGTGAAAGAGAGAAAAATGAATCCGCGCTCGCGCTGCGTTTGTTACGGTTCCGCTGTCTGCAACACTTCGCGCCGGGATGGACCGGACCGTTTTCCACAGAAAGAGAGAGAAACTTCCCCGACTCAACCCCGCATGAAAAATGCATCCGGGGTATATCGTCATCGCGACGGCGGACCGATCGAAATTAACATCCCGATTGTGCGCCGGCACGTTATAGATTTCATTAAGCGGCCAGCCCGAAACGAGTTGCGGTGGATAGATGAACGCCCCGACATCGATCGATCAGAAATTGGAGGGCAAAGGGCAGGGGAGCAGGGGGCAGGGGGCAGGGGGCAGGGACGGTACGCGACAGACGTGACTCGTGGCGGGCTGATCATGCGGGGGATCGCGGGACACGCGCGACCGATTGATCCGGAATTACGGATTTTAGTCGACTCCGACTATCGGCGTTTCTCTTTTATACCGGAGGGGGAGGAGGAGAGGGTAACTTCCCTGTGCTTCTCTGATGGATGCCCGGCTCTACATTGACGCGCGTTGATCCCGGCGCGTGATTGATACGTGAATTCGCGGCTCGCCGTAGATTGATCGCTCGTGAGTATTGTAAACGCTTCAGATGCGATCGATACAGTCGAGTGGATGAAACGAGAACGATATAAAGGCGTGATATTTGCTCTTCCTGTACGTGCGCGCGTCTTCGACTCGGTCTTCTCCAGGAAACGCGAGCGTTCGTTTAGCTTCTCGTTTATCTGCGCGCGTTTATCTCTCTTCTCACCGCTGGAGATTGTAAGGTCGAAAGTGATCGAATCGATCGACGCGCATCGAATCTCGATTTCTGAAACTGCACTCGCTTCCGGCAATCGCGATTATCGCGCGACACGAGTCGTACGATCTGCTCTAAAAGCTTTGTATAATTTACGCACGCGCTGCGTCGCAATTGGTTTAACCCGCCGCTCCATACTGGACTACTAGGTCAAAGTGCATCACGCCCGAAAGGAAAAACACGGCCGGCGCATATTTTCTGCGCGTAATGTCAATACACGGATGAGGTCGGAAATTAATTCGTCAATTTTATCGCTAAATATTTGCCGAAACGTAACGTGCGTTACATTCATCTCGTTTAGCGAGATCATTCGATATTTTTAAAGAATAAAGAGGAATGGAGGATGGGAGGAAATATCATACGAAAATAATCGCGCCTTACGCAATCGAAAGTGGAATAAAGTATCACGTGGGAAGCAAGTCGAAGGCGTCGTTACCTCAAAAATGTATATCGATCTTGCGATTTCGCGGCACTTTCGGAATGACCTCAGCGTCCAATAAACGTGCGATGCGTTCGAACGTCGCAAGCTGATGGTTCGATTATGTACGCGTAAGAAAATAGAGCAATACGGTGGATGCGGTTCACTCGAGCGTAATGGCACTTTACAGTGAACGGCCAACTCGGTCGCTTTAAACATTGTCCGCAACTGACCGGCATTAACTGCAAAGTAAAAAAGACGGCAAACAGGCAGCCAGCCTCCTTTGAGGAATTAACGTTGGTTTCGTGCGCTCTCTGACTCGTGCACTTTTATTATCTTCGATCCGATATCAATCGCGATTACCAGAGCTCGTTTGCATCTGGCGAGATTCGATACGTAACGCATTCATCGCCTCTTCCTCTCTCTCTCTCTCTCTCTCTCTCTCTCTCTCTCTCTCTCTCTCTTTCTCTTGTTCTTCCTCGCTCTAATGCGTCTGGTAAAATTAATGACAGCATTCGCAAAATGCGAGAACTTGAATTATTAACAAGCTGTTTGCCAACGATTAAGGGACCAGGGAGTAATCTTCCATTTTCAGCATTACTCTTTTTTCTTAATGGCGCCCACGGCCACTCGGACAGTTCAGAGCGCATTTCTCCTTAGCGTCGAGAGAGAAATGTCGAGGGAGATCATTATTCATCGCAACTCACCGCGTGTACCGAACTCAACTGCGATTTGTTATCCCATCCATTTATCCTTATCCAATTATCAAGCGTTACACCGGCACTTGAGCGGCCACGCGTATATCTTCTACGTTGTCGCACGCGTATATTTTATTTCGAGCGTCGCGACGACGAAGCCGACTTCGTCGTCGCGACTTTCCGCGCGCGCAACGTTCTCTGAATCAGGCGTTTCAAAGCGCGCTCAAGTACACGCGCACGATCAACGAACGCCGCGGGAAATTAATCTCGCAACATTACGATGCATAAAAGGCTCTTTCGTAATTATCGATTATTACACCGCGTATTCGTGACGGGCGGCCCCGTGACCACGCTCGCGCGAATCGCGTGCAACGCGTGTCTCTCTCGAGGCGATCGATCCTCAGCTCGATGATCGATGATGCGCGTCTCTCCAGCCGCGATGACGAATCGGCGAATCGGCGAATCTGAGAATTCGCGACAACTCGCGAATTTCGGCAATTGATCGCGCGAGCGGCATTAAAGCCCGTCACGAACACGCGGCGAGGAACCCCAGCTCTCCGGGCAGGGGAGGGAGGGGGGATTTGGTCTGCGGCCGGAAATCGATCTCCCTCGCCCCCACCGGTATGACGCCTCGCGCGATTTCTCGATTTTTGTATCGCGGTCGACAGGCTGGTAACCCGATTTAAATGCTCCATATAATTTAACAAAATAGTTCACCTTTGCCGGTCGCGATTAAATCGCTAACGCACGAAACCTACATTCAGAGGGGTGTACGCCCGCGTATATCCTCCCTCCCTCCCTCCCTCCCTCCCTCGTCTCCTGAGAAACGCATTGGCGCGATAACGGGACTTTGCAAGCATGATTAGCGCGCTCACGCAATTTTCCTCTTTTCCTTTTCCCTTTTTACGCTCCCGTTTCGCCGCTGATCCGCGTTCACGCCGCGAAAGTCGGTCGCTCCGCTCGCCGTTAAAGAGGCGATAATCGATGCGAATTAAACGCATGCAATAGCTAATGAAATAAGAGAATTTTCAAGCGAGGGATTATCTATTAAGGGGCCTCCATATAGGAAGAAGATTTCCGCGCGGTTTCTCCCTTCGCAATTGCAAACAGTTTCGTTCTCCGATATATTATATCGCGTTTGCAATTCTACGAAGTCGTTGGCGCTCGAACGAAACATTGCTCGGCAATGTGGAATAATAAATGACGATTAGTCGGCAATTTGACTGTTTCGAAGACATCATGTATGACGAATTTCGTACATGGATCACGCTAAATATAATGAACGCGCCTCTCGAGATTTCATTCCGACAATTCGCGTGTCCGATATTCGCGCGCTTTTGCGCGTGCGAACGATATTAATGCCGCAAATCCTGTCTTCGTGTTCGTTCAATGCCCGTTCATCTCGCTATGCTTATCGGCTACCGATTTATTCAATCTATCCTCCGGTCGCATCTATATGCAGCGATCAATCAAGAAACAAAGAAAGTTCCCGCGGGGTTCTTCGAGACAATCGAGGCGAGCCAGCGCAAGCTGCAAGCTGAATATAGGACGGTAGAGAGAGAAAGAGAGAGAGAGAGAGAGAGAGAGAGAGAGAGATGGCTGAACATTAATTCGAATGTAAATTTCATCCGAGGCCCAGCAAGCAGGTAGATCATAAATTTGAATAATATCGATATAATCCCGTTAAATCACACGCCGTTGAACGTAGGCGAAACGATTGACTGACGATGACAACCCCCCGTCTCCAATATGGGGGGGAGAGCGCTTCTTATAACAACCCTGTACACAAAGTCGACTGTTACCACTATTACAAAGCACGATGACACGCTCTTCGATTAATCTGCGATCGATCTTCTTTCTCGAAAAGATATTTCACAAGAAACGCAAATGAGTATTCATTTTCGAGTATCGAAGGGCGATATGAGAGGAGGAGAAAAATCATGGGGATAATGTGATTTGCGTCGCTGTTATCCGTAGATTATTTTTCTTTCATTTACGATCGAATAAATCAGTGGATTTTCATCGCGAAACCATGTCGAGCGGCGACGTGGAAAGCGCCGGCGCATCAGCAGGCTTCGAGCCTTCGCTCGCGCACGTTATTTCCATAGAAAGCCGAGTTCGTTCAACAACGCCGGAAGTGTCGCGCTTTATCCGGAAATGTCGCGGCAACGACGAAACGACTCGGCTGAACCATAAATGAGAACTTTCCCCTCGTTCTCCGCGCGCGTCCCTGCGATACTCGGCGAAAATTGAAAAAAAGCCATAATCCCGCTGTCACCGGCGGTTTCGGCGCTTCGTTGGGAGGCTCCAACGATTTTTCATCGTCATTTGTACAAGTTATCGCAGCCTTTGTTGGCCAAGGGTCATTCTTCAAAATTATCAGGTGAAAAGGAAGCACCGCGCACCGACGAGCCGCACGCGATCGACAATATTTCGCGTTGACAGTTCTGGTCGCGGATGGCTATGAAACCCAAACTAGGGGCGGAAATGCGAAAAAAGAGAGAAAAGAGAGCAAGAAATAGAGCGGGAGAAAGAGACAGATGGATAGATAGATAGAGAGAGAGAGAGAGAGAAAGAGAGAACGCGAAAAATTCGTGACACGAATGCAAATGGATTTATTGCGCACGTCGCGCGCGTGCGCGCATGTAGAAACTATGATAAAGTGCACTTTAAGCCCTGTTTTAAACCGTAAACGCGCGAACAACGCGCACGCAAGGACACCTGGAAGGCCTCGATCACGAGTCGCGATTGTTCTTCGTCGTCTATCTAAGACAGCAGTCTCGGAAAGATCGACCTCGATAAATCAGCTTTGCAAAATTCTGAAAACATATTTTATCACGGAAACGGAGTATTATTTGAGAAACGAGGATGTCCTTTAATGATTCTTCAATGATTCTTTGAGATTATGTCGCGAAATCCAGAGAAACCTGAAATGCGAATAAGATCTCAATTGCCTGGACGCGCATTTTTCTTGTAAAAGCGTTGAAGCATTATTTTATTTTGCCATGTTTCTTTATTCGGAAGCGCGATATACGGTTGGCATAAGATTGCATATCTGTCGGTGAATATCGAAAAAAGCGCGAAATATTCGAGTTCGATTCTTATGGCCATCAATCCTCGGCTACTTTAGCGATAAGAATATCGCGTTTTGCATTCTTCCATATTCCGCGTGAGAACATTTTTCGTTTGCAATCTAAATAAGTGGAATGCTCTAGCGTGACGCGATAGTGACGGAGGAAAGAAGCACAACGCGAGGAACTGCAAAAATTGTACATTATTTTTACGGCGTCCCGGAATACGAGCCGTTCTCTTAACGCAAGCGGAAGAAAGCGGATGCGAGCGCGTAAACAGCGGCGTTTTATTATTCGCTGTCAAACCTGCGTCCAAACCTGCTTCTATCATTGTGACGCATATGTCAAAATACAACGATTATATTCCGGAAACATTGCTTCTAACGTATTACTCTTCGCTAGTAGAACAAGAACGGCGACACCGATGCGAAAGCATAGCTTCTCAAATGATCGAACACGGCGCGCGTTTGTTTCCTATGATCGTATTAGCATCGATCGGCCGAAGTAAAATTTTATGTTTACCATGTCACTTAACGTTTAACGCTGACAGAGGAGCAGTTCAACCACGCAAGGATAACCGAATAAAGATTTATGGAACGTTCATCGCCTACAAAAATATCCGATACGCTAACGAGCGGATAACCGACAGCGCCGGGGAACCCTGCGCTTGGATAATTTGAGAAACGGATTCGCTCCTTTCAACTTTTTGCAAGTCTCCTTTGAATCTTTTAGCGAGATATTTACTTTTAAAACTGGCAAAGTGCAGTAAACGATAATCCTGCTTATCGTCCAAGTGCGATGGAAAACCTGTCGTTACGAATCGGTTTACTTCGCGACGCTCTGCACATGATCATGCCGGTGGGACGTTGATGCAGAAAGGAAGCTTGAAAAGAAACAGCCGATTGATCTGTCTTGGAAAAATCTCAAATCACCGTCGAACTAGAGAGAGAGAGCGAGAGAGAGAGAGAGAGAGAGAGAGAGAGAGAAAGAGAGAAAGAGAGAGAGAGAGAGAGAGAGGGAGAACCGAGCGGGCGCACTGGAAGGCAGAAGAGGGAAAGAGAGATCGGAGGACAAGCGTGGCAGCAGGACTACGCCCAGGTTCTCTCTCTCTCTCCGCCCCTTGAAAGCACTCCGGCATTTTCGCGCGACTCCGTAGGAGCTTTCGGGTGGCTTTTCCTGGAGAAAAGTTCGGGGAAGAGGCAATTTATCCTTCGCTTCGAGTAAGCACGCGGGCGTCGCGGAGAAATAGCCTCGGCGTGTATTTAACTAGAGGGGCTGAGCTCGATCGATCGATCGTTCATTTTTTTCACGCGGGTTGCTCCGACTCGGTCGTAAGTGAAACACGTCGGAACTTCCGGTCTCCGGCGTGCCAATTGAAAAACGGACGAGCCAGGTCAAATTGACAGCCAGGTTACGACTTGATCGCGAAGGGGGAGACGAAGGGACAGGAAACTTTCTTTCCGATGCATGGCGTGACCGAGTCGCGTGGGATGAAAAGATCCATGGAGGGACAACTGAGAACTGCAGCGATCATAGTAGCGTGACTTATGCCAACCTTGCTTGATCAACCGGAAGAAATGCCGTGAAAGCAGCCCTTCGGAACGATATAACGGCATAAAAAGAGTCGCCTGAGAATTTTTCGGGCGAGAGTATCAGGAATCAATCAAAAGTTATTCGACGTTCCTTATCACGAGGTATTTCTGGCCCGTGAGAAATTCATCCGTAGTCTTACTCGGCTTCTTCAGCGCGAAACGCTTCTCGCGCTAGAGAAATTAAGCGTCCCTTAACGAGCAAATTGGCGAAGATGGTTTCTTGAAACGCGGGGATTCCTCTCAAGACAAACGCTCCGGGAAATCTTTCTCCGTAGGAATATCCACAATAATCGCATTGTCTTGAAAATCGTAGCTCGAAATTGATTAACAAATGTTTTCACTGTGCAATGGCACTCGATGATACAACAGGCACTGATTTTATAACAGCTCGTGCGAACAATTAAGAAACATCAATCAATCTCCCGAATAGGCCGATCTTTTAGAAAAAATGTCAGACTATCAAAATAACAATAAAGTGAATTGCGCGATATCCGAATAATTCGATATACGCAATTCCACTCCCAAAGTGTCGATTAACTACTCCGCAAACTTCATCAGCGCGGAATGCCGTAACAAATGCGATAACAAATACCGACGAAAGTACGTCAAGGGAAGTGCACATCGAGCAAGTAAATACGCGCAACATGAGAACGAGCGCGTTGAAGAGGTACACGTTGGAGGACGATGGACGGTTCCGTGACGGTTAGAAGAAAGCAACGCGGGGATCAGCCATTTCCGCGCGGCGCGTCTCAAGAGCGGAGAGAACGAGCGGAAATAGCGAGAAGCGTACTCACGTTGCTATTCCGGCGGGTGGGCACATTGCCCGCGGGCGTCGATGAGGAGTAACGCTGAAGGACGAGCTACCGTACCCCGGGCGTCCTGTGTTGCGAACACGAGGACTTGGCGCGCCGTGCCGATTTACCCGCAGCAGTCCCCAGTCCTCGCCGCGTGGACGTAGCACACCCGCACATATCGCACCCGACGTGATCGTCGTCGTCGTCGTCGTTACCGCCGTAATCGTCGTCCTCGTCCCGGTCCGCGTCCGCGCCGCCGTCGTCGTCGTCCTCGTCCTCGTCGCCGTCGTCGCGTACGTCCTCGTCCCGCGCCGTAACGAGCAACTGTCGTCGACGCGCGCCCCGCCAGCCGGGTAAATGGCCTTCGGTAGTCACCCGGTGGTCGACCGCACTGCGGATATGCGTAGGGAAACGGCCGGCCGGCCGGCAGCGGTAACCCGTGACACGAGGGATCGGTAGACGGCGCACCACCACACCAACACCCACCAGATGCACCACCGACGGATACAGATAGCTCCGAGAGGAAGAGATCCGGACGGCACAACAGCAACACTGCTTCTAACGATCGAGGAGGTAACGCGCGACCGTTGCCTCCGCTACCAGGGCATCGACGGTCCGAGGAACGAGCAACTTCCGGGGGCAGCGACAGCAACGGCAAACACAACTGCCATCTTCAACATCGTCGTTAGCATCGCCAGCAGGGCCATCGACATCGTCGTCAGGGCAAGCGGTATCTTGCACGGCGCGGGCGTCATCTTCGTCGTCGCGGTCGTCGTCGTCATCATCGTCGTCATTGTCGTCGTCGGGTTCCTTGGCAGCGGCGCGATCCTCGCGCTGGCAGTACTCGTAGCGGTCGCATTCGCAGTCGCGATCATCGACATCACGCTCGTCGTCGTCGTGCTCGCGGTAATCGGACTCGCGCGCGGCCTCCTCGGACCCTTCGTCATGCTCGTGGGACTGGTACTACCTGACGTCGGCCAGCTCGCCATACCCCAGCCAGCCGCCAGGTCGACGACTGCGGACTACTTTGACCTCCCGGTGTTGCGCCGACGATCGCTAGTCCCACCCGACAGTGCGATCCGATAACGACCACCAATGTACCACGACCGGTGGTCGTCGCGCCGATATCGCGCGCGGCAACGACGCGACCCTTCCGTCCCGACCACCACCCCGGTACCAGGATTCTTCCGGTGCTCGCCGCCCTCGACGACGTATTCCACTTATTTGCCAGCGACGATGCGGCACACGCGGCAGCCCGCATAAGCGGCGACCGCCTCTTCCACGAGGCCGACGACGATCATTCACCTAGAGAGCACCCACTACACCACCACCACCACCACCACCACCACCACCATTGCCATTATCACTGGCCACCGCCAACCCCGAAGCCACGTTGACCTCCTCCTACTGACTCCTATCTTCTCGATGCATCCTGCTCCTCTCTGCCTTCTCTTTCCGTTTCTTTCGTTCCTTTTCTCTCTCTCTCTCTCTCTCTCTCTCTCTCTCTCTCTCTCTCTCTCTCTCTCTCTCTCTCTCTCTCTCTCTCTCTCTCTCTCTCTCTCTCTCTCTCTCTCTCTCTCTCTCTCTCTCTCTCTCTCTCTCTCTCTCTCCTCTTTCCTGATCCAGTTATCCTCTACCTATCGTCGTTCTCCCTTCCGATCGGCTCGCGTATCCGGCACATCTAGCCGTCTAGCAAACGAAATGCCGCTGATCCGACCGTACCAAGCATACCGATGAACATCGGACACCGCTCGGCCTCCCCCTTCATGACTCCGGCCGTTCTTTCGAGCTTTCGCTTGCTGCACTCGACACTACCAGCATCACCCGGTTCAACTCGCACCAGCTCTCGCGACCGTTGCCTGGCCCAACATACGGCGTTTCACTCTTTCCACTCGCGATCCGCTACCGTCTGCCTCGCACTCCTGACGGATCCAGCTGCTCTCTCTCTCTCGTACTCTCCCTCGTACCTCCGTCTTCGCCCCGGTATCCTTCCTCGGTGCCGTGCTCTATGCGCGTACGTGCATGCGTGCTCACGCGCGGTCACGCGAGTCCCTGCGTAGATGCTGTCTGTGTGCGTGAGTGCGTGCCTAAGTGCCTAAGTGCGTGCATGCGTACGTACATACGTACATGCGTGCGTACCCGCTTGCTTGTATGTGCGTGCGCGTCACTCAATCAGTCACCACACTCAGTTCCGTCACGCGCGTTCTCTTGATCCTTGCACCGCTGCGGGTCCTGCACCGAGGAGTCGTATCGGTGCAGCAGGCAGGCACTCCCAGGACGTGTCTCTCTCTCTGGCAATGTTCCGACCGAGCAACCCACCTTAGCACTGACGCTCTGCCCGTTTCGGGGGTGTTGTGGCGAGAGAGTCGTACTTCTCTCTCTCTCTCTCTCTCTCTCTCTCTCTCTCTCTCTCTCTCTCTCTTCTTCTTCTTCTCTCACCGTGCACACCCTCTTCCCTTCTCGCTCTCTTCCGCACCCTCGTCGATCACTCTCTCGCTCCCGCCTCTGCGTCCTATCACTCTCTCTCTCTCCCCCTGTTTTTCCCTCTCGTTTCTACCCTACGCCGCCTCGTTCTCCGCGTTCCACGGTTAGAGTCTCTCTCCGGTTAGAGCCCCGCCGCACAAGCCACCCTGCGCCCCGGGAGCCAATACCAACCCATGTGGAAGCCCCGACGCGAGACGTCGGCGATGACTTGCGAAGTCGACCGAACCCAGCCGAGCCGCCACCCCTCTTTCCCACTCGTCCTGACACCCTACGCCGAGATGGTAGCGAGCGCCCTACCACGCAGGTGCCGCCCCTGAAAGCTCGCCAAGCCCGCAAAACACGACGCGCGGTCATGTGGCAGCACCGACAGGACCAGCTACGGGAACGCTCGAGCTTGCACGATTCGCCCTCGATGTAACGCCAGACCATGTGGAAACCTCGAGGCGCCGACACGGACGTACCCGCACTCGCACGTCCGTCTCATCCTCGTTTGTCGACCGACAAACGCCAAGGCTTGGCGTCGCAGACACCGCCAGCCAACACCGTCGCACATCCCGCCGAGGGATGCTTGCCTGACAACGGTGCTCGCGCGGCATCATTGCCTGCCTGCAATCGGCCTCGTTAGACGTCGACGCGTGTAATGAAACTTGCTTGGTATGCTAACGAGCTTTTGGCGTCGTCGCGTCAAGCGCTTACGATTCTACGCGATCGCGATCGCATCGCGCTTTGGCTTCAACGAGAGCGGTTTAGCTGGGACGCGCACGTCGTCATCTAGCTACCGAAAGTAAATTCTAGCTTATTCGCCGGCAAATTCTGCCAGTGTTTCCTCCAATGGGAGGATTTCTTAAATGGGAAAAGATTAGGGGATTAGTGTGGACTTTGATACACGAGTAAATAATGTTTCGTTTTCATTTGTATATTCGACTCAGATACAATCATTTTCGATCAACATATCTCCGTATCTTGCTATCGTCATATATTTATAATTATAATTCATATAATTTCGCAGATATCGTAGACTGGTTTTATTAAATCAGATAAACGTCTGTGATTTAAATGCATTTATTGATCATAGCATTTTAGTATTCGCCATGAATCGCGCGTATCCCTGTTAAACATCGGCCTGAAATGGTTGCAACAATTCAACGAGCGCAGCGGATCTCGCTCTATGCATCTCGTTCTATGCAAAAGCCGGGAGTTCCATTACTTGATTACCGACTTTCCATCGCGAAATGTAAAATAACGGCGTTTCAATCTCTTAAACATAAGAATCCTCGAAATGCGCATCGCAATGAAAGGGCTATCATAAGCTCTACTTCAATGCGGCATTAAAATAAAGCCCTCTGCGGTCGAAGCAGGTAAGTCGTGGAAGTAGACATGTATGTTATCCGCTAATCCGCCCCTCTCGCGCAGATCGAAGACGCGAAATTTTCAAGCGTCTTGCTCGTCTCGTGTTATCACTGTCGATTCGTTAATTCCGGCGGTCGTGCTGATCAACGGAATCAATTATCTGGCGTGAAAAAGTTCACGCAGTAGAACCTTTAGAAAAGGCGGATTCGCGTACGGCACTGAACGCGAGCTTCGCCGAGAATCGGCGAACCGCCCCACGAGTCATTCTCTCCTTCTCTCTCTCTCTCCCTTTTAGTTCTGCAGCATCCCTCGGTCCGGCGCTCTCTCGCTCTCGCCTGCGCGTTCAGCAACCACCCATCCGCCCCCTCTGGCCTCTCCACCGTTGTTCTCTCCACGCGGTGTACCCCAGTCGATACTGACACTGGCGGTGCGAGGTCGACTCGTCAGAGGGTGCTGAACGGGATGCAGCGAAGACGAGGGATGCTGCGAGAGAAAAAAGGGAAGGTGTCCCACGCTACCCTCCGTTCTCGTCCTCCCTCCTCTCGTCGACCGCGTTGTCCTCGTGTTCCCCTGTATACGCGTCTCGTGTCGTCCGTCTTCCTCTGTCAATCTGTCCCGGTCCGCTCCGCTCTACGTTAGTCCTGGATCCGAGCGGGGGACGCCTCATCCGATACGGATGTATCGAACACAACTTTGCGCTCTTCATCTTCCTCTTGTTTCACCGTGTTCCCCTTCCTACATGCATTATGTTTCCGCGGGTGCCAGCGACGTCGAGCAATCAATCCGGGATTATTTATCGACACTTGAGAGAATTACTTGGCGACGTCACAATTTGATATATTATAACCCGATGACGCTCCCATCTCGTCTTCTTCCGCATCTCCTACCGATCCCGAATTCTAGAATCACTCCACGTCCGACGCAACTTCCGACTCGACCGGAATTGAATCAAACCGCGCCAATGGAGATTACGAAAAGTACCCGCGCAGACCGAGCGTCTCCAGGATACGTCGAATTCGCGAAAACGCACACTTGTCGGCCGGCTGCGAGCTGCCCCGGGTGACCTCAGATACGTAACGGTCCGCAGCACGCCGGTCTGATGGGGTATGTATGAGGTATTTCCGGTAGCTGGTATCCACACGGATTCCCCAAAGTAAACCGGTATGCGTGAAGTTCTTGTTTCGCGGCACAGGCAGCAGAATTCCTCGAGAGTCGGGGCGATTGTGTGTGCTGCCTTTGCACGACACACGAGTACGCATAACCCCGCGCCMCCCCCMCCCCCYCCCCCCCCCCCGGCTTGCGACCTGATCGAGGCTTACCCGCGAAAATTCGATTCAGGCATCCGAAACAGTCGACGGCCCGCGCTCGCCTACGCTTCGCGTATCTTCGCAGGGGATGGGGAGGGAGGGGGAGGAAGAGGACGGGGAAGGGTGAAGGGGGTCGCGCGCGTCCGGATGAGGACGTTACACAGATCGGCGATTATCAATAATTCATGCGCCAATGAGACGATGGACGGCGGCGTAGAATTCATGCGGCCGCGATCCGAAACCTCGAGCTTCATCCGACAGCGTAAACCGCCGGAAAACCAACGCCGCACGCGTCCACGACTCCACGAGAAAGAGAGAGAGAGAGAGAGAGAGAGAGAGAGAGAGAGAGAGAGAGAGAGGGAGGGAGAGAGAGGGGGRGGGGGGAGGGTCTTTTCCCGTGTAGCTGGATTTAGTACTCGCCGCAGCCAGAAAGGCCGCAGTCACGACTAATTCCCTTCCTGCCGCGATCGCGTTTGGCAGAAGCGCTCTTTTATTATGTCTTAACGGACGTGCCACTTTTACCGTGACACCTGTGCACCGCGTCACGTGACACGCGACATGTACGTGAAAATGCACTTGGTCGCCCACAACGTCGCGCTCGCGTGCGAAACGAATTCACTCGTCTATAAAGCCGGACTTTAAATCATGCTCATAGAATTATATCGCGCGCGTTCGCAGTATTTTTAATTGCGTCCCGCTTTATATTCGTCACGTCATACGAGGGTAATTTTATGACGACGCGATAAAGTCTCGTCGCCGCTGGCCATTTTATGACGCGAAACCACACTTTATAATGCGATACGGTAATTAAATGCTTAAAATTGCTGCTTCGCACAAAGAACAACTCGTTCTTTAATCGCTGTAATTTCCTCTCTCTTTCTCTTTCAAACAACAACATTCTTTCTACAATTTGCCTAGTGTCCCGTTGTTTATGAATGACTTTAACGAAATTATTAATGTTCTTGCGCGAGAAGAACGCTGTCGGAGCGCGTGAGCGCGAAAGTGGAAACGACGCGGCAATAATCCGATGCGTGTCGAGTGCTAGATGTATTTCCCTCAGACATTCTCAACTCGAAAGATAAATGGACCGGTTCGGAGTATCGACACTCTCGATAGATCCGTTCGCACGTTCAATTATTCTAATCGCTCGAACGCATGATGCAAAAATCATTCGACGAAACGATATGGAAAGAATGGCTTCAATATTTCAATTATCAATCTTCATGTCTCTCAATGTTCTCATCAAATGTACGTATGGTTGGAGAATTCGTCGGTCGATCTTCGCCAGTTGGAGTCTGCCAACTTTGCACTACGTGGGTGAATGCTCGGATATGGATTTGGATAATAAAGAATACCCTCAAGTTGAATCTCGCTCAGTTTAATATGTACAATATTCACACCATGTACAGAAGATTTCACTGGACATCCGTGCTTGAGATCCGCGATACAGAGCAGCAAGATCGAACGTCCGTCTCCTTCAAGTAGCTAATGTAGGATATTTCTATCCTGATGGAATTGTTAAGTATGATGGATTTTCGAGGCCTCAGATTGATGGAACAATAAGTAAAGAAACTCTTTATTCTTCTTCGCAAAGATATAACATCTCTCGATAGGCTAGCTGATTCTACAGTTTCGCTGTTCTATACTAGATTACTATCCGTCACACACTGCGTCACTCTCTCACACATTCTCTGTCGTCATTCTTTTTATACTCAAAAGTAGTGCTACATGTCAGAATTGTTGGCCAATCGCTACATATTATCATTCGATCTAGACGAATCACGTCGTCCCGTGAGTGTCAACGGCTTCTTTCGTAGTTGTCTTTTGTTCTGCACGCAACATGTCCAAACACACGCACCTGCGCGTCGGCTTCTCTGATTACAAGCTTTTGATACATGTCGCCACCGATAATCCCTTTCTTCTATACTAATTTGAACTACACTAATTTGAACTGATAATTAACAACGAAGTCTTCGTTTGCAACGACAGCTGCGGGCCTAAAAACAAGCAGGCAGCGTTCGACTCGTTCTTATTGTTGTTCGAACAATGTTACCGTTAATTACCGGGAATGATCATAATCGAACCTTGATTTGTTTTCGAGTCCCTCGGTACTCTTGAGGTCAGAGTTCCGTCGCATTCCTTGCTTTCATTCTTGGTCCTGATCTCTAAACTCGACTCGATATGCGGCAAAAATCGAAATACGTATCACGAAATTATTAAAACACTGCTTCTTTAGATATCGATATCAGAGATTTCGATACAATACGTATGAACTGAAAGAAAGATCGATTACCAGATTTACGATTCGCGTGTACGTTCGTTCGAATCATCAATTGGAGGAAACGAATGCATTCATTGCTGATTCGAAACGCATGCGACACTTACGTAAACGTGCATTGATAGATTACGGTACATGCATTCGCCATAATGGCTATCGCGGTTTCGGCGTGACACAGGATCACGGTGCCATGAGCATTATCGAGCTTTCTCATCAAGCTTCGCTGAATAGAAGCGTCGTTCCTCATTGAGCGCCGTTGAAAATAAATCATCGCTGCGAATCGCGCGATTCAGCGGCATTATCGCGCGCGAAAATAACAGTTCCTCTGCTTTCACAGCCTAGTAATTCCGCACGAATATCACACTAATGGCAGAGATAAAGTTCAACGAAGTATCCCTGCACGATTAAACGTTACATCGAAAAATGCAATTACGCCTGGTATGCTGGCCGATTTTAACTCGGGAGAAATTCCCGAGTAGCTCCGATAGCCAGCCAAGTCTCGCATCGCTCTAGCTTACGTTCCGTTACCATTTTCCGTCCACTAATCACCACGTCGGACATGGAATCAATCCTCGTCTGTCTTCGCTTTCGTACAGCGAAACACGTACAACTTTCATTTCCTCGAGCGAGATCTTAAGCGAGGAAGATATATTATTTTAATATCCCGCCGTTTTGCATGATTAAATCTTCAATTACGTTTGGAAAAAATCATGACTGGTGAGGTGATAAAAAGGGAATCCCGTTGCTTATAAGTTGTCTCATATCAAAGATGATATAATATCGACATAACGCACTGTCAGCGTCGAAAGTCACTGCTGCGCGAGATATCTCTTTTTCCTAATGTATCGTTTATCGGAAAAGCCGCAAAGAAGTTATATCTCGCGTCTGCTCGCGGAAATGATAGAATCTTCCGTCATAAAAGTCAGTCGCACGCGATCGCGCGAGAACATACGCGCTGACGTTCCGAAATATCTTTCACCACGGCCAATCATGATTTCCGCGAGTCTCGCACAAATGCAGATACATTCCCGAGGGAATCGCCGTTCCAATCCGGAGGCATTTAAGAAAATGTCACTCGTGCATCGCGTTTTCTCAACCAGACACAAACGGTTTTCTCCCTCTTCGGCGATGCCGAGGGTCTCCCCTATCAGTAATGATGTCCCCTCGAGTTTTGGACCTCCCGGGAACGAGTGTCGTGCTTTAACGTCGCTGAAAGATCTGAACTCGAGCGAATGATGTCGGTGACAGACGGGCCGGGACGATACCCGCGGGATCGCGCGGGAAGACAGAACAGGCAGGCCGACCGGTCCCCCGGTGCTGCGGAAGAAGGGAAACGCCGACTGTTTACCGTGGAGTCATTTCTCTTGCACGAGGCACTTCGCGAGGAAAGAGCTTCCCTCGAAATTGCGGCAGGTAAATATGCAAGCTTTAATTGCTTCATGTGATATTCAACGCGGGCGCGCTGGTCCTTGCTGATATTATATTTCATCGAGATATCAGGAAGGAAGCGCGACGAGGGAACGAGGATTCATGCGGCGTATCGAGATCCCAAAAATAAGATATCGACCTCGCACAGTTGTTTTTTCATTAATCAACGTTAGCCGGAGGTAAATAACTTTCGACGACGACGACGACAGCGACGGCGTGCTTGCTCTCATTCGAAGAGAGACGCATCCCGCATCCTAAATTCCATCTAGTGCGACGTGATACCGGTAATGCCTGCACGACACGTGTAGCGATCGTAAGCGCGATATGCACAATAAAGTTGAGAAGGTGTGCTCGCATTTTGGAAAGCGGAGTGTCTGCTGCAGCGCTTTTGATGATGGTACCAGCAGCTAAATAGTCTATGCAGAAGGCGTGAGCCTGGTCGAAACTACGCGGCCGCAATAAAAACGTGAAAGCAACTGCATTTACGTCTTTTCTTACGCGAACGAAAAGTATTTTCACACTTTTATTCGAGAATACCTCGGACAAAAGTATGAGCTAGGTGTTCTCGGATTCTCTCAGGATAAATAAATTTACTGCACATTTCACGTTGCGCGTTTCCTAAAACAAAGTTTGTTGAAAAAGAGATTAATTAACTTTCGCACGAGAGAAATACAAATAATTTCGCGTATCGTATTATACAAAAATGAGCAACGCACATATTATTTTCCCTCGTTAAAGATCGGAAAGCAATGTTTCTTTCTGGAAGCAGGAAGCGAGCTGCGATCGACTGTAGAAAATAAAATTATCGATCCACGCCATCGGATATCGAATAGAGAAAATCGTGAAATTCCGTCATAATCGGCACGGATTGCGTGATCCTGTCCCTAATCGATCTTGAAGGTATCACCGTCCCTTTCGGCTTCCCGGACGTCCTGAACGCTCACACAGGTATATACGGCAATGAGTGCTCGCGAGAGGGATCGTCATAATTTACGGAGAATCAGCGCAAACACTCGTTTAAACTCCAACAACCGCTCCCCAACCATTATCGTGGGGTTAAAGCTAAGCTCCGAGGGACGGACGAACGACGGTCAGAGAAACAGAGAGAGAAGATTCCTGCCGCGACTATACCGACCACTGTTCGCGAGGGCACAGTGAGAGAATCTAATAGCGAACTATAATGGGGTTTCGGCTTATCTGGCAGCTCTGAAAGTTTTCTCGAAAGTGCGACAGAGCGGGAGAAACAGCGCGAGCGAGTCGTATACGGCAAGATCGTCTCTCGATGCGTGGGACCGTATTAATTACGTACCGAGTCATCCTCTCTCTTGCTCGCGATTATGTCCAGATTGTACGTCGACCGTTTCTCTCTCTTTCTCTCTCTCTCTCTCTCTCTCTCTCTCTCTCTCTTTCTTCTTATTTTTCTCCTCTCATCGTAAACCCATCGTCCTACCGTCTCACCTCTGGCGCTCGCGTGGTCTCGCCGTTGTCTCGCGCGTTCTCCTCGCGCCAGGGTGTTCGGATACCGGAAATTTCAAACACGCCGACTACGCCGGTACTTTCGCCGTGATTAAGGAAGAGATCGCTTCTGCTTGACATCAGATTCCAGCGGGTCTGATTAATACTTTGCACGGCGCGCGCGTTAAAGGGCGAGGTCGTACGAGGCAGCGCTCGCGCGGCTTCACCTTACGAGAATAGTTGGCGAACAATGGATAACCGTCCTCCGATACACGATCGCAGAAGAACCGAAACTAATCGTCGTGCCGTGTCGACCGGAACTTCAGATCTATGCCGCTAGACTAACTTCCCGGCAATTAAGGAGTAGATTTTAGATGGCAATGACGTTGATAACTTTCCAACATCGCACGCGCTCGCAGCGCGTAATAACTGCTTGGTCAAGCGATATCAGCCAATCGAGGAAGAGTCAGATCGAGGACGGATCGATATTTATGAATCGATCGGTCTAATCAAGAATAAAAATTGCCGCAAGCGTATATCAACACCCGAATCATTAAATTATTAACAACAAATCCTGTGACATTTAGCGTGACACTTCTCGTCTAACGTCGCGCAACTGCATCCGCGAAATTTATTCATAAATTTTTATGTTGAATTTCACATGGAAAATGTACGCCAAGTCGAATTTGAAATGCATACGATACGTATATATACAAGCGTCATATTTGACACATGTACGTAGATGCATAATTTAGATGCTTCACCGGAGGGAATCGTTGCAACATGATATCACAGGAAAGCGATTTTTTTATTATTATAGATCAATCGGGAAATTACGAAGCGGAGAACATAGGTGGACAATGAGACCTAATGTTGTTTAAGGATATCAGGGAAGAGAGAAAAGGAGAGAATCAAGTATGCACTGTGTGCATATATATATATCAAGTATGCATATATATATATATATATATATATATATATATATATATATATATGCACTGAAGCATTTGAATCGTGGATCCCTCACATAAACATGCGTGCTCTGCGAGATTATTCGATGCGATTGTGCATCCATCAGTGCTCAATAGGGACATTTATGGGGAAAACGGGTGACTGCAAGTGGCTAGACCTTTTCTGTATCCTACGAGAAGCGTGCTGAAGAGCGGCGTTACCAGTTTTCCTTGACGGTGCCTCATCAGCGACAAAGGGAAGGACGGAGAACGCGAAAAACAGTCGCATTTATCATCGAGCAAGCAGAACGGGGCGGGCGCAGGAGGTATAAGCGTAAGGAATGGCCTACGCATAGGAATAAAGTGCCATAATGTATGGACATACGGCATCCCTTGCCGTAAAGAAAGGCTAAATGGTTATCTGAGCATTGTGCGCTCGAAGATGTACAACGATTTTATTCGCATGAAGCAAAGCCCATGCGAAACGACGCGTATCGCGTTAGATCATCAGGCATTAACCATAAGAAAGTTAATCACGAGTAATATAAAACGCTATCGGATAATGTACGTCCGATTCCATTTCCATCGAGATTCAATGCGATTCACCGCCGATGCACTGTCATTATTTGAATTCGCGATCGTTGATATCGACCCATAAACGGTGAAACTTCATCTGTTATAATTCATCCACGAAATCGAGCAAAATGAAACCGCCTGGAAGCTTACGCAACTTCGATTCATCTTCGAAAGCATCGAAATCATCGATTGCGCTTCACGCGCGAATGCTCGTAACGCGATATTTTCCTCTTAATAAACGTTTAACGAAGGGATGAAATTTACGAACTTGTTCGACGGGTATTTATGGGTTCGAAGGGATAAGTTGTTTCGGCACTGCGTTTACGCCGCAGTTCACTTCATTGCGTTTCGCTGGAAACAACGGAGAAAGAATCGCGAAAATTGCGAGTCAATAACAATCGCAACTGATAAATATGGTATTTGCGATATTTAGCAGTGTGACATTCTGATTGATACATCTCAATTGTTTCTCTGCAAAGAAATACACAATGATTATCTAAAACTCTCTAATGACTCATCTTCGAATTGATCCTCAAATTCTCAATCAAATTATCCGGCACTTGCAAATCTACTGTCAATTCCGCTCGATCTAGAAAAAAAGAATGTATATCCGGAAAATTTTCCGTGTGACTCCGTTTGTCGTCATTTATCAGTTTTTATCATATTTACCGTAAAATATCCCGTATTTGCTCATTGATGTGCTGGCAAATTTATTTTATAACTTTTAGAAAAATTAATATCCCTATCTTGTAAAACAGTAAAAATTGCGTAACGAATAACAAACCAATGAATGTGGCAACAAATTTAATGAAACGAATTTAATGAAACAAATTTCATTTAAATAAAATTAAAACTCTATTTACGTAATTGTCTACGTGCAATTTTATTCCACATTTATTCCATTGTCGCTCAATGCCCGTTCAAGCTTCCTTCTCTTGCTGATGGATCACCGATGGCTGCTATTTACTCACTCATTCGTGAAAGATAATTCACGCGACTATTTGAATTTACTCTCGTCACGATACTCGTTTGCGAAGACGCAGTTAATTACGATCGCGGGACGCTTTAGACGACGCTTCCAAATGCGTTGACAGATAAATAATCATCGATCTTCGCAAGAGAATTCTAAGATATGATACAGTTCCGCAGTGACGAATAAGATGATATACATTCTGTTTAGCGAGTAGTATTTGCATCATAAAACGCACGATACACGGGGCATTCGCAATGCGCATGTAATTCTTCTTGGATTATTAGCTCGTAAATTCGTTGCCATCGTTAAAATAACAATGAGACAATATTATTCCGTAATCGTTTGTGTTTGTATTTTAAATAAGTAGATTTCGCAATATGTACAAGAAGCAATCACCGTGTCGTGTTCCGTCGTTATTTGTGGAAATTAATTAATCGCGCGCACTGATAATTCCTAATTGTATATAAATAAACAAATATGGAATTAGTATATAGCATATAATATATAGTATAATATATAGTAGTAACAAATATAATAAATAAGTATAGTATTGCCTAAGATTTCGTGATGATCGAGAATAATAATAAATACTACAAAATGCGTTAATATTCCATCTTTCCAATTTCAGATTAATCATTGATAAGCTATCGATACATTTTCATATGTCGATTGGTATATTGCATAAGAAACGCAACAATAAAACTCCTTTCGATTTTATATCCTTTTTTAAGAGCGGATGTTAACATCATGAATAGTAAAGAGCGCGAAGTGGAATATAAATGTATACGATACATAAGCGCATATTGCAGCGGTATGAAAAAAAACTTGAAACTCCTAACACTCAAGGGATGATTCGCGGCAACTGCAATGCCTCGCAACGAGGGAGCTCAGGAAAATAAACCACTTTATCGTCAAGCTTATGTACGCAGAAAGGAAGAACGAAGAGCGGAGAGCGAATTGCAATTTAATTACCGTAAAATTACCACAGATCACACACGCGATTTTATTTAATAATAACATAACGATCATAGAAAACATAATCCATTCTCTTGAAACTCGAGCTCTTATTGCTCAGCGCTTATTGTTCGTAAATATTATAATCAATTATCTCTCGAAATGATTCCAAAATAAATCAAGAAAGTAACTGTCTGAATCAACGAAAAGCCATAGTTTTATTTTAGCTACGTGACCGAGCAAGCGAGAGAGAAGCGCAAGGCTGATAAAGAAATATGAAATATTTCAGAAGCCTGAGGGGAGGAAATATTAATATTAGATATTTGTATACGATTCCTTTCTCCTCATATTTTCTTTGTTCTAAAAAGATGTACGAATAATTAAAACGGCAATCAGATTATGACAACTGAAACGATTTCTCTTCTCTTTTCCCACCGTCGTAAATCAAACGTTTATTGTCATTGTTTTGTTACTGGCATTTTCTCTCGTTTGGATAGATAAATATTTAAACGTACGTAAGATCATATATATCTTTCAGATAAATAATACGAAAAAGCTGCGGGATTTATCTGAAAAGGGCGTAGGACTCCGGGAAGCCGGCGAGACCGTCGCGATCCCTGGCTGACGTATGCGTCTTTTTCCACTGCGAAGGGACGCAATGGAACTGCGCGAGTTTGCGCGATGAAGATGCATCCACAGCGCGCAGAGGCAAAACCAACCATGCTGGAACATGCGCAATGGTGTATTGATCCTGTGAATTTGAGATGCACGTACCCAGCATCTCCAGTGGTCCGGCGACTGTACACAATGTCATTTCTGTTCGGCGTTCTTTCGGCATTTCGAGAGCGAGGCGAGGCGCGCGAGTAATGACAGCCGAACTGCAGCTTATCCGTGTTGCCGATTTGTAAGCGCGCGCTTCAACGAGAGAGAGAGAGGAGATCGAACGCATCGCGGCAGATTATGATACGTAAAAGGGCGCAGGATAAACGCCGTACCGTAGAAAGCGCGTAACGAGGAACCTGAAGAAGCTGAAGCGCAAGTATCACGATCATTCAGATTACGTTCGATACGTGTACATATGCACGTATTTATCTAATCTCTGCAAGTTCTCCTGCTGTAATATACATAAACATCAATACAATAATAAAATTCATCATTATTCGCGTGATGATTCTATATTAATAAAGGATTGTTTAATTGCGAGTACTTCGAGACGAGAAATAATTAAGTAGCGTCAATGAGCTCACGCAAACAGATTTTACGCTGGTAAATTAGTTTCTTAGTAAAAAAAAAAAAAGGTTGACAACTGAAGAGTATATCCTCTAAAAATTCATATGGACAGGCGGCCACTTAACGCAACAGGTTCATAATTCTACAACTAACAACTCGCAAAGCTCAGTTAAGCTATCGACGTAGCGTTATAAGTACCGGTTAGATTAAATTGAAACTTCTGCCGACAACAGAGAGAAATGAGAACGGCATTTGAATAAAAAAAAATCGGAATCACGAATAATTTGACTCCTCAAAAATTTCGATTTCGTCTTTCGCCCATCGCACGGCGAACACGAAAAATCACCTCATTCGTGAACTGCAAATTTATGAAACGCAGTCGCACGGGAAGATGCATTCGGAAATATTATTAAAATTTTTCCTAATAAATGAAACGGTAAGAGAATATCGGCATATAAAAATTACTAGTATTCTTCAGTATTAACTTCTTCAGCTAATATCTTTTTCATCAACGAATTGTTGTTGCAAATATTCGATACATTAAAATATACAAATACATAAATCCATCGATAGTCGAGGATGCAGTCTCATATGGATGCATCAATTTCTGTTCAGGATGCTTTAGGTAATCCCACGTTTGATCATACATTGCCAAAGCGAAATGATATCCGCTTTAATCATCCTGATCCTTTCGGCGGGGATCTGCTACAGTAATCCAGATGCTAAGAGACTATACGATGATCTACTCTCAAATTACAATCGGCTGATCCGACCTGTATCCAATAATACCGATACTGTTATCGTGAAACTGGGACTCCGTCTCTCGCAACTGATTGATCTCGTACGTGACGTATACATATATATATGTATATATCTTGCAGCATAACGTTTACGTTTACAATATTCTACATAAATTGAACGCGTATATCCGGCAGCTGCATTCTCTTTCTTTTCTTCTTCTCTCACGAAATTTGATTTCGTTTCTTTCCATTTGCCATTTGCAGAACTTAAAAGATCAGATCCTAACGACCAACGTCTGGCTGGAGCACGTAAGTTAATAACTGAGTATTGAGTTAATATCGGGGAGAGTTTGACGAACTTACAGTTGCTACCGAAATTGTAGGCCGAAGGCCCCGTATAACTGAGATGAAATTAATAATTTCAGGAATGGCAGGATCATAAGTTCCAGTGGGAACCCTTGGAGTACGGAGGTGTCACTGAACTCTACGTGCCCAGCGAGCATATATGGCTGCCCGACATCGTGCTTTATAACAAGTACGCTATGAGCTCGGTATCCTTATGCCCTTTACGATTGTTCCAAAAATATAGAAGCCTACTGCGCAAGATCTCCTGCACTCTTCGGCTTATCGATTTTGCGTTCAGACATTACGCTCAGATCCGCTTGCTCATTAACCGCCGAAAATAACGGACAACTTATTTTCAGCGCGGACGGGGAGTATGGGGTGACGACGATGACTAAGGCTATTCTACATTACACCGGCAAGGTCCTTTGGACGCCACCGGCGATCTTCAAATCCTCCTGCGAGATAGACGTCAGATACTTCCCCTTCGATCAGCAAACCTGTTTCATGAAATTCGGCTCGTGGACATACGACGGCTTTCAAGTAAGAACTGATTGTTCCGAGATAGCGAACGTGCAAAATGCGTCGACCACTACGAAATACCGATTGTTTTTATCATCGCAGGCTCAATCTGATGCATCATTTGCACGTCTTTCAGATCGACCTAAAACATATTAATCAAAATATGGGCGACAAGGTCGAGGTGGGCATCGACCTGCGGGAGTATTATCCGAGCGTGGAATGGGATATATTGGGGGTTCCGGCGGAACGTCACAAGAAGTACTATCCCTGTTGCCACGAGCCGTATCCCGATATATTCTTCAACATAACTCTACGTCGGAAAACCTTGTTCTACACGGTGAATCTCATAGTGCCCTGTGTCAGCATCTCCTACTTGTCAGTACTGGCGTTC
This sequence comes from Eciton burchellii, assembly GCA_020341155.1. NCBI lineage: Eukaryota > Metazoa > Arthropoda > Insecta > Hymenoptera > Formicidae > Eciton > Eciton burchellii. The sequence goes on along the minus strand of JAHMML010000047.1, from coordinate 1,256,918 downwards.
TATCTACCAGCCGATTCCGGAGAAAAGATCGCGCTGTGTATCAACATCCTGCTTTCCCAGACCATGTTCTTCCTGCTGATATCCGAGATTATACCATCCACGTCATTAGCGCTGCCGTTACTCGGCAAATATCTGCTCTTTACGATGATTCTAGTCGGATTATCGGTCGTGATAACGATTATTATACTGAACGTGCACTACCGGAAGCCGAGTACTCATAAAATGGCACCTTGGGTGAGGAAGATCTTTATCAGAAGATTACCGAAGCTACTGCTGATGAGAGTGCCCGATGATCTTCTTAATGATCTCGCCGCGCACAAGATACACGGGCGAGGCAAGTCGGGAAAGAAGAGCAAGTTCAACGCTGCCATTGCGGCAGCGGCGCAATCATCGATAGTATCCTCGCCAGATTCCGCCCGCCATCAGCGAATCGACGGTACGATCTCTGTTCACTTTCAAGAATCTTTGTTTTCAATATAAGATGCATAATTTTACATGGGAAATTCGAGCTTTTTCTGACTTGACAAAATCATTTGTTCGCGCCAAAGTCATTAAAGTGATGGATGAAATCATCGCACCTTATTGATCTCATGTTCACCATGCTTCGAGAATTAGATTATATCTATGTACAGACAGAAGATTGAAGGCTGATGAATATACCATAGGTTAATTTCGATTATCGTTGTTTCAGGTTGCAATGGTTTACACAGAACGACTGTTCACAATCGATTTCTAGTCGGCAGTCTAGAATACAACGGTCTTCCCACGGTCATGTCCGATCTGGATGAATCACTGAGTGATGTAACGCCAAGAAAGAAGTGTCCCTTCGAGTTGCAAAAAGCTTTGCATAACGTTATGTTCATCCAGCATCACATACAACGCCAGGACGAGTTTAATGCTGTAAGAATCTTAATCAATTTGACAATTTCAGTCAGAGCAATTATATGATACAAATGTCTAAAAGAATACACAAAGAAAACGTCTAGATATCTTCATTACGTTCAAAAATACGCTATCAAGGAGAAACAATTATAAAAATCGAAAGGAATAATTATAGAAAGAAAGTCTAATCAAGTTCGAGATTATTTTCGAAATTTCAAGCGTTCGAAAAAATAAGCGAAATCTCTTCTCTGATAAATGCGAGATACAAATTTTATTCATTTAAATATTTTCATTCCTCATATATTACATATATATTTTTCGCCATATCGTCACACAGGAAGATCAAGATTGGGGTTTTGTCGCGATGGTTCTCGACCGTCTCTTTCTGTGGATCTTCACGATAGCCTCCATAGTCGGAACCTTTACGATTCTATGCGAAGCACCGGCGCTCTATGATGACACGAAAGCGATCGACATGGAATATTCCTCCGTTGCTCAGCAGCAGTTCCTGCCACCTGGTCAGGACTTCTTGGACACTATCGTGTAGGAGTGTCCGTAGCGCATGATTCCACATTAACGTGGTATTTAGCGACATACAAGGAGGCGGCGAGCCGTCTCACCGAATAGAGCAAAGTCTGATAGATCACATGAAGAAAAACCCTCAATGCGAAATGTAGACTCGTGATTGTTCCCATTACATCCATCGCGAAATTCCTATTCATAAGGATTCGGTTATATCTAGATAAATTACGATTCCAACGATGCTCCTAAGACGTATGAGATATTAGCGCTATAATATTCATCACGATTTTGATGGGCCTAAAATAAATAAAATATATAAATGTGATTTAATCCTGCGAGAGACAACTCGCCGGCTTGCCTTGTACACTAACGATGACTATTACTCCCGAAACGAGAACTTTATTTGTACTTGTCACTATACGCGCAAATAGTGCGCCAATCGTTCTTTGATAATAATGTCTATCAATGTTCGCAATACTGCAACGGGAGATTTCGCGATAGGTATTTGTATAACTTTTAGTAACAATGGTTACACAGATAATGCATTACTTCATTCGCATATCAAAGTCTAATTGTATATAGAGATCTTTCATGCTCTAATTAACTTTCGCTACAAGATTTAATCGAAAGGCTGCTGTACAATACGGATATTCAGAATGTTAGCTAGCATCTAGTACAATGTAATCATCGAAGGTTCGTTTTGTTCGTAGATATTAAAATTTATCGATATTAAGATATAAAAGATATGATATTAAGAATATTAGATGCGTTGCTCACGCATGGACTATAATCCGGTCATCGATGTATCTATTTGACTATTGTGATTAGACTGCGATCTAACTTAGATTATATCTTTCAACATTTTTAATATTATATCTTTTACATGTTTGCATTAATATATTTTAACATTTATAGATAGCGAAAACTCTTTCGCTATGGCAAACGGCCTTACGGACGCCGGGATGCTAACACTGCTCCTTCACACGATATCAATATAATGTTAATATAAGATAAATTCGTTTATAAAATTCTATTGTTATGCATTCTTATGCGTTATAAAGTAATGAATGGTGATCGATTTATAGTTACGATCGCCTTTAGTAGCGAAAGGATTAATATCTACCCCGAAAGAGCAATTGATTCATATACGTATAGCGTTAGTTTTTCAATAAATTATATAAACAGAACTTTTTCCATTACAAACGAGTTATCATATATACTCGAGTTTGTTCGATACTGTAATGCATTGAAAACCAAAAATAAAGACTACGAGAGAGAAATCAAAGCTTACATCTTAATGGCAAAATCTTTAAATTTAATCAAAAATATGAAGAATATATGAATATAAATATAAATATACTCACCTTAATGTCAGGAAGATGAATGTTTGTTCCCTAGATTGTTTCCGTATCATATAATTTTCAGCATGCTGTTTGGTACAAGGAATAAATAAGCGCAGAATAAAGTGGAAGGTACTGAACTTATGATTAATAATTTATTTATATTTGCTAACTAAATGCTCTGGCACCATGGAAGATCGTAAATGTAACAAATGCACAATTATCGAGATAGAATGTCGTGATAGCTAAATCATAATTTCAATTGTACGAACTTAATCAGAATAAAGTACATTCTGAATAACGCAGAATTAGAGCGTACTTGGAAAATTATAATTTATATGCCGACGCCATTACCTGTATGACGTGTAATTTACATGATCTTTCTAAAAACCAAGAAACATTCTGTTTTCAGTTTCTATCAGAAATACTATCCCTCTAAAAATATGGTGAGATAAGGATAGAAATTACGTAATGAATAAATGTTTAACTCGACCCTATTCGGCATTATTCGAACATAAAGTTATAGTAATTCACTCGCAATTGCGTGCAACTTCCGTACGTTATCACCGTTGTATCACCATTGTCAAGAAAAAAAATCATCAAAATAATTTGAAAAATTAAGAAGTGTCTTTGAATTATAAATATCGAAACGTAATTAAAACTTATTGAAAATTAAAAAATTTCAATTTTTCCTTAATGCAATATTAAATTGCATATTAAATTGTAATAGTGATACTGATCGAATACTGATCTAATTACTGATCTAATTCTAAACGAATCAAAAAACAGAATTATATAATATTGATATAAACTTTAAAAAAAATTGAAGATATAAATAGATATGAAGATATAATCTATAATGAGAAATACAAATAATCGAAAAGAATTATTTATCAATGTTTTGTGAAATTTTTTGCTACATAGATCAATACACAAATCGAATTGTGCTAAAATAATGCACAAATCAATGCATACTTATTTGCGAGTTATTGTAAATCTCAAAATGCGAGATAGGTAGTTAGTGATAAATGCAATCATCGGAATCTCCAAAATTTTATACCATTACGTATTTATCTATACAAATATTTGCAGTCTCAAAATATATATATTTTACATATATCATTATATCATTTTAATGATATATATATATATATCATTAAAATTAACCTGACGATGAAATTATAAATTCTTACGATATCCTTATCTCGAAATAGAAAAACAATATCAATATCAGAATATATTATTGTATTCCTCGCCGAAAATTAAAATATATAAAAATAACTTGTATATAAGTTATATATATAATTTGCAATTTCATGCATTTCACTTTTAAATATAATAGATAGTGAAAGCGCAAAGACATTGTTTTCAAAACAAGGATATAGAGTTTGTCAGCAAGAAAATGGAAAATAAATTTCAAAGGAATCTGAAGAGGAAGAAAACGAGACTTTTATCCGCTCAAGTTATTACTGCACAGTCTTTCAATCTTGCATTCAAAAATCAATTACTTGGATTTTTGGTAGAGAGGCGACCTTGAGAAATTTGCAAAAGAAGAATCGAAAACGATGGAAAAGTAAGAGACTCTATGAACATCTTAAATAGTGTCGCATTGACATACAACTATTAAAATCTGAATAACATAAGCTGGAATGATTCGGCACTAATATTAAATCGTCCAAGCTCTATACAGTTGTCCTCTCAGTCAAACTTAAGATACAAGTTCGGAATACATCGAAGCAATGCCAACGCAAGACGAAACTTTCATTTTTTCTTCTGCTACTCCAATGCTTATCATCATGATTATCACGATAGTATCATATGCATAGATACAAATTACAATGTCCTTCTAATGAAAAGAATGACTTATGTCCTTATATTAGAAGAAATTTGCAGTTCCCGTTTTATTGTACGCAAAAATATATATGTATATGTATATATATATATTTTTTTTTGTTTACTATACTCTTATACGCTGCTATATGATTACATTATATATACTTAGCTAAATTGCGCAGCCATGCCTTAAATATACGCCTGCGTTCCTGCATATCGAGTTTCATAAAGATTCAGATTCCTTATACTTTCTGTAAATCCTATCACTAATTCTCCACGAAATCCGCATTAGTACAAAAATAAAAATTTATGGGAGCATTATTCGAGACACAAGATGAGACAACTTTCATTGTTTCGTACGATGTTATTTCTTATAACTTCTATTATGAAAATTGCACGCATCACAGGCAAATATATAATTTTAAACATGTTAAATATGAAATTCAAACATATTAAAACTTATATTGAGTCATATCAAAAAATAATTTTTTATATTTTATTGTATATATTCCATATTATGTTATATCTTATATTATTATATTATATATGTCATATATTATATTATCAATTAGATTATCAATTGTAAAAATATATCACAATATTTCAAAAAATTTAAACATATATATCAAAATTATGTGCAAACAAAATAATAATCTAAAAATATTTCTTAAGACAGTTGATCTGTTAAAGAAAATGGATTTAAATAATTTTATTGTTTCCATATGAAACAATAAAAGTGTCTCACAGAACTTATGTTCTGGACAGAACTGTGTTCAGATTTCCAGCGATAAACTCCAACGATATATTTTTATCTCACTCCGAAAATCTTTCTATAAAATACAACTTCTAAATAATATATTGAATCATAATAATGCTCGAATAAAACAATTACAATTCCGCGAAAAAATAAAAAATGACCAGAAAATGCAGAGAATTGTTAACCAGATATATTTTATAGTCAAAAATTTAATTTCCCATGTTTGTAATGGAGATAAATAAAAAAACACGAGTTTTTTTTTAATGTAGATATTAAATATCATTTTTCTTTGCGAAATATTTGCTGAAATTTCTTTCAATATTTATGTTTCGCCTCACTTCTTGTTTTTATTCCTTAAACTTCACGTACGTATTAATAATCCAGTATATTATATAGAAGTTTTGTGATTCGGAATCATCGTCACCTTCATATTTCGCATATGCGAATTTGCTTACGCGACGTATCATATCCGCTAGGATCTAATTTCGACGAATTATAACTTTGTATATATCATAACGCGATAGATTTTATGAGTTTGAAGAGCCGCATACGATATATAACTTACATTTTCGGCGATCCTTCCTCCTGTTGTCTTTAATGTGGCTTAAGCGAAGGATTAACGAATAGCCCATTGTTGAAATCGCATACTAGGAAGCTGAAATATATACGCGCGGAAGATCAACCCTTCCATGTGCCGATATAATTTTTGCAATTCGGACAGAAATGATGAACGCTCATGAAAGCGCTCATACAAAACGGCAGGCATGAGCAGAGACAACATCTGAAACAAGAAGTCATTACATTGTTAATTAAAACCTACGAGGACGTACAACAAATATTTTACATTTTATAAAATTTCCCTTCTGTTGCGACTGTATATCGCGGAGAAGTATACAGATCGATCGATCAATGTAAGAGTTACAATTTCTATCTCGATGTGCGCAAATAAGTTTAAAAATAAATTTAATTTATCATTTCTAACAAATAAGCTTCTACTAAATAACTCACTTCCAATAAATAACAAATAACAAAAAATCTGATTTCATGTTAGATAAATTAAGCGTGAAAATAGATTTTGATACGATAATAAGAATAAAGTAAATATTTCGAATGAATAAATCAAAAAGACATATAACGTATGCAAGGAGAAATAGCATTCATCACTGACCCGAGTAAACAGAGCACAATGCAGCAAATATGAGCACTCGGCTGATGATCCGATATCGTTGTAGTTTTTATGTCGGCGTGACAGGTCGGACAAGACATCTTCACGGGGTTCGGTCCCAGAGCGTATGCTACATGTTGATGAATGACCCGTACTTCCGGCTGTGGCAGGGAACTTGTCTCGGTCGCATTAAAATGCGGCTGCGACGTTGACTGACTCGTAGCCGGGTGTATCCCCGATGGTATCGGCATTGTCGTTTGATTCGACGGCTGATTGTCTGAAATTATATTCAGAAATAGGATACAACAATACGCGTACGCGATGTCATCTGTAAAGCATTCCATCCTCACAGAGTTTTCTCCAAAATTTCAATTTACATTTATGCATAAAAGAATAAACGTAAGGCATGAAGATAGCTAATTAAGATTTTAAAAACACTGCGAAACGAAGGCAAAGAAAAAGGGAAAAGCGAGTTCTCTTTTCACTTTTCACTCGTTTCATCGGACCAATTAATATTACATGTTAATGTACGTAAACATATCACGTACATGGCATAGGCATCGGTATTGGCGAAGATCCCATAGGATACGGCGGTGAAGTAACTGAAGGACACATGGGTTCCCCTGCAGAAGCTATAGCTTCTTCGTAAGACGGTGGAGCCGTAGGCAGAGGAGCTGAGGAGTGAGCGCTAGTCGCGCCGAAGCCTATATTCTTCTCCATGGTTTTCCTGAAAAAGGGACATTCATATATCTCTACGACTGATATTTTATCCGTCGTTGTTTAAGATATTTAAGGAGAATAAGCCGCTACATGAATCGAACCGTGCTACCGAACGATATTTATTACACATAATTATGTGTAATTAGAAATCCAGACTTACGGACGAACCATCAGCGTGCCGATTTTGCAAAATGCGCACGCGATGCAAAAGCTTAAATGTAAACGACGAGGGCATGCCTGCGTACCTATGCGTGAATAGAAAGTTGAGCGGACATTGAGCAATATATAGAGAAGCGAATACTCATATTCGCCAGCAGAAGTCTATGCAAAAAAAGAAAGGAAAAAGAAAGGGAAAAAAAACCGGGAAACCGCGATCTTAAAGCATACGCTCTCAAACTTTGGCATCTCTTTTTATTATGATACGTTTATTATGATCAACTAGACTGTAATGACTAGACTAAGTATCAACTAGACAGTTTAAATACGTTATTCATATGAATAGATTATACACATACACGTGCGATTGCACCATGTATTGTTTGAATGTGATCCGCATCATTAAAATGATGACGGTACTTGCGGTTTTATGTGAGCGATCATTTTCCGCATCTTTTGCATTCCAGATTATAAATAAAAATATAAATTCAGAATAATGATGATTTGACGATTTTATGGACTAGGTCTTGAATAAATATCGATAAGTCCTACGTCATGCGAATTTAACGTAAGAATGATACTTGCATCATTAAATCGAGCAATGTGCGATGCGATAGTAGCGTGCGTTATAATTTCTACAAGTAATCTTCTAACAATCTTCTATGTATGGATTCCTGAGAATAAAAATCTGTTGTGGATAAAAGCATTATTAAAAGGGATATCAATTTCTTTTTCCAGCAGAGTTACACTAACATTGACGCGGAGCAATTGTCTTTAATCGTCATTGTTGTGTTATCGAATGCCTGCGCTACGAAATGACAGATTAAATGCGCCACAAATAGCTTTGATACAGATTTTTTAGAGAATCTGCGCAGAGAAAGAAATTTCAAAGAACGATATTCATGTCTTTAACTAACACATAGCTAGGCGCAAATATGTAAAACGTACCAATACATGCACACTAGAAGAAATTCAAGATTTCTGATAAGCATTTCCGCAATCGACTCTGACTGCAACTGATGCAGATCGAATTCCGATCGAGCAATAATTATATTGACAAATTGAGTAATACGAAACATATGCACGCAGATAAGGATGACAAAATAGATAAAAATAATAATTAACAAGAATGCTGTGACGATAAATTAATTCCAATAATTAATATCAAATTAACGCAAAACATGCATATGCACATATGCACATAAAAGGCGATAAAAGAAATAAAAATAATTTAAAAAGAATGCTGAATGAGTTTATTACATTTGACACTTAACACTCGCAGATTTAAATTACGTTGAAATTACAAACATTACAAACATATTTATTCATATCAGAATTTTACATTCGATATGCTTGCAAAGCATATAGTTGCAAAACTCGTGATTAATTTGGCAATGCGAATTTAAAAAATCGTTGCATATTTCTCTTAGTTATTCTGTAACGTGATCACATAAAATTATCACATAAGATAAACATATATTTATTATTAATATATATGTTTAATATATAAATATATTAAACATATATTTTCATATGTAAAGCATGTTTCCGCAACGTGTAATTTTGCGGCAATAAAGAGACGCCATTATTTATTTAAGTTCAAAAAATGCAAAACTCACATACAGAGGCGTGAGTACGGTTGCAATTTGCACGTACGTAATTTTTTCGTAATTCAAATGAAATATAATTCACAAAACAATAAACGCACGTAAAACTTAATGTAAAACATTTCGAGCAACAAATCGAAGCACGACCGCTCTCCGATCGAAGCTCATCGGTCAAATTGCAGACAACAGCGGAACAATAACAGAAGAATAGAAACTCGCGATGACACTCGTTACGAAACCGTAAAGCGGAGAAAGTGCGGAACAACAGAAACGTAATGCAATGTGAACTTACTGTTTATCCCCGTGTGTACCGCGTGAATTAAGCAACGAATCGTCGCTCAATTAGGTTGTCAATCGCGTCTGTACCTGGCGTGGCGAGATGCGACGACTGAACTGATGCGTGACGAAAGAACGTCAGAAAACAGGCAACTGTTGACTCATGACTCCGATGTCAATCGCGATATATCGTTCGCAGGCCGAAGATACGAGCGAAAGAAAAACGCGTAACGGAAAAAGCCACTTGCACTATCCCAACCAAACGTAACGACCGCGAAGCGACGACTAATGAGATTGATGTCCCACGGCGGACTCTCGGCGAAGACCGCTCGACTGATGCGTCCAATCATAGCAATCGGCAGATAACAGAAATGTCTCTAGGAAACGAGTCTTGTTATTGGATATCAAATATGTTGCGCGAAAGCGATGAATTTCAATCTAGCCGAGGATCTGTTCCGTGAAATTCTGTTAGAAAATTATGATACATGATATTAAGGATGTCCTATAATAGAGAATATTGATAATATGATTGTCAATAAAAGTATGAATCGGAAAACAAATGGAGGAATGATATCTACGCTGATGATAGCCACGCTTTGTCTGCAATTCTCCTTTTTATCTTGTAGAGATACATTAAACGAAATTCCTCAAAGCGTCCACTGTGTCTCCAAAGAAATAAAAAATTAAGCTATTAACGTTATTGCACGTATTTCTGCCGCCTCTCAAGCCAACTTCAGAGACATCGAGATACTGAAGGGCACGGAGTAGGGTACGTGCCCAGCAATAAGCGATAATATCGGTTTGACAACAAATGGGGAGATACCTGTTTGCATTTTTGTCTAGCAGTACATAATTTTCTTAAAAAATACATTTTTCGTTCACACATAGGTATATACATATATACGATGAATAGATATTTATATAAATTTTATTTAATAGAGATATTACTAAACTAATTTACTAATTTACATTAGCAATTGTTTTTGGCCTTTTCATTTGTATTTTTTCTTCTGCCTGTTGTAACGGTGACCATATTAAGCCCATTAAGATACAATCAGCTTCGAGAAGAGTTATATCTGTGGTAGCGCCTAAGAATTTGGAGGAAAGTTCCAGGTCTTTTATTTTTAGCCGAACCGTAGCCCCTCTCACATAATAGCTAAATTAAAGAAAAACATAAAAACATCACATCATTTAAATAAGAATTCAAGTATTGCAAATATTATAAAAGCCGGACAATTCTCGATACATACTGTCCATTTTTCATGGGCTTCCGACATACGCAGTGAAATTTCCATCCAAAATCAATATACAGGTCATCACCAACCACATGAAACACTTTGCCAATTACAAATTTCCCCTCAGGATCTCCCAACTAAAACATTATAGATTAATTTCGCATACTAGATAATCAGACAAACAGTTTCCGCGATAATGCACAATAAAGCAGGAAACTCACATCCACAAATTTGGAATAGCGTATCAGCGAAGCAAATGTTTGGGGCTTCTTTGGTGTTTTGGCATCATTGAGATGTGAAAATTTTTCGTAGCTTTTCGCGAAACCACTCAATTGAACCTCGGGCTCCGGTGTTTTTGTACTTTCTACATTTTCCGTTTCTGCTACCTGGGGCTCCGGAGGCGGCGATTTCTTATCTTCTTCGTCCGAATCTTTGCTCGTACTGAAATTTCTCACAGGATTCACTCTCGGAACATTAAAAGACCGCAAATGCGTCAATATTCGCTTGAAATGACGTATTTTGTTCATGACAGCGACGAAAATTGCCTTTTCACTGCTCTATGCTTGCGGCTGCCAATGATTCTTAGGTTAGAAGGTAAGATTAAGGTTATGTAAGAGATACCATGGAAGGAGCTTCTGCTATCATAAACAGACGACAGAATCAGAGATCATCGATCGCTACTAAATAGCTGCTTAGCGGAAGCTATACTTTAGGCGATTATATATACAAACTTATGTAAGAAAAAATAATTTATTTGAGTTACTGATAGCGATGATATTAATAACATTATCATAAATACCAGATTATATATGTGTACACAATATGAAATAACCTGTATTTAAAAATTTTATTTTAGATTATTCTAAGAAAATTTAGACGCCATGACATCGTTACTGTCCACAATGTCAAATATCATACGCAGGAGTATTTCCACGTCGTCACCTATGAATCGAATTATTTTGTTAAGTCGATTGAGAGTAGTGGATAATAGCGAAATAGGAAAGAAAGCTATGGCGGAAGGAAAACCACCACGATGCATACATGTTTACAACAAAAAACGCCTTGGTCTTATCGGTAAGATGAAATAAAAAATGAAAAACACATGAAATGTCATATGGGGAGTGATCTCCCCATGTTTTGTAAAAGAGTTTGTAAGAGTTGAAAATGCAAATATCTTTGGAACGCTTTGTGAATTATTTAGGGGACAGAGTTCTGGTCGCCATAAGAGGCCAGAAGAAGAAAGGTATATTAGTGGGATTAAAGGCGAATCAATTAACTAAGGTTCCCAGATTTGACAGCAACAATGTAGTACTCATAGATGATAATGGAACGCCTTTGGGTACGAGAATACATGTACCCATTCCACACATACTCAGGACAAAATTAAAGGAGAAAACTTATGCCAAAGGAGCAAATTACACCAAACTAATTGCCATAGCATCTAGATTTGTATAGAGTTCTTATCTACCATTATGATATAAGTGTATATTGTTTAATAAAATGATAACATCTGTTGTTTGCAACATTTTGCATGACATGTTTATTACCATGTTTATTTCCATACCATATATCCTATATATGTTACTTCTGCAGAATTGATGCAGAAATTAATCTAGTTTTATCTGTATTTTTCTGATAATACCATTTTATTTAAATTAATTTAATTAAATTTATTTGAAAATTTGAAATTCATGCTCGAATATTTGAATGTTGCAATTTTTAAGTGTCACCAACAACGTTCGCAAAATGCCATGTGACGTAACGCGACAATCCAATTGTTTCAATGAAAAACTATGTAAATTTGTTAAAGAGAAATTAATTTGAATTCGATCTTGCAATCATAATGTAATCGTTGTCATATAAATATGTATTATATTTTCAATAATTCAAACTCATAGATACAAAGCTCATGTAAATATAACAAAATGTTCAAGTATTAGCGTTTCAAGAAAAGTACGTATTGGATATACATATCATAGGTCACACCCAAGTGAAAGAAACGTCATTCATATATTTCACATATTTATATATATCACTGACGCATGCGTGACAGTATAGTCGTAACTGCATACGTTGATATATATCGATCCATTTTCTAACGCAGCAAAATTATCTATACGAGTGGGAGTCAGTTTTGGCAAATGTTTCGAAGAGTCCAGAACGTAGTTCCTTCAGCATTTTAAAATATTTTCATATATAACGTCGCGGAAGTTCGTTGCTGATTCAACAGGGGAGACAATATTGCTTTTTCGATAGGCATTCAATTACCTGTTTAAAGTTACCTCTCTAGATACCACACGATCGTAGCTGCGCTAGCCGCAGCGTTTGACAGTAGTCTACAGATCGACGTCGCGGTGTGTCTGTATCTGTCGATGATGCTTTTGATGTGCTTATTTCTAAATGTTAATGTTTCCAATTTGCCGTTATCTTATCAAATTCGATAAGATGTTTTATGGAAAAAGTAGAACGTATAATATTGATTAATCTCTTTTCAAGAGATTTTTTAATTTGGAAAGTGAGTATCTGATAGTTTTACCATATTTTTTATATTTTTATATTTTTTATCATACAGCTATACTATTTCTTTTACATTCGACAAAGACACAATAATTGGTAAAGAAAGAATCACTTGTGTTTTTTATATATATTTCCAGAATATTTTCAAGTATTTGCAAATTGCAAAATAGTTCTCTATCAATTAATCAAATTATTTGTTTAGTAAATGTTTCATCTTTGCGAAACGTATTGAAATTACTTTGCATATATTTGTGGTGACATTAAAATTGTAAATTACTTAATATGCAATTTGAAATTTATTTAACAGCCTAATGTATAATATCAAATAGATTGAGTAATTTAGCTTATTGATCTGCACTATTGGTGATTATTAAAATTATAAAAGTATTCATAATATTTACAAATTCGATATTATTATATATAGTGTACTACTCTGGAATTCTATTGTATGATATATTACTTTTTGTTTAGATAAAATTTTGCTATGACAACGGTAGTGCAGGATAGTGGAATTTCATACTTGAACAAGAACAATATTCCATACCTAGAAGAAAAGAAGTAACGCCATTTTTATATACAAAATATGCAGAATAAAATTCAAGATTTCTATATTTTGTAATTTCTAAAGTCAGATACACATGATACAAAATATACATTCGTATGGATCATTCGTACAGCATCTGAAGTTTCAAACTAGAGCTAATGCTTTGAGCTAAAACATCAATTCTGATGATTTATTCATCAAGCTTTCGTGTACTTGAATAACAAGCAGTATATTACATTATTTAAAGATTTAACTGCCTGTTGATAAATTGTTGTTGATTCTCTGGAAAATTGACGCAAAAATGACTAATACGTGCAAAATCTTTGGCTTATTATTATACAAGAATCTAATAGTACGTAAAAGATATTGGCGTCTGACCATATTTCTACAAATTTTGGTACCTGTTGGATTGTTCGCATTGTTGCAAGCTGTGAGAGATTTTAGTGTTCAGCCACCAACTGTATACAATGAAAGCCTACATTACGATATGCAAACGAAAGAAGATTTAATAAAAAATAAAGTTAATAATGCTATACATCATGTGTATTATGTACCAAAGAATGTATACACGGATGAAATCATGGAGAATGCAAGATATTGTCTTTATCTTTTGCCTCAAAGTAATTGCCTAATACAAATACTAATGTAGAAATGCAAATACACAAATAACATCTTAATTTCAAAAAATGTTTACTGTAATCTTTTTATTTCTCATATATAGATATGAGAGGGTTCTCCAATGAGACTGAAATGATAAACGCTTATATATTAGCACAAACTGAAGACATTTTACTCACTGCAATAGGGATTGTTTTTGAAAAATATGACGGGACTAATATTAAATATAAATTGCGACAATCTTGGAAAATTCCGGATGATTTGTATCAAAATGTCATGGATGAACGCTCGACAATGTCTCCTTCAATATATTTCGACATTGTTCCATTTGTGCAAGTTCAAATGTGCGTAGATGAAGCACTTATAAATAAAAAAGCTCCAGATTCTATGTCGAATATAAAGGTATTATAAATATGAAAAAGAATATATATTTATATATATATATATATATATATATATATATTGTTTTTTGTCTTTATACTATTATCATATTTGATATCATGATATTTTTTGATATGATTAATATCTTTTAGATGTCTATACAAAAGATGCCTTATCCGCCTCATGTTAAAATAGATACTACTGATCTAGTATTACGTGAAGTAATTTGTACATTTACAGTTATATCTTTTTTAATACCACTTTGCATAGAAGCTAATTATGCATCAAAAGAGAAATTCATTGGCGTGAACGTTAGTAGCGTAATCTTTTTCTATGTCTTATCTTATCTATGTTCCATTATTTATTCAAATCATTGCGCTATTTGCAGGTTTTAATGGCAATGAATGGAGTCAAATCGTTTTATAATTTATTAAGTTGGTTAATTATAGGAATAATATTCAGCTCTTTTTACATAGTACCGATAATTATATTGTTTAAGAACACTTTTACCATGAATGTTGAAGCCTATCTACAATATGGAAATGGTTTTATATGTTGGCTTTTATTCACTGCACATATTGCTCATCTTATATCTTTTGGCATGCACATTGCAGCCTATTTTTCAAAACGTGAATATAATATTTTAATTAAATAAATATATTTTTACGTTTTAGATTTTTTATATTTTACATTTTTACATTAATTATCGTTTTAATACTTTTAGCACGTTTTGTGTCGATTGCTATATCCATTATATATATAGCGGCAGTATCGTTCCATGATTATTTAGATAGAGAGGAAGCCTACGGATTTATATCATATTTTGGTATAATATTTCCGAATGTTCTGCTGTATAGATTCCTTAATGAAATAAATGCACATGAAGGCAAACGTATGTAGATATATTCAATTAATATTAATTTATATCATTTCATCAAAGAAATTGAAAAATTATGTACTATTAATCGTTTCTATTTTTTTAGTCATTGGTATTCAGTGGAACAACATTTTCACTCCTGGAAATAACTTGTATGGGATTGTAGGAAGTCCAGGTTTTATATTTCTTTTCTCAATCTTGGGCACTGTGATACATTTTACGCTTGCAGTATATATAAATGCTATACTTCCTGGCAAATATGGAGTTCGAAAGAATCCGCTATATTTTTTGAAAGTGAGTTTATAGAAAGGTCTTTAATAGATGAAAATGTTATATATATATATATATATATATATATATATATATCTTATATATATATATATATCTTATATATATATATAAGATATATAATATTTTTTATATAATCGTATCTTATAGTGTATCTATAAGAAGAATAAAGTAGCTCTTGATGAAGATGTTCCTGACTTCGATTATAATAAGGTACCTACTGAAGATTTTGAACCCGTAAATGGTGCTTTTACATCTGGGATACAAATACGTGATCTTAAAAAATCTTATATAACATGCTGGATACGAAAATCTGTAAGTTATATCAAAGAAAGATACTATTTATTACTAGATGCTACTAGAAAGATAGATATTTAATTATTTAATTGATGTGAAATTATTATTTTCCAGAAAGTCGATGCATTAAAAGGAATTTCTGTGGATTTTTATAAAGGGCAAATTACTGCTCTGCTTGGGCACAATGGAGCAGGCAAAACTACACTTATGTCTATATTAACAGGTATTACATTCCGTTAAAATAATTTTTAATGCAATGACTAAGACTACATCGCGAAGATGTTCATTATATTCTATATTCGGCAGGTGTAATAAGCGAATCAGAAGGAAAAGTATTTATAAATGGTAAAAATATTAAAAAACACTTAACTAGTATTAGAAATGACATGGGTCTATGTCCCCAGGAAAACATGGTTTTTCCCGATTTAAATGTATTCGAACAAATTGAATTTTTCGGCTTGGTAAGCACAATGATCGTTTTTATAAAGGTATTTGTAAGAGACGTACGCAAATTATTATAAATTATTACAATTTTTTGTATGACAGTTAAAAGCCGAGAACAAAACCAGGCAAGAAGTTAAAGAAGATGTAAACGCTTTACTTACTAAATTGAAGCTTTCCGAAAAGAAAAATGTTCTTCCTAGCAAACTTTCCGGTGGCCAACAAAGAAGGCTGTGTCTTGGAATGGCACTCATTGGCAACGCTAGCGTATGTTTTAACATAGATACGTTTTAAGGTGTATATCTTGTAAAACTGATTGTTCATGAGACAAATTTGTGTTTAGATTATAATTCTAGATGAACCAACGTCGGGAATGGATCCTGAAACCAGACGAGATATATGGGATATTATATTGGTAAACAAAGTTGATTCTATTTAGCATTTGCGGATATATATGCGGATCAATATAGTGAACGTTTCTTTTTTTTTGCAGAAACTTAGGGGAGAAAAGACGATATTAATTAGTACACACAATATGGAAGAAGCTGATATACTTGGTGACAGAATTGCGATAATGCATGGAGGTCGCCTTAAAACTTATGGCACTGCAATGTTTTTGAAGAAACAATATGGTAAGATATACTGTGATGCATATATGTGATATTTGTAATTTAATGCGTTAATTCCCGAAATAAATTACAATTATTTATCCTATTTCAGGTCACGGACATATAGAAGTTACATTATCCACAAAGTCTTGGTGCATTCCAGATAAGGTAATAAGTAAATTTGATGCGAGAACGGAGCAACTCAGTATTGACAGTGAGAAAATTGTTCTGAGTGTACCGTACACCGATACTCTACCGGAATCATTGGATAAAGTGGAA
The DNA here is from genome assembly GCA_020341155.1 of Eciton burchellii. Taxonomy (NCBI): domain Eukaryota; kingdom Metazoa; phylum Arthropoda; class Insecta; order Hymenoptera; family Formicidae; genus Eciton; species Eciton burchellii. The sequence continues at coordinate 1,239,575 of JAHMML010000047.1, read as the reverse complement.
AGCGAAAAAAAAAATTTGGGAGTGACTGGAATAAGTGTGTCATTGATTACTTTGGAACAAGTATTTTTGAAGTATGTTTTTTCATATTTTCAAGGTATTTTTTATATTTTACTACTATTTTCTTATTGCATCCTTCGTTACAGAGTGGTAAAGAAGGAAGATGATGGAAAGCATCTTAATGAATTATTTACAGCATCGTTACGGAAAGTTACAGGTCACGAGTTATGTGTGCAATCAGCATTAGCATTACTTTGCAAAAAATTCACGTATACAAAAAAGAATCTAGTTAATTTATTTATCATTGTACGTATCTTTCTTCATTACTTGCTTTGCGATCATAAATATATATTTGTGAAACATTAAAAATTTTTAAAGTAATATTTGATATTAACGTCAATATATTTGCAGGTAATTATTCCTATTTTTTCGGTATTTTTAATGGCATTAAGTTATAATCTACCAAGTGATAGTACAAATATTATACCAATGACACTTGGTACGTACAAATATTCTACAGCTTTATATTCTTCGGACAATGAAACAATCGGCAAGAGATACGAGGATATTGTTCGATATTATGGCGAGACTGTAAAATACGTATCTTCGTATACAGGTATCGAAAATGGTATGTATATAGCGTCTCTTCTGGAATCTAAAAATGAATATCTAAATTTGTGATATCTTTATCATTCATCCGTTTGTTTCAGCTCTTTTGAATGTTTCAATGAAGAATATTGCGGAATACCGTAATTATTTTATCGCAGCTGCCGAATTTAAAACCAACGAAAGTACATTATCGGTTAATGGGCTTTATTCCGGCATAGCTATTCATAGCGCGCCGCTGGCGATAAATCTTTTGAGTAACGCGTTGATCAAGACTTTTGCTGGTGAAAAATATTCAATTCTGATATCCAGACAACAATTACCAAATGTGCTTATGTCAAGTAAAATGGACAGTCCGGTATTAGAATCTCTTTCGCGCGTTTTGATATTTACCGCGTTTTTCTTCCCTACCGTCGCGCTTTTCGTCATGCATCCTCTACAAGAAACAGCCACGAAAGTCAAGCAGCTTCAACGTATGTGTGGCGTCACGGCGATATCTTATTGGTGTACGATGTTCATTTTTGATTTTCTGATATTTACGGTATCCGCGCTACTGATTACTCTAGCGTTCTATATCATGGATGTTATCCTTGATATTCGTCTATATTATACAGTTGAAATACGTAAGTTTGCATTACAGATTTTAACAAGTTAATTAATATCATAATGTAATCTCTTTCTATTTCTCATTCGCACTTTTCCTTTTAGTATACACGATACTAATTCTATTGTTATTCGGCATCAACGCTCTCTTGATAGCATATATATTCAGTTTTCTGAATAAATCAAGAAGTACGATAATAATCTTTTTAAGTCTTGCACCTCTTGGGCTTGGTAAGTCCGTTGTAATATATTTTTCACATATATTTGTGATATATCTTCAAGCATGGTATTAATGTTTTATTAAATGAATGTTTTATTAATATATTGATTGAAATAAATAATTTAATAAAATTATTAAATGATATAAAGATAAATAAAATAATGCGAGATATTTTTATTTCAGTTATAATAGAATTCCTTTTAAATCAATTAATGTATTCTATAAAGAGTCTTGAGCCATTATACATGATACAGAAAAAATTATTCCGTTTATTACCATATATAAGCTTGTTCCATGGTCAATTAGCCTTTTTCACCATAGCAGTGAAAAATGCAAGGTGTCGCCGTTTACCAAATAAACTTTATGACATTATTTGTCATCTCACTCAGAGAGACCCTTGTTGTGGTAAGATTACGCAATATCACCGTTAACTGAAATACGAAATTGTTATTTCAACAATTAGAAATTATAGAAACTTTGAAACTTCATCATTTCTTGCAGATATGGATTGTGTAAACGGAGTTTGCAAAAACCAAATGCCTTACTTTAAGAATTTTGAAGACGATATAAGTTTCGAGGAATGCATAATATATTTAATTTTAACACCAATTTTGTATTTTGCTATACTGATTATGATAGAAGAGAAGATATTCGCGAAGTTATTCATGAAAATAACTTGCACGAAATTAAAGAGCGATAATTGTGACGCAATGGATGACGAGGTAAAAAAGGAGAAACTTGCAGTAATGCAAGAAATCAATGAGCTTAACAGTCAAAGTAAGATCATTTTCAATATTTTTCACGAAAAATACAATACACATATTTTGAGCTACAAAATTAAAAGTAATTAGAAATATATGATAGACATGTATAAAATTATTTATGTATACTTACAATGATAAATTAATTAGTGCATAATTAACTAAGTATGATTTTATATACAGATATAAATATTGCAAAAGATGAGCTTAAAATGGAAACTGCTAATAATATGGAGTTATCTCCAATGAATGAAAGTAAAAGTCTCTTCTTAGTACATGAATTGAGCAAACGTTACGGCAAGTTGATAGCAGTGAAAGAGATAAATTTCCGAGTAAAACCGCGGGAATGCTTTGGATTGCTTGGTGTAAATGGTGCTGGCAAGAGCACAACTTTTAGGATGTTAACCGGAGAAGAGTTATCCAACAGTGGCATAATGTACTTAGGGCAAGCAGAGATTCATTCGAACAGGGCAAAGGTAATGATAATCTATATGATTTCATTTTTTTTTAATATCATATTAGTTTATTATATTAGTGAATTTCTGTTTCTTCGTAGTACCTTTCCGCAATGGGTTATTGTCCACAAACTGATGCTTTAATACCTTCGTTGAATGCTTTTGATCATCTACGATTGTTCGCGCGTCTTCGCGGTATACCGAAGTCGAATGTGGAATTGGAAGTCAATAAATGGATTAATAGACTGAGTGAGTCAAGCGTGATGATAATATGCAATTTTTTGAAAGCATCCTTTATGGGAAAGCGCAAGATACGACGGTATATATATATATCTCTCTTTCAGACTTGACAGCTTGTATGTCGCAACCAAGCGGTACTTACAGCGGCGGTAACAAAAGACGTTTGAATATTGCGATAGCTCTCATAGGCAATCCGACTCTTGTTCTTTTGGATGAGCCCACAACTGGTGTCGATCCCGCGGCCAGAAGATCGCTCTGGAATACTTTGCAGGCATGTCAGGCAGCTGGACAAGCTATTATTCTTACGTCCCACAGGTATCTATCGAAGTTGCCTAAGCATTTCAAACGAAACATATATAAAGAGATTTAGAGATTAAAATAAAATGTTGTCTCACGTAAAAATTATATCTTGTTTTTCCAACAGTATGGAAGAATGCGAAGCGCTCTGCAATAGATTGGTCATTATGATAAAGGGTCAATTAGTCTGCATCGGCGCGAGTCAGGAACTGAAAACACGATTCGGGGCAGGTTACGATATCCATATAAAATTAAATCCGTCCCGATCGAACGAAGATGTCGAGAAAATTAAGAATGTCATGGTTTCTAGCTTAACATGCGATATTAGAGACGAAAATTTGGTAATCATTAAGTTTTGCTTAGAGATTCGCAATGATTTTATCAATTATTTTACCTCTCTTTTCTTTTGTTATTAATTTCCTTATTCTTGCAGGGTTTTCTTGGTTACCATGTAACTGATTATAACACAAAATGGCAGAAGATGTATAGTACAATGAAGAGCTTGAAGCAGAAATATAGCTGCATCGAAGATTATGCCGTTTTGTCCGCAACTTTAGAACAACTTTTTATTCAGTTTGCGAGGGGAATTGAAATACTGCAGCCTAAAGAATCTCCAATTCATAGTCCAGAAGTAGTGTAAATTGGATATCTTATTAGGTAATTTATTGAATATTGAAAGTTTTACGATACTTTAGTACTTCAGTTTATTAAACTGAAATTATAAATTTTTAATGTCATAAATCACTTGATCACATCATAACTCTCATTTAACAAGATGGTGATTAGTATACGGTATTAGTATACGGTATACGGTATATGATTAATATTTCTAATTCTATGTCATTCAAATAATTTCTATGTTATTTTGAAAGAAATTCTATTTAAATAATATAAATTGTAATTATATGAAAATGTTTCATTATAAAAATATATATTTTTATGTGAGGAATGTTATATAACGGAATGATAAAGGAATGTTATAGTATTTATCTATGCATAAATATAATAAAAAGCATTACGGCTTGATTTCATGTTATCAAATTCTATATATATATGTATAAATGTGAAATAGCTTACAATAAATATTATAAATAAAACAAAATAAATATTATTTCACAGCATTGATCTCTTTTATTTCTTCAAAGAGAGAATATAAAATTGATATATAATCGTAATCGTAATCGTAACATATAAAGCGCATTAAGAATAATGCAATATGCAAAATAAACGTTCCAAAAGAAGAAGAATCGGAGAGCAGACGCTCTATATATAAAATATAGAGTATTTTATATATATTTATATAAAATACTCGTATTTTATATAAATAAGATTGCATATGTAATATATCGTTATGTACAGAAGTTGAAAAAATACGAGAGGCACGACACGGACACATGCATATCCGTGTATTATATCATACATGACGCTGACTCTTGCTAGCGAATTTGCTGTCTAGTAACGATATCCTCCTGCTCCCGTCTGATATGAATTCGGTCCCTGATATAGACCACCGCTACCACCACTAGCATGGCTACCTACGTGACCACTTTCTGCAATAATGGAATAAATCAAATACGAGTAATGTAATTGCGAATAGCAATTGCATAAATTACCACAATTACAAATTCATATCCATAATTACAGAAATCCTATAATTTACCTCGTTCGGGATATGAACCATCCTGATTCTCCCCTCTGGCCTCAGCGGCGAGCGCCAATTCCACGCCTCGTTGGATTTCCGGCGGGATCGGTGGCGGTGTCGGTAAATGAGCACCTTGAGGGTGGAAACCGTTCTCATCCGCCGTATAACTAATGGAGTATTGTGCACCGTCAGGCCCGGTATAAGAGAAGGATCCGCTCACGGACTCGGCTTTTCCTGTAATCGAGACGCAATTTTCTTTTCACGCAAATACAATAATTTCTGATTCCGTTAAAGATATTGCATCGTAATACAACAAGTTTTTGAAGGAGAAGCAAAAAATGTTGTCGCCTTTCTATAATTAATGACAAATTTAAAGCTGAAATGCTTTGCTTCTTCAAAGAGTTAGCGATTCAAAAAGAAAAATACAACAAACAAGAAAAAAAGAAGATATTTCAATTCGTACCTTGCTGGTGACCCGTTTCTTGCACGCTGATGCCATTTCCGGTCTCATAGCTGAATTGATAGTTACCGTCACCGGTGTTTTCATTATTATAAGAAATGATAGGTATATTCTGTCCGCCATCTAAAATATAAAATAAAAAATATTAAGATTAATATAGACTCGCAAGAAAAGAAATTATTTTCCTTGAATGAAGAAGATGATATTTGCAAAAAATGAATTTCAACTTGAATTTTACGAATGATAAAATATTTTAATTTTTAAGAAATGTATTGCACAGTAAGCGAGATAATAACGTATTTCATTGTTTAGACTTACCACTTACTCCATATGATGATTGGTAAGTGTTACCGGTTGCACCAAAATTGCTAGTCTGTCCTCGGAATCCACCACTACTATCATCCAGTCCAACTACGTCACAGTAAAATTTTTTATTTCGAGATGATAGATAGATAGAGAAATCAAGGTAAGAACTTTTACTATACATTTTTGGTTTCTTTTATTTCTATAGCTTCCAGATTTTTACCTTTGTGCGGCGGTATGTAAGCATTTCCGGGCGGAATGTAATTATTGCCTAGCTGTGCGGCGTAGCACACACCCACTATGGTCAGAGTGATGGCGAACTGCTGAAACAATTATCAAATTGTTGATAAACCGTGCAATCCGATTCCTGGAAGAATAATTCGTTCAAAACGTGCAATTGATAACATCGCGATCGATCGAATGATCAAATCTCTCTAAAGAACACTATCTTTTACGTGACGCGGAGATCACATCAGCCAAAGTCTGAGTCTCGAACAACAAAATATCGCAGACGGATCGCTTTCGATACTCCCGGTCACAAAATCTAAGAAATACAATTGTACTCTCAAAAATAAAATGCGCGAATATTCGTTTTATGATCATGATAATCGTACTAATCTCATCTCGCTGGTTGTACGTGCTGGTTGTATGTGCTGGTTGTATGTCGATCGAATCCCACAAGCGGTTGTCTCGTCCCGGTCTGCAGTTCGCAATCCGAATTTTGGTATTTCACGTATCGTGTATGTGCCGAACCAACGACGATAATTGGTCTGCTTGGATCCAGGTCGGAATCAGCACGTTTATATACCGATCCTAGCGCGAGAATCATCTTCCTCCCACCCAACGTGAATGAAAGACCGCAAGCGCGGATGGTAGATCGCGGTGGTTATAGGGATCATCCGCAATGGCGATGCGTTCGAAGATTTCAGTATCGCGTGAGACGATGCCGGGGTGAAAAGGAGGGAAAGGGAGATTCCCGAGAAGAGCCGGATGAAGAAGCGCATGGGAGGTGGGAGGATGCGCTGACGAGTCTCGAAGGGGGCCTCCACCGTTGAAATGAACCTCGTCGAGCTAGGATGAGGAGTGATTGCGCAATGTCAGATGATACAGATCAGCAGGCATCTCCGGACGGGTCTGAAGGTCGGCCTGATGCGATCGATGGATGAAAGTGAAGCGATAGAATTGGAACAATGATTTACAAAAATGAGGCAAGATGAGTAATCAATCGACTCGTCGAAATACGTCCAATATATACAGATTAACCTTTATTAACCTTTCGAGCCAGCGACATAAAACTCCTTTACATCATTACATACGTAATCATAAAATTTTTGAAAGTAACATAGATATGTGATCTACGTATCTTCGATCTATCTATAGAACCGGAGAATCGTTGCGTTCCGTCGATCACGCAACATGTCTGTGAGACGTAGGTACTTTTGCGCGCGCGCGTGTACCTAAGTATATGTCGAGATGCATTTCACACTTTCATTACGGGATTCGTTACGAGCGGAGAATCTCGCTGAAAACAGGATCATAATTTTTACAGCTCTGCGTACGTAGAGATCATGGAGTAAATGTTACAGGCCTGAACTATTGAAATCTTTTTAGACGAAGCTTCTCTTAGGTTCCACGAGAAATTAGCATGATGGTCCACGCATGATGCATTCCTGGAATGAAGGAAGAAACTCGCGCGATGAGAAAGCGCGCAGAAAATTGACTGCAAGCCGCGATGACGCGGTTAGCATGCACCCGCGTGCGCGTGAATGTTCTCCCTTGTAATTATATTGACTCTTTCGAGCCCGAGAATTATAGCTGTCCACTGCGGGATCGTCATCCTCATCGTTCACGAGTGACGATGCATCGGGGAGCAACGCACGATTCGCAATCGAGCGGGCGGTTTGCGTAATTGCGCGTTTAACATCTTCGCAACACGTCGTGCGTACATTAAATGCACGTCGATGATCGCGCACATGCATCCATGTGGAATTTAGTGTTCCATTTAGGAAAACCCTAAATGCCTAAGGCACCCTAAACATACGTGTCGAGCGTGCAGTGAGAAAAATGTGGGGATTCATCCTCATCTTTTTGCTGCACGAATTATTAATGGGGAGTTATTATTCTGTCAGGAGCTGACGCACACGTTTTTATTGGGAGCGTCTAGCTATTTCGGATAATTATACGAGGCACATTGCAGGAGACGTCGAAATGAAGATCGCATCTGTTTACCTGAGAATTTCCATAATCACATAAACCGTATTACAAAAAGATTGACCTACAGACTCGTCCTTTCCAAGTCCACATCCGCGATGAGGAACTTGTCTATTAAGACGTAATCTTGAATAGTTTGCATTCCGCGAACCGCGATTCCGTATTATAAGAAAATAAAAGATTCTAAAAGAAGAAAAAAAGCAATGCTGCTCATTGTACATGCCAGAGTGTAATGTCATCCGTCTTCCCGGATATAGTTGCTTGGTCATTAACAATCTTGGATCATCGGTGTTCGTGCTTCGTCGTAAACGCCTCGATACAACGGTACTCGCTTCTCAATCAACATCGTATTATGGAGAAAAGGACTATCGCTGGTATTAATGTGCGTCTCAACATTTAGAGATCATAGCTAACGTTTTGATATTAGACCAAGAATTACAGTAGAGAATCACAGTACATCAATGACGATATAAAGAGCGATGGACGAACAATGTACAATCTTTCTCTCCCTTTCTTTCTCCTTCTCTGTATAGGTTCAATACTTAAAGTACATGCATTTCGCCAGTAGATACTTGGAGAGAAAATCACCAATCGATCGTGAGTTATGAACTCGATAATAGGAGATGGCAAACGCTATTCGGGATATTCTCCGCCAAGCGCTTTCTAACAGGCGCATCGCCAGCATCCTTTAAGAAAACTCAGCCCTCTTAGCGCATTGCCACCCATCGTGCATTCATCCATCTTGTTGCTCGTGTTATGCCAGAGGTTAGGTTCACCGGGGCAAGAACTTGCGGAAGCAATTCGATGTGAGAAACGCATCGGATTTTATCTATCGGCTGGCGCGGCGCCGAAAAATAAATCGAGAGAAAGGAAGGAAGAAAAGGAATCGATTAGCCTCTCGTCCTTGATCCCTCGTGATTAAATAGGCTCCAATGATCATTATTTCGATGTCCAGATGTTCTTATCGTGTGGTCATTCTTCGAAGATGCATTCTTAATCGTGAAACTCGCGCGAAGTCAGCTTTGCATTTGCTGAATATTTTTAAATTTTGAATTCCGAATTTGGAATTCGAATTTAAATATTTTATGTGGAATTTACTTGCGTTGCGTTAGACAGCAAACCATGCAACCAATAGCATATAAATATGCGTATAAATATGGGATTCCCAAGAAAGCTCGCTCAAGAGTGTTTCCATCGTCGAAGCATAAAAGCTTGCCGCAGTTTCTGTTTATTCGGCTATTATTATTAACTAGATTCTAGCTGATCGATGACGCAGCTTCGATCAAGCTTCGATAGCGTATCGCAGAAATATCTCGTAGATCATTATCTCAGATGAAAAGCAATGTCTTGTAAAAATCGTGCAACGCGTGCTTCGGTCTTCTTCCTATGATCTCGCATAATAGACAATCATACCATTTCGTAAGAATGGGAGGCTAAGCGTCGCGGAGGCCGATGAAGAGAAAAAAAGCTGCGGTCTTTGTCAGTTCTCTTACGTGTCGCGGTCTTGACGCAACTCCGCTCGGCAGGACAAAAAATAGAAAGAAAGGAAGAAGAGCGGATTAGTAATGTCGGTACGTCGCGCAGCATCCGGAGGTGCAAATCGCTATCATTAATGCTTCATGACACTTTGTTCCAGATCAAGACGCAGACCCGCGGAGCTCCGTCGAAAGGAAAGAAACATCAGAAAGCAAAAAATCTATTCTGTTCATCAGTCCTGTTTAATCGAATGGAGCGATCTCGAGATTGTGCGAATGTACAATCGAGACGATACTTGTGGAACACAAAAGTAACACGGACGTAAATGGATTTATTTGGGTGAATATCTGGGCGAAGAATCGATCTGTTCGATTATATGAAATGCCAAACTTAATTGTCAGTTCGCTCTCGCCCGCGATCGCGGTTACGAGCAAACGGGAAACGCATAAGACACGTTACGTTACATCACTAGCGTTCGACGCCTCGCGATGCGCAATCTCGTTAATCACCGTTAACTCGCGTTATAATCGCATTCCACTATCATTAATGGATATTGTCCGCGCCTATTACTTCATTTTCACGTGCCGCCGCTTAGATTGCCGCGATAAACGGCGTTATTTTATCATCGACTAGCATCTCTTCCCATGGATGATAATCTCTCTACATACTTTCTATGCTACATGATAGATGACTGTTCGCGGGGTGGTTTATGGTCGAACCATAAACGAAGCTTTTCGTTTTGTCCCCTTCGATATCCATATTTCTTCGTATGTGTAAGAGACATACAGATGTATCGAGAAAAAGAGTGTAATCAGTGCGATACGCGCTTAGGAACTGTCGTAATCACGCATGCGCGCGTATGCATTGGAATTCGAGGAGATGCGTTGCGGAATTTCGATCGCGAGATCCTCAAGTTGGCGATCGATGGCGATCGAACAAGTACGATCCTCTCGATTACACCAACTCGGAGATGCTCGGTTCCGACGGAGTGAACGGGTCCACCACTATCGGTAGCCGAAGCTTGCCTGCATCCGCCGTGAGCGCGAGGTGAGCCGAGCAAAGGGAAATATAACTCAGGCCACCGGTTGGGATGCCGCTGGTTGCGTAATACGAGCGAGGCGCGTCGCAACGCCGCGTCGTGCTCTCAAATCCGTGCGCTTCTCTTCGGGCTACCTCACACACGAGAGGAGAAGCACGTCTCTTCTTGGGCGCTGACCTTTGGCGTAAAGCGCCAAGCGCTTATAGAGGTGCACTCCCAGGGTGCAGCTGTAGTCACCGTCGTCGCAATGATGGATACGTCCTAAAACGCAACATGGGCGCGTTTCTCAAGGATAGCGCGAACACGCGCTGACACATAGCGCGAACAATGATCCAATTTCGGAGCGTCACGCTCGGTTTGCCTTGAGCGATGTACGGATAGAAAGAGGCCGAAGATCGGCGAGTGGACGATCGACCCAAGTTGCCTAGGGGGTGGGATACTTTCGCCAACAACTTTCGGTTCGCACGGCAAACGGCTTTTCTCGTTTTCATTCTCGAGAATTTGTAAGAGTCAACGATCAGCGCTTTTCGCTTTCCGAGTGGATGTGTCATCGTATAGTAATTTATCTCATTCAACAGCAATCATTCCGTAGACTAAGCGATCTTGTCATCATTATTTGATTAACAATTAACATCTGACATCGCTGGCATTGCTGGATATGTAATGAAAACAGCGGTAAAATTGAAGAATAGAAAGAGCTAAAGATATTTCCCCCAGAAAAAGAAAAAAGAAACGTTAATCAACTCAATCAACAATATTGTCCCTCAGTTATAGTGACATGGACATAATAGATATATTCCAGCATGTCGTATCATATAGAATATCATATAGAAAGGGATGATCGAGCAATCCTATGCTCATTTAATCATAAGATAATTATTGATAGTTATTGACATGCGATATCGTAATCGATATGTGTAACGGCGACTAATTGACTATCCGCGAACTGTACTTTCAGTATCCCTATCGATATGGAACTTTCGCTGTAATTATCGGTGAATTAGAATTTCATTGATCGCAAGCGATCGGAAGCGATCTTGACCAAGCGGTTAAAAACGAAATGATTGATATTTTGCGCAAAAGTACGAGAAACGAGAAATGACAAGGTATATAATTAACGAGCAACATGTAATTAACAATAACGAATCCAGGTTTACATCGCTACGCGACACGTTCGTCGCTGGAAATAAAGATGATATCGATGCGAAATTGCTCAATGAAACGCCAAGTTTTGAGAAGCTACCGAGCAACTACGGCAACGTCGCTGCAACGTGATCCGAGCGCCATCTTACCGACGCGCGTGGAAACCGCACGCGCGCTTTCCAGCGGATTCAAATCCCATTGCGACGCAAGATGAGAGGCCGTTGTGGCTACGCGAAAACCGTTATTACGAGGCATTGACGCTATTCGTCCGTTACCGCGCGAACAACAGAGATATCCAAGAAATGGCGGAGGATGAGGAAGCCGAGCCGAATAACGCGCGGCTGTTTCGGATTGCCATCTCTAACAGTTTGAAGAATATAGCCGAATCTGTTAGGTAAGCATCGACGACGAATGATACGAAAAGACGCGCGCGCTCGCGTCTCTTTTCGATTTCGCGCGCGTCTATCCTGCGTGCCTATCTTCAGCTACTCGCTTAAACTTAACCTCTTTCAACCTCTCTACGTCTCGTCTACGTCTATCTGCTCTGCGAGCGATTCGAAATAAGCGGAATAGTGAACGCCGTGCCATCGAAGCTCTCCGTAAGCTGCATCGCAGCTATCAAATATATCGATGTTCTCTGAATCCTTTTATCTTTATCTTCATCTTTATATGCATTTCACGAATTCGATCGGATAATAATTCCGTTCTTCGGAATTGCTTCTCTAATCTGCATTTGATCATTCCTTGCTAGAGCGTCATTCAGCAATAATATCCTTCCCAAAGGCGTGTACGTATCGCGTAGTGAATGTCAAATAATTATATTTTCACGTTGAAGTTTCCCGATTGTTCTCGATGCCCTTCCGTCGTCGGCATCGGAGCAGAGACTAGTGACAATTTTGATAAAAGAATTACCAAACGCTCCGAAACAGTTAACGCAGCAAGTCAAATGGAAATTCATGTCGTCCAAAGTTCCGGAATCTCGGAACGAATCGGGAAACGAGAAACCGCATTTCACTGCGCGGACCGTGTCCGTGTCAGCAAAATCTATCTTTCTTCCACGACGAACCGATTCGTGGTTTATTGACGCGGCGAGGCGACCGGCCGAAACGGCAAGTGGAAGGGAACGGCATCGGTGACCCAAACGCGTGACTCGGTGTTACTCGATGTCATTGGCCTCCGCAGTTCGCATGTTAATCCCCAGCTCGTCGCTCGCTCGGCTCGCTCGCTCATGTGTCAGTTGTAAGCTGGCCGCATAAAATCGCCCACGACCGACCCACCGTCATCCGTCCGAGTTCTCTGACGGTCCGCTAATCGGCAGTCTCTTCGGCCTCTTGCCTGGACCTTCCTGGAAGATCTCTCTCGCGACGGAGGCTCCGTCAGGTCCGGACGCGCACCAGTTGACCTTCGAGGAATTCCACGAAGCGTTCGGGGAAACAAAGAACGTCCGGCCCGCGATCAGCAGGCCAGGCGTCGCTCATTCGTGCGCGTTGCGTGTCGTGAGACGCACGCACGCACGCACGTCTGCTGCTGCTGCTGCGTGCGTACGCGTAGGTGCGTACTTGGCGCGTACTTTCGCAAGCACGCAGTCGGCTCTCGCCGTGCTTGGATGTCGCAGATCGGATGTTTGGCCTCGATTGTCATCGCAGATTGAACGTTACAAAAAATAGCGCTCAGCGCTATACGAGTCAAAGACTCGAGAGGCATATCTCTGGCGAATCTTTCATCTCGATTCCATATCGCTATATCCAGGTCGCTAATTCGATCTCTCTCGCGCGCGCGCGCGAGTGCCCCGCTGGGCTTTGCATATGCGAGCGGATACCGTGAATGATCGGAGCGTGCTTAGTTAGGTCTGGACTAATGCAAATATGTAGCATTGATTTCAAATTGCACCAGTCCCGGCCTGATTGAGCATGCGAGGCACAGCATCATCGAGCACAACAATGCCGGCGACACGGCTGTTGCGTGATCGCGACGCCGCTGAGAGAAGAATCTAGGTGAGTCCAGCGAATGTGGAACAACGCGCGTACGTTGCGTTAGAGAGAGAGAGAGAGAGAGAGAGAGAGAGAGAGAGAGAGAGAGAGAGAGAGAGAGAGAGAGAGAGAGTACACATGAATTTTCAAGTATGGATCTTTTTTTCTTGCGTGTTCACTGCGCACTGTGCTGGAACGTGGAACGAGAAACCGATTTTAGACATGCCTCGTCGGTAATCGACACCGCTGCTCTTCGTTAGATATCGGGACAAAGAAAAATTCGATCGTCACGTACCGACTGCATCGTGCGGAGGAATGCGCATCCGGCTGTGCATTCGGAATCGCCGAAGTAAGGACGCCTATCTTTCTCGCACACACGTGTCGTCGCATACCATCCGTTTACCGATCGATAAGTAGTCTTTCTGCGAAACAAGATAAAGAATAATTCAAGTGCCACCATGCAGCTGCTTCCCCTCGGTTGCGTCATAACACCGGATGTCGCGAGATGTGTCGTTGATCCTGTATCGCATCGTATCGTAAACATAATGGGCTTGATTACATTTTCAGTTGAAGAACTATTAGTTTGAGGATGTAATGATGCATGCACGTACGCATGCCGCGAGTACGCCGCGAGTACGTGCCGCGACGTTTATTCATTTCGTTATGATAAATTAATTTCCTCGCCCGCTTTCCGTTTCAGTGAAAATATCTTTCACGAGATATTCGCGGGTCTCAAGTTGAAACCCAGCCTCGTCCGGAAGCTGCATGAAACTATGATACAGGAGTTGCGTAAAAGCATGAACGGCGATCTGGATTACTTGTTGGAGGATGGTAGTCTACAGGATGCTATGACCAAGATCGCTAAATTGTCCGAGGAAACCACATTGCCCGATGCCGAAGAAGCATGGTCAGTAACTTATCGAAAAATCGTCCGTCCGTCATTGTCTATCACGATGGCTTCTCATTTGAATGAATCGTCCCATTGCAGGCGTCCACCTGGGGATGTGACCTTGCACCTGAGATCGCTAGATGCATGCAAAATCAAGGAAGCCACCGAGCAATTGGAGAAGCAGGTAACCGAGATGGAAGAAGCGAACGAGAGCTTGATGCAGACGATCGCGGAAAATAGATCGCAAATACACGCCATGAGCGATAATCTGACGAGAATTTTGGAAGACGCGCCCACCGTGCTGCAACAATTGGAGGAAACGTACGAGCAATTAGCGACGTGCCTTAAATCGATCGAGGGCGAATAATTCGAGCGAATAGGATCTTGGAAGTGCATATTGTACATATAATGTATATATAAATTATATTTTTATTAAAAATGATAAATTCAGAGAAAAATAGCATTTTATTATCTATATACATATATATATATATGTACGTTACATGTACATTCTACATTTTACTTTTTTATTTACATAAAATCTATAAACTTTTTATTGCGACGCATTGCCAGTGACGCTTTTGTTTACCCTTCTTCTCTAAAGTCGTTTCCTTGTATCATCCCTTGTATCGGGATGAACGGAATGGCATTTACAGATTATTCCTTCTGATCTCGCGATAGCCTCGTCCTTTCCTGTGAGAAATTTCCCTTTGCCGAATCATTGATTCCACGCGTTTGTCGATCGATGAGACTTGTAGTGAATGGAATTAATTATCTCCTGCTCGGTAATCATTGCGTTTACACGGGCGAGCTTCCTATCGTTGTCGTCTGCGTTTCTTCTTAGCTGCATCAGCTCTTCCATTAACGTATTCCTCTGTAAAGTCAGTTCGCCTATGTTTGCGCGAATCGTCTCGTTCAGATTCTTCTGGCTGTCCGATTTCTTCGCGCATGCATCGTGGCTTAAATGTATATCTCGCAGGCGCTCGTGTAGATTCTCCTCCTCGGATTGTTCAGCATCGTCCAGTATGAACAAGCCTTTCTGCAATCTCTTTCTCATGTCATGGATATTCATTTCGACACTATCGTACTTTTCGCGGCAGCTTCGCAATTTCGCCTTGTAATAATTGAGTTTGCCCTCCATCCGTCGGAACTCGTTGTTGAAGTCTGTACTTTCGATATCCATCGCGCCGGTTCCGCTAGATGCTGCGCAAATCATCCTTTATCATCTTGCGCTTCATCAGAGCGTCCTGATAAGCGCGATTAACAAAACAACAAAGGAACAAGACAACAAGGACCTTGACGATTACCTTCTCTATAACGATCAACAAACAATCTCCCAAAATTCCTGTTAAATTCATCCATATCAGGCGACTCAAGCCTGATTCAAAATTGCTCAGTAACGATCGAGGTAAGGCGAGAAAACGTTGGTTTGAAAAACTCTGCAAGTTGAAAAAAATTCACTGTGCACTAACGCCCTCGACGGACACGGCGACTGAAGCATGAAACATTACGTCAAACGTACAGGTTGGCTGGATAGAAATACGGTTGGTAACGCAAAGAATATAGCCGCGGAAGAAATGCGCGCGCGTCTCGCCGTTTGAATGTCTGCCACATCTGTTACAAGAGATTACAAATTATAAGAAATATATTAATCAAATTGCTGCATTGACTCGCTATTCCGAACGTTCCTAATATACAACGACATTTTATGTCGTCTGATTTCCACGTGAAATAATTATCGCGATCAAATGCTTCAATCTTCGATATATCGAAAAGTTTTTCTACGGTAGATTTTAAATTTAATAATGGCCGCGCTGCGATGAAACGCAGAATCGGAGTCGCTTCGTGTCTCTTGCGATTATTAATATTCAAAAGTAAGATCCACGTGCGAAAACTAATCGCGAATAC
This sequence comes from Eciton burchellii, assembly GCA_020341155.1. Lineage (NCBI taxonomy): Eukaryota > Metazoa > Arthropoda > Insecta > Hymenoptera > Formicidae > Eciton > Eciton burchellii. Next base: position 1,223,355 of record JAHMML010000047.1, on the reverse strand, counting down.
CTCGAAATATCTCGTTATTATATTTATCGTGAAAACGCATCAAGTCATTGGATAATTAAGTCATATCCAATTCAATCAGTAAGCCGTCGTTGCTGTCGATTCAGTGTGCATTGAAATTATCTTTTATCTTTGTCTGTTTTTCTGTCAAATGAGGCGAAAGTACAAAGAATGCACAATTGCCGTCAGATATGTGCGTGCACGGTTTTATTCATTAGTTATTGTTATCAGCAATTTACGAGCAATCGTATTTCTCTCAATAATTTAGCATTTTCATTACTCTTAATGCTTATCAAAAAACTCGAATTTTATTTGTGCATTAAGTAATAGTTTCGTTTTAATTGCATTAATTGCATTTACGATTCATCTTCTTAACTTTACTTTCTTCCTCAAAGGCTTTTGACATGCGCTCATGTGTTGTGTTAAATACGCAAAGCGCAATCGAAATAAACGATTTAAATGATGCAATTATGTAACTTTTTTATGTATAATGTCGATGTACTACGTGATTAAAAGTGGCCGAGTAATATGGCGTCCGATCGCGACGGAAATAGTAAAAGCTTAGCTCTTCCCGCGTAAACCAGCGCCGTTACGTGATTGGTCACGCTCCGCCAATGATTCGGCATCGCTCGCTGGCGCCTCGATCTTCTCGTCGCGAGATGGCGGCAGCGTTCGATCAGTGCTTGCAACGTACCCGCGGATTCGCCATTGCGACGTGATTGCCTGCCGAAGTTTCGTGTTTGTGCGTGGGAATTCATTCTGGCGCGTTGGATTTTTCTGCGGCGGCTGCACGGCGTCACAAGTAAGTTGAAAATTGCTTCTTGTCGCGCGAACACGCGCCGATTATAACCGGCGAACGGACTCGCGCGCCGATTCGCGAAACGTCACGCGTCAAGGCGCGTCACTTTGGAGGGATATACCTTCGATTCTTTTTCTTTTCTTTCGAGAGGGGGTTAATCTCGGTCGACTATCGTGACGTGTGTCGCGGATCGTGCCGCGTCCTTTCGTCGCGCGCGCGTTCGATCGCGTGGCCACGGCCAAGGCTGGATCACGATCTCGATCATCTCGATCCTTTCGATCCTCGGACGATCTTCCCTCGATACGAAACATCCCGTGCAACCGTGCGTTTCTACCGCGTTGGCGAGTACGCGTCGCCGTTTGGAGGTTATACGCGCCGCTCCAGAAGCGCGCGATGCGGCGCCGCGCGGGCGCTCGCACTTACGCGACCGTGGATGCTTTGACGGTCGAGTCGATATTCTCGCATGGCATCGCCACCTTTTTTCGTCTTCTTTCTTGCCTTACCGTACGATTTTCCTTTGTGACGTCACGAATATAATAGCTGCTGGAATACGATGATTACGGGACGACGCAGCGTCGTCGATGGCGAGTCTCGTTTTTAATGACGAGTTGCGTCAGCGCAACTCGACGAATCAGACGAAATAGCGAGTCGCTTATTTTCACACGCCGCTCGACAAGTAACAGGCACAATATTTTTTCACGACTTTTCAATCAAGATTTATTATCCGCTTTTGAAGATAATTTTGCAAATTGGCATTTTTACGCGGCAGTTCGGGGAAACCGATATCCGCTGCGAGCGCGATGCATTGGTACAACGCATTGTTTATCCGCAGCGCGCAACGAGGTGAAGGAGAGTCCGATATCTGCGCGAGCGTTATCTCGCGTGATAAGCGCGTTATTACGCGCGCGGTAAGAGCATTCGCTCGCTCGGAATAAGCTCGTGTATGCGAATCGGGAATTAAAAGAAAAATAACGAGTACACAAACTTGCAAGTGATAATTGTATCACTTGATAACCACCACTCGTGCCTTTGGTTTGTTATCACGATGATAATAATAATAATAATAATAATAACAACCACAACAATATATAACGATATTATTGAAAGATCAGTAGCGACAGGTCGCTTTGTACAACGATGTTCCTGATATTACCGACTATCGAAGGAAGAATACTGACGTCGGGGGGGGGAGGGGAGGGGAGGAGGAGGGGAGGATACATTCTTCTCCCGATATTTCTTCGATGGGAAGAGATACTTTCTGCCAGGAAATTAACATAATCGCCGTCGCCGTTAATATCGAGGATCGACATTTTTTTCTCCCCGATGAGGATTTCAGGCGTCCCGTCGATGTGAACGAGGGTAATCGATCGCTCGGTTCGCTGCTGATGCCCCCGTGTTCACGAATCTCCGGATATTTTCTCGCTTAAATGGAGAGAAATAGGAAACCTTTTCCGATCGCACGTTCGAACGAGATATTCATGGTACACCGCCGATAAATCCATATCGGTTACATTTTACGTGCGATCGCACGAGAGCGCGCGCGCGCGCGCGAGAGAGAGAGAGAGAGAGAGAGAGAGAGAGAGAGAGAGAGAGAGAGAGAGAGAGAGAATTTTTTTTTCCCCCGAATTGAAACCGTCATGATGTCAAAGGGAAATAGATTCTTCTTGTCACATTGTCTCCATTACGTGACACGCGGCGCGAAGCCAGCTATCGGAAATCGCGGGGCGATTGCGAGAGCGGGGGAACGGGAGTGTCGTGCGTCTGGAAATGTTGCGGTCTCATACACACAATGTGGCCCGGCGCTACGATATCTTGTATTATACGTCACGTTTTATTTTCGTTACGTGTCACAGATCGGTTGATACCCCGGAATATGCGTATGGACGCGACGCGCTCCGAGAATTCCCCGAGCAACTGCTCTATTAATAGTTCAAGTTCTGGAAGGCATTTTTATCGCGCGGCCAATCGCTCCTGATTCGCTTCTCCGAGCGATCTAGTTCCAACTGTTTGTTGTCTATCTCGCGGTGTCGATTTCAGTTTGCCGGTAATAATGTCGCGTCGATCTAAACCAGCGCGTCAACTATCTTGAATTCGATCTCTCCTCTCTACCTTCCCGCCTCCTTCTCCTCCTCCTCTTTCTCCTTCTCCTCCTGTTGGCCTTGTTTTCGCGTCTAGGCATGCCTTCGCGAATGACTGATTCGCGATGGGAATGACTGGTCGAATCGCTGAATGCTCGCAGAGCGAGACGAAGTCAGGGAATTGCTAATTCGTATGCCCGTTAATTAATTCCTCGACTGCAACATCGATACAACTTGTTAGTAATCTCTACGAGTCTCGGCAAGTAATGTTGCCGAAATCCTTTTCCAGTCTTCATCCTCACGTCGATCTCGATCCTTGTTCATAACTCCTCGGCGATCCATTGAGAGCAATAAAGTGCAGTAACCACCGAGCGGGCGTCCAGAGGAAAACACGTGCCCCTTATTCGTCATCGCGATTGGGTGAGGGAGAGGAGGGAAGTAGGTAGGTAGTTTGGGCTAGGTCAAGCCGGGGTTCCTTCGTCCCCGTGTGGCAATCGTGGGGTTAAGGGTTCGGGAGGGGGCGTGTGTGTAGGGGGGGGGGAAGGACAGCTCGGCCGTTTCATCCAATTTCTCGGCGGGGCGGGCGGGCGGGCGAATGTACGTACGGACGGACGGACGGACGGACGGACGGGGGTGGATTTCTCCCGAGCGTCCCTTCCTCCGCCGCCGCTCGCGGCACACAATGGCACAACAAAGCGTTACCAGGGTAACTGGCCTGCGGAGCGGTTGCCATCACAAAACTTTCCAACTTGTGATTGCAAACATTAACGTCGCCGCGCGGTACACGCGCGCTGCCCCGCGGATTCACACGCACGACACGGCCGTTCTCACACGCCCGTCCGGCACGCGAGCGCGCGTGCCTGGGACACGCACTTTGTTGTTTCCACTAAGTGCCGGGTGGAAAGCAACGGTGGTAGCGGCGGAGGAGGAGGAGGAGGAGGAGGGTTGGGATATCGATGCTTGTTCGATGTATCGTTATGATTCCGTTCCGTCGTCTCTCTATGTCGAGTCAATTCGCTCCGCGGCGAGCGAGAGACAATGAAAGTCTCGACAGCAGGTGCGCGAGATCAACGCCTTCGCTTCTTCTTCTTCTTCTTCTTCTTTTTGCCGAATTGCCGAGAAGCCTTAGGAACATTTAGCCAGAAGCTCTAGGGACTGGTGAACGATTCTGAGCGCAATGCCGATGGCAGAGAGCGCACACTCGCGTACCGCGTGCAGGCTCTGCTCATGGAGATCGGAAAACAGACGGACCGGTAGAAAAATTGGAACGTGCGAGCGTCAGGCCTTTAAAAAGGACATAGAGACGAGCGCAAAGCGCAATTACGTTCAGTCGCATAATCGCGCCATAACGCTCATGTATCGCCGTGATCAGTCGCGATACCATCGATTGATTGGCGCGGCTACCAACGTCTCTTGCAACTTGAAACGCGAGCTTTGGCGATTTTAGGTCTCGAGAAAACGCGCCGTCCGAGTTACAGTTAGCCTTGATTGCTTCGCAGTCTGCCGCCGTCAGACCGTGCGCGAGTTACTCTTGCGATTTATGCAAAAGGATCGACCGTCGCCGCCGCCGCTGGTCAACCTTGATTACACTTTTATCACTTGAAACTGGTCCGGCATTTTCAGCGCGTAGCAGTCGGCGTGACGCGCGTGTAATAACACGTGGACGGCGGGTTGACCCAGTTGCGCGCAATTTTACAATCTAGCCTAGTGAGTTTGTGTTTTTACTCGTTAAACGGGTCGTAGGATGCCATTCGCGGCCGGCGTCGATTATCTCTCACAATGTAATCTAGGGGGAGGAGGGGGAGGGGAGCAGGACGGCCGGACCGTATTATTGAGATGCATATTATTCGCGATCGCGATCCGCAATGGCGCTTTCGTGCCGGCCGAGGACCGCCGTAGGCGTTGCGAACGCATCTGCCTCGCTTCCATAAGTTGATGCTGAATCATCTTGGAAGGATCTGATAAATTTTAAGATATATTTTATAAGATATGTTTATGGGATTGCATCTGTTGGCTCATACTTGTACTCGTCTTTCTTGTAGGATTGCTTCTTGTACGTTGGAAGACGAACGAAGAGGGGGCGAGACCTGCCGTCTCTGTCACTTTGAGTTTCCTTGAAAGCATGACTCGTTTTAGGTCTGCGATGGTAGATTCACGGCTTTAATAACGGCGGAAAGTTCACGGCGTGATGGACGGAATTGTTAATTCGAAAGCAGATAAAATTTGCCCGTTCCTCCACGGCAAGTTCCACGGCAGGGAGATATTTTTTGTCGGTGTCGACTCTGCCGAGCCGAGCGATTAATTAGTTGTGTAATTCTCAACTTTCTTTCGTCCCGATAATCGTTATTCCTGTAACAAAGAATGATGCGCTCTATTGTGTTAATAATAATTTTCAAGCTATCAATAGAACGATGAACCAAAAAATAGAAAGAGATCGTTGGAGTCTCTCCGGTCGCGAATTGGAGGCTGCCGAAGTAAGAATTAGTGGATGCTCGGATATGGTTTTGGGATGTAATCGAATACCTCTCGACGTTGAGTTTATGTTGTTTTAATTGTTGCGATCGATCGCGACAAGCAGTAGTAACCCATTGTCGCGGAACTGCGTGCGTTACGTAAGGTATTGTGACAAGGAAGTGAATTTAAACCAAGTCGTTATTGGCTTTCATAAGCCACTATTGACCGTTGTTCATCGAACAAAGGAAACCGCGGTATGTCATTGTTGTTAAGATGGCTTGGTCAATGCGCGATAATATTTTGTAGCTCCCTCGAGCTACTCAATCCATCCGGGATTGAAAAGCAGCCCGACTTATCTCGCATTTCAACAACGACGACTCTAAGTTAAAGGTTATTGGCGCTGTTGAAGACGCCGCCGAAATCCGGACAGAGATAAAATATTCGATAAAGATTCTTCTTTTCTATTCTCTCTCTTTCTCGCTTGTTTGGTCGAACGATCGAATTTTTGTCCCTGCATTCCGCGATGACAATGATAACGATACGGATGCACATTCCTCGCAGGCGGCGCGATGTCGTCGATTCGCGCACTTTCGTCGCGTTCCGTTTAAGCATCTGTTCGCGGAAAATGATCAAGTAAAGTGAAACCGCATTGTGTAAGTGACATGGACTAGAATAGAATAGACGCGCGGTGAGCCCGATAAGGCGTTAGCTGCTCGGCAGCTGCTCAAATCCCTCGCTCCTCGTGCGTTACGCATAGTTCCGTTTCTCCTTTGGCGGAGTTTCCGTTTCCTCTTATCGATTTATCATTCGGCATCCTCCTCGGCGATCATCTCCCCGATGATTTACGAACGGATAAAGTCCCTCGGAGTTTACAAGGAGACCGCGAATCAACAGCGGACGGTTCCGTTTAAAATCCTATTTACAAGAACCCTCGAGTACCGGCATGCCTAATTACAACGACAGGCGGAAAGATTCATTACTCGTAATTGCGTGTAGCGGCTGATGCTCGCACGTCTCGCTGACTATTTGCGCGACCAAGAGCCCGTCGAGCTTTATTACCATGAGCTATTCATGCGCGAGAGTCATTGAGAGAAGCAGAATGGCTCGCAATAAACGACGCGCGTTGATTAACTGGTGATCGCCGCTTTAGGTCTTTCGCGCAAGAGTCGGCTCTTGGAGGAATCTCCGAGCCGGGACCTCCGCGATCGTACACTGGGAATTTGCGGGTTTTATCCTTGGTCGTGCAAACAGCCCGCCATCGGCAGGGTTAATCACGACGGTAATGCTCGATAATTAGCGCCTCGTTTGGCGCGGTGCGCGCTTTGCTGGCGCGCTTCGGTCGTCCCGTTCCAGAGCGATTGCTCGAGACGATTGCGACAAGCGGCCGGCATTCCTCACCTGGTGTCCCTCCACCAGGCCAGGAGTTTCCCTTTTTGAATTTCCCCGCTTCCCCTGCCTCTCCCTCCACCGGCTCGTGGGCTCGTTGCCCATTGCCGCCGCCGACTCGTAGTCCTTGGAGCTCCCCGAGCACTTTTACGACGATGGAATGCAGCGGACGGCGTCATTGCCGCCGGTGTTGATCTATCTAGGTCTTCTCCGCGCACGACCGCGGCGAATCGCGTAGAAACGCCGCCGCACGTGCACTTCCACCTCTCTCTCTCTCTCTCTCTCTCTCTCTCTCTCTCTCTCTCTCTCTCTCTCTCTCTCTCTCTCTCTCTCTCTCCTCTCCTCTCCTCTCCTCTCCTGCCATCTTCGCGATCGCGCGGCGCGCTCTTATGGCACTCGCGAGATTACGCGAGATTACCCGCCCCGTTTAATTCCTTGGAGCGAGCGAGCACGCGCGCTCGCCTCCGAGTTGCGACGTCGAATGGAATTTTATTGTTGCTGCTGCTGCTGCTGCTGCTGCTGCTGCTGTTGCTTTAATTGCGCGCCGTGTTTCCACTTTCAGTTCGCGATGTTCTTGACGGCGCGGCTTGCCCTCAATCTACGCCAATTCAGCTCATAATCGTTTATGCACGCTCCCGTCTCTTTAGCCTCGAATTTTTAAGGTCGAGAGCGAGAGCGAGAGGGGAAGGGGAAAGGCAGAGAGCCTCTGAGTTGCGGAATCTGGTATCTCATTAATCACCGGCGCGGGTATGAAGCAAACGAGTCAAGTACGAATCAAGTAAAGGATCAAGCATCTGTTGTTCTACGAGAGCACGCGGATGATATTGATGCGTTGTTCCCAGGCAAAAAGCGGCATCAGTGCGGATTAGTCGAGAGGACTCGCAAGTGGCGAGTCGCGCGCGTGCGTGTCGTTGTGGGATTAACGCGTTCGTATGGGTGTACGCTATTAAAATCAGGTGATCGCTTTTTGCTTGGCATCCAGGCAAAAAAGTCTCGCCAAGTCGGCGGTTAATAATTATCCAAGCCAGTATCAATCGGTATTCATTTGGTTAATCGTTTTTTCGGATTCGGATTAGCAATCGGATCCGTTGCACGATCCGATTACGCGAAATTGCGTAAACGTTCGCCGTTCGCTTATTTCTCTATCTAAGGATTTCAGGATGCAAGAACGCGCCGCCGCGCGCAATGCAACGCAATGCAAGAAAAGCATCCGTGAGAAAGCCACGCGCGAGATACGTGTCGTACGCTCGTAAAACGTTCCCCGATTGCATAAGCTCGCTTTAACCATTCGGCCGGGTAAGAGAACCCGAGGAAGATCGAGGAAGATCGGAGCCTCGACGTTTAAACACGTCTTCATCTCCCGTTGAACGTTCCGCCTCGCGACTCATCGCTCGCTCGTTTACGTAACGAGCTCGCAACAGGACTACGCGGGCCGAATCACCTGCGTGCCAGGTGCTATTGCTCAAGCTACCTCCTGGGAATCATGGGACCTTGTCGGACGAGTCACGTGTAAATCGCGATTAATCGCGATGCTCGTAGAAAGCCAACGACACTCGGCTGTCGTTTTCACGTTTTCTTTAATCGGGTTTAATTCCAGCCGCGCTAGCCAGCTTTGTCGGATTGAGTGCCGTGACTCGTGGGGATTAAAAACGCTTTTATTAACTACATGTTAAGGGGCAGCTTTTTCACGCACGCATTTTTTATTGCGTGCTTCCGCGCAAGCAAAATACACGCACTTCCGTGACCAAGTCGAAGAGTTAGGAATAGGAACAGGCAAACGGCATTCATTGCAGCTCGCTAATAAGAATAAACGCAACCTCGCTGGCCGAATCGATTCACTCGAGGATCACGATTTTGTGTCTCGCAACTTCGATTCCTGCGGACCACGTGGGCAGCAAGCGCCGTGGGCGTCGAGCTCTCTGGATTTTACAGGTGCTGTACGCGGGCCGCGATGTAAATACGTACGATCCGGAAATCGGTTCCGATGCGTTAGAGATGCGTTACCTTGAACTTGGCATTGCTCGACCTCATTGGAAACGTATCCTCTCGCTTTTACAAGTACGAAACTTTTGCTTTCACTTTGCGGATTCCCGTTTACGTGTCTTTAAACGCACGCGATGAAAAACTGAACGAAAGGAGAACGATGCTGGTCCGCATCGTTAACATCTCATCCGACGCGAATGAGTCGATTTGTCAGGACAAATGAAAGCAGCGCCGTTTATGGCGCGTATGTACGCGCTTTATGATAAATTTGATGACACGTTAGCGAGTCCACCTCGCGTCTCTCTCTTTCTCTCTCTCTCTCTCATCTCCCGTGTCAAACCTGCTGAAAAATTGCCCCTCATCTCCCGCAATTTTATCACTCTCCCTTAATCTCTCCGTTGAAACAATGGCGAGAAATTAGCGATACGACGTGATTGCTTTACTGGCTTGATATCAATGGAGAGTGTTTAATTCATAAATCGCCGGAGCAGCTGCGGCAACGAGCGCGATGCCAGAGGATTTCGCCGAGTGTGACGTTCATTGTTCCGTGCGATCTTGGCACACTGACCATGCAATACCGTTCAAAGTACTTCAATTCAGTTATGCAAAGTGCCGCTTCGATCATGAAGCGCGCGCCGTTGTCGAACTTGCTAGGAATTCCGCAAATTCACGCAAATCCGAATCGCGCGTTTCTCGCGAATGTCGATCTACGACAATGTCTTGTCGTCGATTGACGATGATCGGTTTTTCGGCTGACATTTCGCGCGAGCTCGCTGCAAACGAGCAAATAAATAAAACATCTCGCATAATACGATTGCGTTTAGATAAACTGAATCGCTGTTATCAGCGAAGCAGCATGGCGTTGTCTCCGTCGAGATAATGTTGCTCAGAAGAACTCGGTCTAAACGACGTTCATTAAGCGCCGGCTTCATCCTAAGGACTGCCTCTTAAACGTTAAATTATTTCATCTCTCGCAGTGCGGGCAGGACGCAAATAGCAAAAGTTACACAATAAAACTCTAATCTTTTGTGCTCCCTGACATTCCTCTTAATGAGATCAGAGCGTGGTGGTTGTTATTGCGAATGCATCGCCGAAAAATTAAGAACCAAACGAAAACGAGTAGATAAAAGCGCAAGATTACACGCAGTTGTTTTATCTCTCGGATTTTCTTTACTAACGACCTGGAACGTCAAGGCGAGACCGGATCTAATCGGAAGAAAACGTCTCTTAAACGCTAATAAAATTACGCAGCTGTATCGTGCGAATGAAGCGAGTTTTCTCTCGGGAGCGTCTCACATGGCGCTTTACCTCTACAATTTCTATCGAAATGTCAGAGTTAATCGATGAGAACGAGGTGGCGGACACATGTGCGTACGGCGAGGCTTCGGATCCTCAGTTATTTTAGCATCGTTTGCCCTTTTGCCAACTCGGAGTGCCTTCGTATTAGCGTCTTCGCGTCTTCGCTGCATCGTGCGCGCGCGCGCGCGCGCGCGCGTTCCATCTCTCGTATAACAGCCGCGTCCGGCCGCGTGCTTCAATTCAACAACGAGCGCGCACTCGTGAGAACAAAAGGCGAGAGGCATAATTGGGAAACATGCCGAAGGCATGTTCCCGTATGTTCATTGTGGTTCCTTCGGTTGGAGAAGCTTCGGTCAGGCCGAGCGGCTTCGTTTCCGCGAGACGGGGGATCTCGGGAGGGCGAGGGGCCGGGAGGGGGGAAGGGATTGCAGATTAATGGGATTAACGAAGGCGAGGGAAATAAATTACATAACGCGTCGCGGAACGCGTGCGGATTGGTCGCTAAATTAAAAAGTCGTCGAGCCATCCTCGGGAAGAACGATTAGTCCCGAATTAAGAATGAATCAAATTACGCGGGGAGATGAATCGAGTGGAATCCTTCGCTGGAAATGGATCCGCTCGGCGAAGGGTTAAATTCTCCTCCCTCTTTTCACTCAGGTCGATCGCACTTGAATGATCCGCTAGAGCGTCCTTCGAGAAGCATCATCCTGACTTTGCAATAATTCTCCCTTCCTCCATCCGTCTCATCCGCTTGTTCGCCCTTTCTCTCTCTCTCTCTCTCTCTCTCTCTCTCTCTCTCTCTCTCATCCATCCCATCTTTCTCCCCCTGTTCTCATTATCGATCCGTCTGCGAGTTCGCGAGAAAAAAAGGGCACACCGAGGTGCGCCGTGCACGGATTTTAATCTCATATTCGTTACTTTTCGCATCATTGCGCGCCGCGATGCGATCCTCGTCCGAGGAGGATTTACTTATTAAAACTATTTCACTTTCGTTTACTGTCACGGGATATCGGATCGAGATCAGACTTGATCTGATCTCAGATCATCTTCCATTAATCGCTTCGGCCCTTACCGAGGCGTCAAACTTGGACACGAGATGGGGCAGGGGAGGTGAGGAAATTAAATCGTGCATCGCGTAGCGCTCGCTCGTCTCTTTTCGTCGCTTCGTTTCAGGATCTTGGCATGGCTCGTCGGGAGGTAGGTTCGCGAGGTCCACATCTCGCGGTGGATAGAATCATTTGCGAATTATTAAGGGTGGCGTATGCAGCTCGTCATCGGCAACGTGGGCTGCCTTGATCGTGGCCGTGTCACCGAGACCAAGAAGAGATCTGCCTCTCGGAGCGTGCCGGAGTCCTCGCAGGCTCAAAGCTTAGCGTTACATCAAACGAACAGCTCGAACGAACAAGTGGACAATCTGGAATGCGACTATTCCTAGATTAATATCTGGCGAGGAGAGAGAAAAGAGAAAACCGTGGATCTTGAGAAAGAAAGTCCTATTTTCCAGATCACCCGCGGGTCCGGACAAACGTCATAAGCGGCTATCTTATTCACCGCATTCGAGGGAGATCCGCCACTTGGACGGCTTTGTTAATAAGAGGTCGTCTGCGTTTCCGGGTGACATCAATGCGCGAGGATCACTCCGCATCTCCGCGTCGAGGCTGATATGAGGGATGCGCGATGCGAGCTACGAGTGCTCTCGATTGCGAGTCTTCGCTTGGACGCTCTTGGGATCGCGTGATTCAGCCTCAAATCGTCCTCCATTTATGTCGGCGCCCAACTAAGGCGCTCGTTAAGCGTATTCTTGTTGATATCTTGCCCACGATGCAGTCTTATCTTCTCGTCTCTCTCTCTCTCTCTCTCTCTCTCTCTCTCTCTCTCTCTCTCTCTCTCTCTCTCGTTTAGCTTTAGCTCTCCTTTGAATCGACGATCGGCAAACAGGAGCGGCGTCGAATTCTTTACGGTCGTGCCCGAAAGCAAGCCGGATTCATCACGCGTCCTCCCGCTGGTTCGACTCGGTCCTCCACGCGATCGCTCGATGCGTCTAATTGCATTACACGGTTGCCCATGCGAGGCGCGATGGGATAGCAACCCCCCCGCGGTCGGTAATTAGGAGCCTAGTCGGAACGAAAGCACGGGATATAAGCACGGCTTAATCATTTTATTTGCCAGAATTGGACATTTTTAATGCGGCTCGATAATCGATTATCCCCCATCGAGATGCTCGCTCGCATAACTCAACTCTAAATTATCTCGCGCGTTGTAGCGCGCGTCTCGCGATAGCTGCTCGTTTAATTTATGATACGCAAGAGCGGAATCACACGATAGGCGAGCGTGTCCGCGCGGATAGCGTGGGAGCCGATCGGGCGCAACGCAACCGCGTTCCATCCCGCGCATCGACTTTTCTTTCTTTTCTACGCCGAAGTTGCGGCGCGGCGTAGCACGCTCGCGATTACCCGAGGTATCCTCTCATGAATTTTCAAGCGGCCTGAATCCTCGCGCGAATCACTCGCTCGTGTGACACTCGCGAGCGGGCGTCCTTTGGCGGTAAGTAAATTACCTCGAAGGTTACTCGCGACGTGCAGCGGGTATACTCGTCGCGCGTGCGACGCGATAGTACTGCGTTAATGAATCTCACTGCTGCCCGCGTTAATTTATTCGAACGGAACGGAGGGACCGAACCGGGTTACCGAAGCCGTGACACGCGATGACCCGCCTACGGGACGTCCGTGGGATTACTCTCTCGTGTGTAACCCGATCACGGTTTCTCATCACGGTTGCATCAATTATAATGTCTCCATCTTGTTGCATGTTGCATATTGTTGAGATGTCATTGAACATTGTACGTTCCTCGTCGATAATAAATAACACAACTGATCTAACGGCTCTGATGAAACGACATGTGCCGCGTGCGTGTATGATTCAATAACGAAGGCACGCAGCGAACGCTAAGAAGGAAGGGGAGATTTGTCGTTTCATCCTAGAATAGCGCTGGAGCGGAAATTTCAAAGCATTATTGCCGATTATTTGGCAGTCATTTGTATCTCTCGCCGGAAACGGAGTTTCGCGACTGCGAGTACACGCACACGCACGGACGCATGCACGCAACGTGCTCGAGACGGCACGCAGGATTCCATGCTGCGTGACGCGAACTTGGAGCCGCGGATATCATGGATGCAAGAGAACAGTGGAGGAGGGAGCTCGGATGGAGGGATCGGGGGAGGGCAGAAGGAGGCGGAATATCAAATATGCCGGGACAGATGCATGGTCCCACAGTAGTTTGCCATTCTTACCGGTTTCGCTCTTTCCGATACTCGTTCCCTCTAAACGCTTCCTCCTCTCCCCGTTTTCCACCTCGCGACCGCCTCCCCCGCCTCCCCCTCGCGCTCTGCCTTCTTTATCCAGCCGCCTTCGTCGGTGCCCTCGCTGCCCTCGCTGCCCTCGCTGCTTTCTCCTTCTCATTGCGCGTTTCTCGCGCCTGCGAGAATCCACCCACCCCCTCGCGGAGTCCCCTTCCGACCGGCCGTATTTCTTTTTTCCTCTCTTTGTCATGTAATTACAGTATTCGCTGTTGCATGCTCTATACCGGTATAGCTCGGGGAATACTTTTTACGATGTTCGCGCGGGGTCTTTCGTGACGTGGACGAGTCCACGTGAAAAGAACGTGCGTTTTGTTTATTGTACGCTTCTGTCAATTTGCGACATCAATCAGCCGGATCGCACGCGACTCGAATTCTCGAGAGGCGTCGAGGCTTTCGAGCCAGCGGAAGCACGATTTTGTTCCGTAGCGTTCGCAAACTCGAAAACAAATTGATCGTAATTGCGCGCAGCTAGGAGCGCTTGGTCTCGGTTGAGCTGCTTCTCGGATATTTCTTCAGAGATAATGAGGGATGATGATTGTCCTGCCAGTCTTAACGAGTCTTGCACGTATCCGCTGACGTTCTAACGGACCTATCGCCGCATCTTTCGCATCCCTTGGCCGCGGGAGTCTCAAAATCCGGCTTAATGATTATGACGGGATGCGCTCACCGAGTCTGAATTTATCCTTTAGGGTAATCCGGATTTAAGTATGGAACTTTGGGGGCTGGCTTCTTCCGTCTCGCTTCATATCGCGGCCGCCTCCCCCTCCCCAGCCTCCCCGTTCCTCACGTTTGCTTTCTATATTATTCAAATATTTGCGACCTCCGCGAGATCTGCGAGCCTCTCGCTCGCAGCCCCTCGCAAACCCTCGCAAACCCAGCGCGTTTCATCGCGCGAACAGGCGATAGCGAGCTCGTAAAATCGACATGGGGGAAATTAAACGTAGCTTACATCTTAACAGGCCGGCTGATCTGGAGGACGACTTCGCCCGGGAAGGATTAGAAATTGATTACTGCTAAGCGCAGTCTCACGTCTCATTGTCTCATTCGGGCTTCTCTCTGATGGCTCCTTCCACGGCAAAGTTGCGTGATCGTCATGGCTTCAAGATTCAAGATTAGGGACGCGCGCGCGCGCGCGCGCCGCGTCTCGATTCGCGAGCTTTGACCTTGGCGGATTCGCGGATTTGAATTTACGCGGCAGAGATCTCCGAGCGCTATCGAGCTACGATCCGATTCGATCCGAAATGAGATGAAACGGAGATTTCCGGATGGGAGAGAGGGGCGGGGAGGAAAGCGTCTGCTTCCCAAACTTGATTATTCAAGATGCGATAAGTCATGCATTCGTAACGAAACAATACGAGTTTTACTAGCGGCAAACAAGCCGGGGATATTCTCATTTCTCCCGAGGCTTCTCACATCCCCGGCCTTGACTCGCGTTTTCCTACGCGTGGCCCCCCAGGGAGAAACAAACAGCTGAAATTCCAATCCGCCTTCCGACAGCGCGGATGCGATCGAAATTCACTAGACTCGCAACGCGGATTCGATCCTCGCCGAGATTCGCCGTTGCCGCGGCCGCTGAAAGAAAAGAAGGTGGTGACGTCGCGGGGGTAGCATTGTTGTTGTCGCTGGTGGCAGCGGCAATGGTGGTGGCGGTGGTGGTGGTAGTGGTGGTGCGGGTGCGCGCGGACGCGCTCTCGATAGGCACCGTGGAGAGTCGACGTTGCGGGGGCGGTGCGGCGATTAATTATGCAGAAAAGCGCTGCGATCGATGGAGGAACGTGCACCCTTAAAATATTGATACCATGAACGGTCTCTCCACTACCATAACCGCTCTTCGCTATTCTCTACCCTCGATCTAACAACCGGCGAGGCCGCGGCGAGGGGTCTGCGCCGCTTCGCAGACTCTCTCGATTGTTCTAGACCTGTAATATCGAATCTACCCGAGTGAAAAGTAATATTCGCCTCGGGACGTGTGGGCGGGCGTTCGGAAACCGTCATCTGCCCGTTTTCCGTACTTTATCCACCTGTACATACCTTATTATTAAGTCGGCCGGCCGACTACGTTGCGCTCCGTTTCGTGATATCGGACGGTCGTTTCGAATCTTCGTACATCGCCTAGGCCCAAGTTCCCTTGAATTTTAACGCGACTGCCATCGATCGCAGGAGTAAACGACGGGAAAAGGCCGTCCTTCGACGAATACGTCGTCCGCGAAATCCTATCCGCGAATCCTTCTCATCCCGGACGGATTAATTCGACGGACAGACACTCGCGATTATTACACGCTCGATATTACGTAAAGAGCTAATTACATTCGTGCCTCCGCGCGGTTTCTCTTTTTATTGACGTTCGCGCGTCAGCGCGCTCATGACTCAGGACAACGACAAATGGGCAGGGGGGACGGGGGAGGGGGGAGGGATGCAGCCGCAACGTCTTTCGCGGCTAATAACGGCCGATGGATGGCCACCGATTCCGTCGGAGACGGAGGAGACGCAAACGCTATCTGCGTCGTGCCTTGTCGTGCCTTTGTCCTTTTCTCCTTTTTCTCCTTTCTTCTTCTCCCCCCCCCTCCCCCCTCCGCTCTAATCGCCCGCGCGAGACCGCGGGTTATCCGAGAGATTATGGAGAGAGATCTCTTCTTATTTCGCGGACACCCGCGAGCAAAGTTAACGGGAAAGTTTCCGCCCGTCCCGCGACGCGGACGAGATTTCTGCCGTGGAACTTTTTAAGTTCGTCAATGCCGCACGCCAAGATGCGGCGCTTGCTTGCGCGGGGAAGAGGTCCCCGACATTTTCGCACTTTCCTCCGTCAAAGTTGGTGAAAGCCGGCTGGGCAAAGCGCGCCGCGCCGAGGTCGCGCATTTTCCGCGGCACGTTGAGCGCAACGCCGAAGCTCTCACGGTGGTTATCGTTATTCCAATCAAAGCAAAAGGCGATGCATATTTCACTCGCTGAGGAGAACGTCTTTTTTATACGCTCGCCGTCCTCGCGTCGTTGCTCGCGAGGCCGTACGAATGGCCGTAACATTCGATTCCGAGAACGCTTCTTCCCCCCCCCCYCCCCCCCCYCSGGGAAGGAATTCTGTTGCCCGAGGAAAACAGGAATCTCCATCGTGATCGTGATTGCAGCCGCGGGGAGAGGATATCCCAAAGACACTACTCGTGTTGGGTTTCGCGACGTGCGTGTGATCTTTTCTAAATCCGCGAAAAGTTGCGCGTCGTCGAGTCAGCGACGATGACGGCACGCTCTATAAATAGCGTCAGAGATTAGGAGAAGAGTCTCGTGATAGCGATTTTTTAAATTGGGAAATTTTCAGCCTCACGTCGCGGCGATACGATAAAGCCGTGACTCGTATCGAATGACGGATAAACCCGCGAGGAGACTCGCGATACGATCGAACACATTAGCGCGGCGCACGCGAGCGCAAACTCGTTTCAGTCGTCCGTTCTCGCGATCCTGACCGCTCGCTTATTCCTCTGGAAGTCTCGTACATCGCGATTGTCTCTCGCGTTTATATTTGTCATATCGAGATGAAAATAAACGCGGGAATTGGCACGAGTCAATGGAGTGGCGGGGGGACGCGCGCGCCAGAAATATTGGACCAGGGATGCTGGGCGGATGGCGGAGGTGTGAGCTTGGCGCTGGATCTTAGCGCTTCGTCGACTTTTAAGTTGCGCCTTTAGCGAGCCCGAATGCACAAATCACTGGCTGTCACGGCCGCGCGCAATTACGATCTTGCCGCGCGCTTACGTAAGCGCGCATTCCCGAGATCGCAGGTAATACGCAACTCGCCTCGCTTCGAGACTCTCCTCGCGACTCTGTAAATCTGTAACGGAATTAGCCTCGCAACCGTAACCCCGCTCGTACTCATGGTATCAAGATACCATTCGAGACTGAAAGGATTAATTACGATATAGAGCATCGAACGTTCATGTTTACGAAAGAGTTGAAAGAGAGCGACGCGGCGACTGTGGATTCCACGCCTTCTCCTTCTCTCGCTGTTTCTCGAGCGAGCGAGAGAACTTGTCGAAAGTAACTCGCGCGGGGAACACGAAGAGATTCGATCGCGATAGGAGCGTTTTCGCGCGGAACGCTCGGTCGCACGACAGTGAGGACCATTGTCCTCGCGCCGGAGCCGGTTTCGAAAGCCGGAAAAAATGGTCGCCGATATGAGGGTGGAGCGGAGAGCGGAGAGCGGAGGGAGAAGAGGAGAAGAGGAGAAAGAGGGACAAGTGGTACTCGTGGTTGCGCTTAGCCTTCGCCGTAGCTAGATGAAAACGGTCCGAGGAATCTTTCTCACGACCCGGGGGCATTCTGGGATCGCGGTGCCGAAGGACTGCGAGCTAAACGAAAGGGAAAAGGACCGAGAAGAGAAACGTGCGCTTCCTTTACTCGTAGCCTCCAACGGGCCCTCCTCACTGCTGCTGCTGTTGTTGTTGTTGTTGTTGTTGTTGTTGTTGTTGTTTACTCGATGGCCCGATTTTTGTCCGCCAACCATCGACGCGATTCTTCCCTCCAACGTAGAATGACGTGGGATCCTCCTTGCATTAATCGTCCGGGAATTTTTAACGATCGGCGCAATTGTTTATTCTCCGATGATTGATGATTTGCCTGCGATCTCATCGTTTCATGTCATCCATCGGCGATGCCAGAAATCCGTCGCGACGTCTCGCTGAGCTTTTTCATCGCGATGGCGGTGCATCATTGTTGACCTCTCTATGTTTTACGCCCACGGAGCGAAGCACCTCCGGTAAACGATAAATTCTCTGCGCGCTCTCTTCCTGGATCTTCCTCCTCCTCCTCTTCTTTGTCCGCTCTCTCTCTCTCTCTCTTTCTCTTTCTCTTTCTCTCACGTACTCTCCCTTTCCCTCCAAAGTCGCTCGTGATTTCCGTTCATTCACCCTTTCCGGTCATCACCCTCCTCTTTTCTCGCGCCAACTTCACCGATGCCGCATTGTTGTCTCCTTGCAACTCACTTCCGGCGACTCCTTCTCGAGATGTACAGCGCAGCGCGGCGATCACCGTAACAAGGGAAGATGAATATCTGTTCTCTCTCTCTCTCTCTCTGTTCTTTTTTCTTCTCGACAAAGTGAAAAGGCCCGATGACGCAACGTGCGAATAAATTTCCTTCGCGAGACTCGACTCGCGGGACGGATGTTTTCCCGAGCGCACGAGTCGCGATTCATTTGCAACGCGAGATTTTACCTTTTCCCAGACGCGCTCGCGATCGTTAAGTCTGCCGCGCTAGCTCGCGAAATTTTAACAAGCTGCGACGCTTTTATCGCCATTCCCAACTTGTGCAATTACGCTTTTTCCGAGGGCAGGCCGTAAAGTGATTTCGCTGATGGTTCCGCCGAAGAAAGATGCGTCGCGCTTGCTAACGAGAAACATGAAGACCTTTAAACTCTACGAGGGATTTATTGGTTGGCCGTGTCCACGTGGAAAGCGCATCTCGTAATCTCGCCGGCTTCGTCGGATCACGTTTGGAAACCGTTTTCACGGTCGGTCGTACGTCGTCGTTGTCGACGCGGATCTCGTCTCGCGAGAGCTCTTAGCTTCGCGATTCGCGACTCGCGACTCGCGACTCGCGACTCGCGTGACTCTTTCATCCACTTGTTACACTTTCATCGCGCCATGCGCCGTTAACAGCAGTCGGCGAGCTAATAATATCGTCATTCTGCGATGCTTATTTCTGGAAAAGCGGTTGATTAAGCTCTAAGAGCGCGTTAACGTCAACGTTACGCGGATATAAAATATACCGCGGCGTGGATCTCGGCGTGAAATTAAGTCTACGTTGAGGCCTACGTTCAACTTTATTTCCATCTCGCGGGAGAAATGATCTCTTTGCGTTGCCGCGCGAACGCGGCACATTCGCGAGAACGTTGCCAGCTTCCTAGCTGAAATCATTGGAATCCCTTCGGTTTCTAATCGGCAGGCGTTCGTCGTTGCTCTTATTAGATCCGATAGATCCCGCGCGGAGCTTAATTGACAAACGGAATTAGCAAAGTCGTTGCGCGCATCGCGCGAGACGAGGTTGGCGTGTCGGCTAATACGGTTTCCTTTTAAAAGCAAGGCGAGCCGCCAATCGAAGCAAGTTTCCACGGAACGAGTAACCTGCACGATATTATCTAATTTTTGAATTATTTATCGCGCGTCGCCCTTCTGCCTTCTGGATCGTGCCGCTTTTGTATCTCGATATCGATCTCGCGACGATTGCTGCTACGAATGTTTAATTATTTTTCCCTTATTTTCCCCAGCCAGCTAACCAGCCAGCCAGCCGTTCGCAGTCGCGGTATTTGCTCTATTTATAGAACGGACATTCATTTCGTTGAAATATTGCGTAACCTCGATCTCAATCGCTCCTGTGTAATCTGATGAAAAGATGGATTCTTCGTTAACTCGCCCGACAGCGCGAATTGTCAGTATCTTTGGCGATTGTTTCCATCGCGTATACACGGCGATATTTGAGATGGACCGATATTTCTTAGCAGCAGCAGCAGCAGCAGCAGCAGCAGCAGCAGCAGCAATAAACAAAATTCTACTCGTGTCCGTTTATATTCCGTTTATATCGCGTTTATGTTCGCGGAGAACATACTTCTCTCGACAATGGGGACGTTGGGATTGCTGGTACGATATTATAGCGCGATATTATAGATGTGTTCCGTCATTCACCATCATTAAATCCTGGCTATACAGATAAGAACCTGGATCGTCAGGATCGTGAGGATGGTGCATAATTTTCTCATTTTCTCCTTTGATATAGCGTAATCGAAGAATTACGCATTTGCAACCGGTACAATCAATCATAGACGCTTCCTTCGTATGCGCGTATGGCGAAACATGGGCGGAAAAACGGATTCCTCTTGCACACGAGAGACTTACATCGCTGTTACCTGTTACCTGTTCGTATTCGGGATTTGGGAATGGAGCGTAATTCGGATTTACGCGTGGCCATCGCGGACAGAATCGCTGTCTCGGCCATCCCGCGTTCATTTCGTCGCGTAGGAACCGGCTGTGCGAAAGTAACCGAGCGATCGATAGCGCGGATAATCGAACATCGAACGGGGACACATCCGCCGGGTGCCTGTCGTCGCCCCCGAGCACGGTTCGCCGCCAAAGTCGCGAATAATAGCGCGCCGCGCCGGCTCGTGCTCGATAACCGCTTCTTCCGAGACTTCTTGGAAGTAGATTTGGATGGCGCGAAGAGACACGCCGGCATTCCGCGTGACAAATGTTCGCCGATCCGACGATCCGAGGCGACGGTAAAGCGACGTCTAATAGCGTCTATCTCGCTCTTGCCAATCCGCCCTTAAGCCGGTAATAAGACCCTCAAACGCCGTATCGTTTCGTGCTTTTCCGTTCGGCGGACGGATTACGTCGATTTGGATTACGCGGATTATTCGGATCCGTCCGTTGATTCGCGTTGATTCGCGAGTCGCGAATTATTATTCGCTGGAGATTCGCGTCTCTCTCTAGGCACTCTAGGTCGTTTCGAAGGGCACGGCCAGTGATCGGCGCGTAATGTCATGGTGAAATCGACGTGATCCAATGTAACGTAACGTGACACGCATGAAGCGCAGTTGCGCTGCAATTATCTCCTGCCGAATCTACTCGATGCGAGGTAAAGGGGTTGCGGCATGGGGAGCGGAGGGAAGGAGGAGGCAGCATCCCGTGAATCGCGTCCCGCTCGCTGTGAGAAAATGCAATTGGGCATTTATATACGCACGCGCGTTGCGGCGTGCGTTGTGAAATTAGCAATTAGCGCTAACAGCATCGTTGCATCCCCATCGCACTTCCCCATCGGCTTAATTCAAAATAAGACAGAACGAAGCGCTAACAGTGAATTCTGGGACGCAGCCAGCGCAGCGAGGCTGATACCATTAAGCCGACAATCGCTAAAATAGCAATTAGACTTTGACGACAAAGTCGTTTACATGACACTCCCGAACTGAGATTCGGTGCTCGTCTCCTGAAGAACTGATCGACTCTAACGCACCTGCTCGCGCTCTCGTTGCGAACATCTTGATTTCGAACGGTCGAAGCTCTGTTGGTCTCTTCGGTCTCTTCGGTTAAAAGGAATTCGAATTCGTATCGACTCGTTTGAACGATACAAACGGAGAAGAGTGACAACGACAAATGTATCCGTCGAACAAAGGACGATCCAAGATCGACGTACGAAAAAGACATATAATCGAGCGACGAGGTATCAGAGCGCGAGGCGCACCATGAGTCTTCCGTGCGAGGGTCGGATTCAAGAGTAGACCTTCTCGGTCCGGCTCGTTGGCCTTTTAATTGTCAAGATTATCGCGATGCGCCGAAAACGATCTCGCCGATCTCTGAAGAAGAGATGGCGAGTTTGATCATCGCGGGGAATCGTACTCGGAGGAGCAGAGAGGACAGAGGGGCACCGCGACGACCGTGGTGCTAGCTCTGGTCGTCCCCCGGCCGATGGTGGTGGCGGCGGTGGTGGTCGCCTTCGACTTTCTCGAAGCTCTCCAACGAGCGAGCAGGGTAGGGATCGCTAGGGAACGGCGGGGGTAGTTGGTAGAAGGCTCGTAGAAGAAAAGCGGTTGCCCTCGAGAATCCCACCCCCTGCGGGGGGGGGGTTTACGTAGGTGTTAATCGCGGCGTGTGTGCGGGACAGCGAACGCGGCGGCAAGTAAAGTCGCGGATATCGACCGTAGATGTTGTTGATGCAAACGGTAACCATGGGTGACTCGGGCATGGTTGACCAATTGCAGTCTTCACGGTGGCCGTAGCCGACCAATCGGCTGGCGGTACGCTGCCGGTTTTTTGATTGGGCGATATCGGGGATAAGAGACCAGTTCGAGGCCATCGGGACCCACAAATGGACGTGGACACATCAAGTGAGGAACATCGGCCTGCTGCGGTGCCGAGTGCCCGTCTATCGTCGTCACCGTCGTGGTGGTTCCTCGTCGTCGTCACCCTCGTCGTCCAAGTTGAACTTTGCCGCCGAGCAGCACGCTCCTCTCGTCGTGTAACGCGACCTTCGGATACGGGTTTTGTGCCTATCGCCCTCGGCGGTGATCGGGATCTCTCTTGTGTAAGATTCTTTTGCAGTCTGCCTTAAGGTCGCTCGCTGCCTCCAGCACAGCCACCGCACGCCACGCCAGTGGACGCACTTGCAGTTTCACTTTGTATCCCGTCATTCACGTCTCGTCGTGACCCGTACCCGAGACCTCTGACCGAGAATCAGCACCGGGCACACCGGGCGAGCTTTCCCTTTTCTATGAATCTTTTCATGCACTGCACACCGGACGCAGATCGGACGCAGCAGCGGAACTAGCTAGATACGATTGCTATTCCCGATTGCTTCCGTCTTTCGCTTCGTCTTTCGCTTCGTCTTTCGCGACATTCTTCGGATACGCGATGAACGTGGATTACACGATGAAATCGGTTTCGTTCTTTTGTCTTTTGGCTCGTTGGATTCCAGCTCGTAGCTCGATCGGAAGCGCCATCGAGGCGCAATGTCTGAAACGACATTGGCCCTTTCCCTTCTCGGCTTGATCCGAATCGGAACGAAGAATAGCCAGCGATAGCCATTTTGATATTCGCGAGGCGTTGTCTTACTCTCACCAGATGCTACTACCTTGGGCTTACTTACCTGGCCAATTTTTTTCTCGATCCTACCGGGACGCGTTTGATATTCTCGGGGGCACTCCGGCCGATTGATTCAGCGCGTTCGCGACCCAGTTGAAAAGGATGCGTCCCGCCTCGTGGAAGATCGCGAACCGACAAAGTGGATTACGGTGTACTCCAAAGCTTTAACGGGCTTTTCGTCGGTCGAGCGCGTATTTTGCATCGGGGTCGCCCCTCGTCCCCCGTCACCACCGGCAGCCACCGCTGTCACTACCCCGCCCCGCTTGATCTATGTGTTTGCCGGGGCGAAATTAAGTTATTTCATTATCGCGCGCCATTGTAGCTACGTCGTCGTGTCGTCCCGGCTTTGCTGTACAGACGCGCCGTTGTTTCGGCGCCGACGTGGCTTCCCCCGGGCCGGAGAAAAAAAAGAGAAAACTTGGCGACACATTAGACGGATCCTCCGTCGAGTTTCCGTCCTCCATTTTTGTCCCTCTCGTGATTAAGTGAGGGCCGATTAATCCTCGAGCTGAGCGAGCGATACTCTGCCGCGAACCGAGAACAAGTCTCATCGGCGCTTCTCGATCGTAGCGAGGATTGTAGCGCGAATTACAACGATGAGTATCCCACGCGAGATTGACGAGCGTGTCGAAGCGAGCCTCTGCGCTCGTCGCAATTTCCGCTTTCGGCGGAAAGTTGGACGACGCGTACGCGTGCCTCTTCCGAAAACGGAGTTGGCGAACTCCGAGTCGAGTCCGCGTCCGGTTAACAGCCGAGCGTAATTCCGTCGTGTTTTCTGTTTCAGACAGGCGGCTGGCTGGCATTGATCGCGGAATAATTAATCTCTGTGAGTCAAGGTGAGTCGATTAATCCATTTACTTTCGCGAGAGAATCAGACGGCTTGCGAGAGCTGCGTTTACGAGCGACCGGATGAGAACCGGATGAGCGGATCACGCGACTTTAACGGGTACGTCGTCGCGATTAATGGTCGATTCATCATCCTTGCGCATTACGCCGTAATAACGTAAATTAAGCAAAAGGGATTCCTTTTTTCTCTTAATTGCCTCGGAGATGGAAAGAGATGTCGCTCGAGCGCGAGCGAACGCGCAAGTTTCAAGGCTAGCGAAATGAAGTATCGCACATATTTCGTTCTTCATAATTATCACGTTACCGATATATATATATATATATATATATATATATATATCTTTTTTTCTCCTAATTGTTAATTACAAGTCGGCTTTGCAGTCTCTCAACATGCGATTACATCTCCCGTGCCATTGTCTTCGCCTCACGTTCCGAGAAGACTACGATCTACGCTCGGTCTACGCGCGATGTTGGTGCAATTTTCTCCGCTTTTCCCGCCGTCATCTACAAACGACGCGCGAACGTGCGAAATTCGCGCGGCGTTCGTAGCGTGCGGATCGTTATCGCGATCGCGTAAGGATAAGAGCGGCCGTTACTCGCGGTGAGAGTCCACCGCTGCCTCGGCTTTATTCAATTAATCTCCTCTATTTACATCCGCGCGAGGAGATGGCGATAATGATAATCAGCTGTCGGGCAAGGCGCATGGCGATCCTTCAGTGAAAGCTGTAGCCTCTCGCGCGGTGCGCTTAATTACGTCAAATATACAAAAGAGCTAACGAAACCGGAATCGGGGGATGTCGTTAAAATCGTACATTTCCGCGCTAATGACCGCGCGCGATCGTAACTCGTTTTAATACTATTACTTAATGTCGGCGGTGCCGGTGGCAATCCGGATACGCTCGCTTACGATACTAATAATAGCGACGACAACTTTCGTCGTAACGCCGGCATTCGAGAACGCGGTCAGCGTACCTCGATACCGAGATATTCTCGACCGGCGTCTCTCCGACGTTGCGAGTATCGTTTGCGGAAACTCGCGGCCAAGACGAAAATTACAGACGAGGGAGATAAATATCGCGGGAGATCCCTCCAAGGGCAGCTCAGCTCTCCTACCTGACACCTCGAAATTACGCGCGCGCTTCTCCCGTGTCGAGGATTCAATTATCGCGGACCGTTACCGCTCGCTGCACGCCGGATTAACATAAATCGCCGGGATAACGTCCGACGCGGATAACCAGTTTCGGCACGAGAGCGAAGCGAGCGAGCTTTCGATTTCTTTCCTCCTGGATCGAGAAGTCAGTCGCGCCGCGTGACCGTGAATCTTCCCGCGCACGCTTCAGGTCGTGAGGTCGTGAGGTCCCGGTCCCTCTTTCCCTCTCCCGCTCTTGCTCTCTTTTTTCCATCGCCCTGTTTCTCCCGCGTTCTCTTTCGAAAAGTCCTCAACGAAACGATCAGCGCGACTTGCATCGTCCCGTTTGCCTCGGTCTCGACGACTGATCGCGAATGGCTGATTGAGCCAAAGCATCATCCTGTGGATCGGATTTCATTTCACGTTGGCATCTCAGGAAATTGATAAAAAATGTTAAATGCAGCCAAAGAAGCATTACATGCTTTAATTAGGATTTACGGGATTTACAGAGATCTTTTAAATATTCATTGACAACATTAAAAACCAGATGGAAAGAAAATTGGATACAGTTAGCATCACGATATATCTTCTTAATAAATCATTTCTACCAAAGATGACAAAAGTTGCCCAATAAAAAAGCAAGTTGAATTCCTTAGACTAAAAACAGAATCAACGAATCAAATTAATATTTAACTCCAACTTGATAAAAAAAATACTCTATTCCGATATGTAGCAGTACTAAAGACACCGTAACGTATATCGTTACGGAATATCTTAAATATTCGACTATCCGCTGGTATCATCACTATCTGATGGTCGCGCGAATCTGCAATTATACGCGCTCTGATATCGGTGTAATCGTCTTGACCTCTTGACCTCTATGATTACTCTAACGTATGTACTTTCCGTATGAACGCGGGACAATTGCGTTCGCCGTCTTACATTCGTAACGTCTCCAAACGAGTTGCTTCGTCAATGTTGGCGATCCAGGTGCAGACCTGGATCTCTACCGAGGGAAGAGCTTGATCGGCAAAGGTCGTCCGTAGATTTCATTTAATCATTTCATTTGTCATTTCGATCATCTGGCCGCGCCGCGCCGCGCCGCTGGCAAAAGTGATTCGTG
This sequence comes from Eciton burchellii, assembly GCA_020341155.1. Lineage (NCBI taxonomy): Eukaryota > Metazoa > Arthropoda > Insecta > Hymenoptera > Formicidae > Eciton > Eciton burchellii. Next base: position 1,197,287 of record JAHMML010000047.1, on the reverse strand, counting down.
CGCGTTCGTTAATGGCAAGCGGACGGGCGTGATTCGAAGGCGGAAAGAAGGGAATCGATGGCGAGCACGTCGCGCGTTTACCGAATCTTAATCAGAGTTCAACGCGGCGGCCGCTCGATAGCGCGCGCGCGCGCGCGAGTGGGAGAAAGATAGCGAGAGGCTTTGGGCCGCGACGAGCGAAATACGTCTCTCGGGATACCGATCGATGCGCGGAACGAGGCGTCTCTCTCTCTCTCTCTCTCGTTCGTTAATGGCAAGCGGACGGGCGTGATTCGAAGGCGGAAAGAAGGGAATCGATGGCGAGCACGTCGCGCGTTTACCGAATCTTAATCAGAGTTCAACGCGGCGGCCGCTCGATAGCGCGCGCGCGCGCGCGAGTGGGAGAAAGATAGCGAGAGGCTTTGGGCCGCGACGAGCGAAATACGTCTCTCGGGATACCGATCGATGCGCGGAACGAGGCGTCTCTCTCTCTCTCTCTCTCTCGTATTTTTACGCGTCATTATCGCCGGAAAGTGGTCGCGTTTAATTCGTGAAACTTGCGCGTAGTAGTAGCGAGGCAGCTGGCAGTTTATGAGGAGCATTCCGCGCATAGCTTGACGGATCCGCTTGAAAGTATCCGCGTCCTTACGCGGTTACGTGCAAAGATTCCCCCAAGTTACTCCGGGCGATTACTTTCGAGCGATGGCAACGGGAAACGCGGAAACGCGCTAAAAACCGCGGTGAAAGTCTGTTGGCGAGAAGCGCGCCGCGGAATCGCGCGAATGAAAGAGGCTGGGAGCGAGACGGAGGAGAGGAGAATTTCAGCGAATTTGTGCGCGGAATAATGTAATTTGGGGCCGATACGATGAAGCGTTTAGCGCGGCGATATATCGACGCGAAAATGCGCCGAGATGCGCGCCTGGGAAATGCTGGCAGCGGATGCGCTGTTCGAAGAAGAGCAAACTGAATCGCTGACTCGCGGAATTCGCTGCGGAGATACGCCCCGAAGATGCTCTTCCCCCTCTCTCTCTCTCTCTCTCTCTTCCGGTCGCGCGATCGTTTCTCCTCCGCACGTTGATCGTAACTCCTAAAAATTCTCCAAAGATAAATGTTGTTTACATACACGGAACATCCAGTTATTCGGAAGCGGATCCCAACGAGCAAACAAGCGCGCCTTTGTCTCGATCTCGATGAAACTATCGCGAGTTTCCGCTGAATCACTCTGTACGCGCGACGGACGAGACCGCGGATTCAATCGGGGTGGAAGGAAGGAAGGGTCGGCGGGGCGAGTCGGCGGGGAGGAAAATAGAGGAAGAAAACGGATGAGAGAGAGAGAGAGAGAGAGAGAGAGAGAGAGAG
>JAHMML010000047.1:1068724-1195868 GCA_020341155.1 Eciton burchellii | reverse complement strand
GGGGGGGGGGGGGGGGGGGGAGGCGAGGAGAAGAGGGAAGAGAGGGAGAGACAACGAGAGTGACAGAACGAAGGGACGAGGGCTCGGCGCATGCGTGCCGACGCAACAATATGGTGAATTCCGCGAAGCGGCCCAGTATCCGCCCGACCGTCAGCTGATCGATATACTTCCGCACACACGCCACGTCACACGCGCCGCACGAGAGAGCGAAACTTGTGCCATGCATCGGCCTGACCGTCGTTACGCGTGCGACTTTGCGGCGCGGTGCCGCGCCTTCCGTGCGCCGCGTACGTCGCGTTCGTTCGTGTTCCCGTGACGTCATCGTCGTCGTGGTCGTCGTCGTCGTCGCGGATGAGTGGTGGACCAAGCGACGAATTCTGAACGATGAATTCTCTCGTCCAAGGCGTGACGAGAGAGAGAAGAGCGAGTCCTCGAGCTTCGTAGAGCGTTAGACTCCGCTAGACGGCTAGACGCCGAGCTCGCGGCGGCCCTTCGCGGTTTCGTGCTAGCGGAATTTGGGACCAAACTCCCTACGAGTGGTCCATAGTGGTAAGGTTCGAGTGAGAACGTGTCGTTCGAGTCTCGCTCTCAGCAGAGAAAAGTCGGCGGGTCATCGGGCAGCTGCTGCAGTGCGCGCAGTGCGAAAGCGATCGAAGCGCATCGCGTGCACGCGCCATCCATCGCGATCTCGGCGGAAAGTGTGCGGCAGGATTCTTCCGTTCCGATTAATTGTCTCCGTTCTCTGGATCAATCAGCGGGAAGTGCCGAGTTAGCTCAGCAGCCGCTTCGATTACCAGCTGAAGCTGTTTCTCTGGAAACGATGTCTCTGGAAAGATCGCGTAATAAACGTAGCATCGTGTTCTTCCGTATCTCCGTCGCATTCCCCGTCGTTGCATTAAATTTCCAGATTTCGCATAATCCGCACGGTGTCAAGTCGCTCGGCCGGTCGCTCCGAGTCGCCGCTCACGTAATCGCGCTCTTGTTGTTAACAATCGTCGCGTCAGAGAGAGAGAGAGAGAGAGAGAGAGAGAGAGAGAGAGAGAGAGAGAGAGAGAGAGAGAGAGAGAGAGAGAGAGAGCGGCCGTTTACGCGGCCGCGTCTTCCACGGGGAATAGCGCGGCCCGCGGCTCGTTATCTCCATGAGGATCTGGCCTGAAAAGCGCGGTCTTATCGCACGTGACCTCTGGCCGGCATCGCGCAGCAGGATGCAGCAGGGATTTTCTCCTCGCCGCTGCAACCGTGAAATTCATCGCGCGGCGATCGCGCGGCGTTCATTGACTCCCCGCGTCGCGAGGACCGCCGCGGATCCTCGCTCTCTTTCTCGCCTGCCGCTCACGCCGCTTCTCCTCTCTCCGTCCTCTCGCCGATCCTCTCGATCTCCTTCCTCCGCGAGCGATTTGCCCCACCAGACACACTCGCGCCTCCTCGCCTACGGGGCGAGGGAGGGAGGAAGGGCGCGGGGGAGGAGGAGGAGGAAGAGGCGGCGGCGGAGGGGGAGGAGGTGGTGGAGAGGCGCCTCGGCCGGAGAGGAACGAGAGCCTCGGCCACTTGGCGAAGTTTCCTCGTGTTTCTCGGCCTGGTGTCAGTTCTGGCGCAACCGCGCAGGTCTGCACGCGCGAAATCTACTCGCGCGAGACTCTCTCTCTCTCTCTCTCTCTCTCTCTCTCTCTCTCTCTCTGTCTCTCCTACGCGCATTCTCGCCCGCGGCAACCCTCGAGCAGCAGGCGGCGGACAGCCAGGCGAAGGCAAGACGAGGAGCATCGGGGAATTCCTCTTGGAACTTGACGACTTGTTCTCGCGAGTCCGTCGCCTCTCCTCCATCAGGTTCGCTCGCGCGTCGATCGGTCCTCCAGAACCGCTGGGAGGGAGAGTGACAGAGGCAAGGTGTACGTCGGAGACGTCCGGAACGGGATAATGGGGAAACGGATGACCGCGCGCGGATAATTCGCGACATCGTCGTGCGGAGGGAAGGGGGTGGGTGCCTCGTGGGAAAGTTGAATGAACCCCGGGCGTGCAGCCGTGCCGCCGCCGTTTGGCACGTTTCATTGTCCCTGACCTATCTCGGCGGTAGGGAAGGGGGCGGGGGTTGAGAAGGGCTGGAGGGAGGGGGGCGTCTGGAATTTTCAACCTTGAGTGCAGCCGATCGTGATTCGCGAGCCGCGAGTGCCGGCGAGTGTTGTGAACTTGCCTCCCTCTCTCTCTCCCCCCTCCCTCCCTCCCCCCTCTCTCCCTCTAGCATCTGTGTGACAGTGATTCGAGAAGAGGTGCTCAAGGTGCACTTGTATCGGGCCTTTGCGGAAATCGCGGCGCCGTCTCTCGATCGATTTTAACGCATTGCGGTCGGCAATCGCGTTCGATTCCACGTAACTTGCCGTAACTCACCTGTCGCGACGTCGCGAAATTCATCTTGCGTTGAGTAATCCGCGTCGCGGATAGTCGCTTTTATAAATGCAAAACGAGCTTGAGCAACCGAGGACTTGTAGGGACATCTCTTATCGACGGCGAGCGGATTCGGCGAGTGACCTCGTGCGTCGCGTTAATGCGTGATTTATCTCTCCGAGCGATTTCGTAACGTTCCTATCCTCGCAGATCATCCGCATACGGATGATGGATGAGGACGATCCGACGAATAGTCGCGATTAATCTCACGCGCACGTGACTGCGACGTTCCATTATAGTTTTACGACTCGAAAACGTAGATGGAGCGTTTCTGCTCTTTCTGCTCTCTCTGCTCTTTCTGCTCCTCTTTCTGTTCCCCCAACTGTGCCAAGAACGCGCGAAGCCGATTTCGTTACGCCGTGACGAGCGACGCGAGGATTCCGCGACGGAATCATCGCGCTTCGTAATCGCGAACCGTCTATATCCCGCCAAATTGATACGGGATGCTAACCGCGCTGATTACGTATACGAATTAGCTATACGAATTAGGTTGAGACAAGAGTTCTGAACCGATTTTATCTCGATTGTGCAGGACCGAGTGCGCTGATTCATCGCGGAGATTGCAGAAGCGAACATCATTATCGGTAAGTAAGCAATACACTCGCGTCTGCTATCGCGATCATTGACACCAAGTTCCCTGGCGCGCGGGGCGGATGATCCGCAGCGTAGCTACCAAGGGAAGCCGCCGTTGTTGGAAACGCGCCGTTACGCGGAGACGAACGCGCGTTGAATCTCTCGGAGCGTTGCTGGCGGAAAGCGGGTCGCCTTTTCGCCCGTTTAGCCGCTCAGAGAAGGCGAAAACAAGACGAGAGCCGGTGCGAGCCGCGGGGAAGCCGCGGGGAAGCCGCGGGGAAGCCGCGGGGAAGCCGCTCCATGGGGAAGAGTTGGGAAAGGGGGGCACAAAGTGGTCAGACTGGTGTAACAGGACGTTACCCCCTGGTTGCGTGTGGCAAGGGCAGGACGATATTGTTATTGCGCCTTCCTTCATCCTTCGCGCGCGGTTCCCCGTTCCCCGCTGCCTCCCGCAGCGGTTCTCAAAGCCGCGGATCGAAGCTAGTCCCTTCAGCTCCGCGGCGGAGCTGAAATGCATCCTGGATAAATTGAGAGGATTTGAGATTAACGCGTGCGTGCTTCGAAGGAAGGGAAGAGTTCTTCTCTCTCCGTTCGTCTCTCCGTTCTGTAACTCTCGGCCGCTTATATCGCGATACTTGTTGATCCACGCGTTACTCTTGTTGTCTACTGTCGATATTTCGTTATTTCCATCTCTCTTGACCCTCGCCACGCCGCTCCGTCGAAACGCCGAGGACGGATCGGAAGCATGGATCCCGCCTGGAAGGTTAAAAGTCGCGTGTCGCGATCGCGACGAAAGCTTTTGGCGTGTCCTGTACGCACATCGTATCGCCATGAAGCAGAGCGTGTGTTGGCGTAGCCGAGCCAGGCAGACCGCAGAGGGTTAATCCAACGCTAGGAAACGCGGTGATAGTTGACGCGGTGGCGTTGAATGAATCGGTCCTTATGGCAGAATCAGCAAATCAGCGAGTAATACCACTTGGCGGTTTTGCGGTGTTTATGCAACTTGACCGTGTTCGCCGCTCGAATTTCAAGCACATGGGCAGCATAAGGACCGACATTAAACGCATTCCCGCGCATAAAAGCGAACGGACAGCAGCACGCTCGAATCCGAGACGGCGTCTCGGATGTCGTCAGCGACTTGCCGCAATGTTGGAATCGAGCGACAAGTCGCTGAAACGGGAGCTTCCGCTTCCGCGGAAGGTTTCAACGGTCGATAATTTTACGAGCTTGGCCGTTGGCTCCCATCCATCCCCCCTCGTTGCGATGCCGGTGGCCTAAATGACCAAAGGGTTCAAAGGATCCCTATTCTCCCGCTAATTATTACCCTTGTTCGATGCTAGAGACCGACGTCGACGTCAGCTTTGGCACCTTTTCACAGACGCGGCTAACGCTGACGATTCTCTTTTACGGTTGCGACATCGTAGAGCGCGTTATAAGCTCGACTATTGACTCTTTAACCTCGCCTCGCGTCGCCTCTCGCGTCCCGTTTCGCCCATTGGACGACGAGTTTTATTTCCTTCTTACGACGTCCCTCGGAGAGCGACTTGAAAGTCGCGTCGCGCCGCCTCCAACTTGCTGCTATATCGTGAAATTTTCGACGTCGATGGAACAACGAGCAACGCATAAAGCCTCGATAAAGGGACCGGCCTTTTGACGTTCCACTGGCAGAATTAATGAACGCCATGGCCGCGGATGGCCGTGTCTTACGAAACGGCCCCGCACCCCGCTGCTTGGCTTTTCAAATTTGCGCGATCGTTACGCGGAAATTCTTACGCCTACGAGGGCGTAATTAACGCGCCAGACTTTACCGAACTCGTCTTCTCGAAACGTAACGTAATATTATGTAACGCAATATTAATCAAGTGCCGGCAGAATGCGCTCGCAACGGAGTGTAGCGCGCGCGCAATTCCGGAACGCCGAGCAGCCGCTCGCGCTCGCGCGCGCACGGCGAGTGATTCTTTCCTTGCTGATCGGCACGCGCAACTTTGGCCACCTTCGAGGCGCCGCTTTTCCTACGGGGACTCGATTGGGAGGGGGGGACGGAGAAGCGCTCGTCGGAATATTCGCTCCCGCGTCAGCTCTCGCAGCTTCCGCTGCGAGCGAGAACCGCGCCGAGCGAGAATGAATGAATCCGGCGGCGCGAGGCGGAATTCGCATTCGCGCTAAATAAATTTCGTAGCGGCTCGCTCGGCCGAGCTTCCGGCTTGTGCGTTTCGTAGAGTCTAATTTTAAGCTTGGCCGACCGGACGAACGGACGGAGGATGGATGGATGGATGGATGGATGGATGGATGGATGGATGGATGGATGGATGGATGGATGGATGGATGGATGGATGGCTGGTTGGACGGACGGACGAGTGGATGGATGAACGAACGAGCGGACGAACGGCGGGGAAGCTCGTTAGATGCTCGCCTTATGGAAATAATTGAACCGTCAGCCGCAGAAACGCGTGCGCGCCGATCGATCGATCCGTCCATCCGTCCGTCCGTCCGTCCGCTCGCGTGGACGCGCGCGATCACGCGCCGACGACCAAGGAGAAATCCTACTAATTATTTCGCCGGGGGGAGGGGGAGGGGAGGCAGCACTGTCGCATTGCTTCACGGAGGTTAGCGCTGATTAGCGTCATTGAGAACAGCCACGCGCGCAAATTAACATTGCGTATCGCGTTGCGGACTTTCTCCGCAATTGCGTTCTCGTGAGAGAACGATCAGAGAACGGGCGTAACAGTCTTTGCCGCGGACCTTGAAGGATGGAGCAGGCGAGCGTCGAGGGAGCACTCGATCGTTGATCGAGAGATCGAAAGATCGGCATCGCTCTTGCGAGTGCATCGCTTGCCGCCGCCGATTTCGGTCACGTCGATCGAGTTAGGATCGAGGCACGAGGCGCTCAACTCGATTTATATCAAGTGCGAGGAACAGTCCGGTTGGCGCGATCATATCTAGATATGAATAAATAGATTGCCGAGACGTCTTTACTCGGCTTACAAATTAGCACGCGCTCGCGCAAATCAGTGCGCGGCGCATCCGCGTCACCGCCCGTTCGGTGACACAATGCGAAATAATAATGTACGTGAGATAAAAGTAACGATAAAATGAGAATATAATAAAGAGAGGGAGACCGCAGCTTCTCGGCTCGATGCTCCGAGTTGCGCAGCGTTCGCGCGCGGTACACCATGGAATGTGCATTATCGAGGATCCACGCGCGTATTACTGCCTTGTGCGGTTACCATCGTTACGGCTAGCATCGCTAGCATCAGAAAATTCCTTGGCGCGGATCGCAAGTGGATCGCGCACTCGCGCCGTCTCTCTCGCGGGAAGCCTCGCCGCTGCGGACTCTCTATTTGACTACACGGTCGCTGTCCGTGAACCGCGAGCTTCCGGCTTTCCAATCGTCTGGCCGCGGACGATCCTGCATACCTGCACGGGCGTGTTTCTTTTCGCTGCTTCGCAGCGCTCGCGGAACGGGCGAGCGTTTCTCTGGCGGCGTCCGCCGGCGTTAATCATTCTATTTCGAGGCCCGCGTAGCGGATGGTGCGCGATGCGTGCATTAGCAGACGCCGTTTCTCACACTGACGTCAAACGTCGAATCTCTAAGCCAACTCCTCGCACGACCGCACGTCCAATAATCTCGCGGTTCACCTGGCCTGGCCAGCCCTCTCGGTAGTCTCTCTCTCTCTATATATATATATACATCTATCTATCTATCTATCTATCTCTCTGCAAAGTCGAATATTATGCTCGGCCTGCGATCACGAGCAAAGTACGTGCACATATGCAGAAGCTCATCCATATTCATAGGCCAACTTCCACGCGGCTGCCGGTCGATCGATTTTATTTCACGTTTAATAATGCCGTCGAAGGGATTCGCCGCGTCTTGTTTATGCGACTCGTTAAAGCGATTTCCTCGTGTTCCGGTGACGGAAAAATGCGAGCATGCCGCTCCGATTTGATTTGGGGCCATTGATTTGGGGAACGCGCGGTGTAAGCGGATTGCCGCGTGACGGAGAATCGATACGGGCGGGAAACGACGATAATCGCGGCAAGGCAACGCTGATCTCTCTCTCTTTCTCTCGAGATGATCGCTGAGAAACGGAGAACCCTTAAAATACGAGATCCCTTTATCTCGGTCGTGGGCCTTGGTCGATAGAACGCGCGGAGCGCGCGTGTTTTCGCAACTCGCTCGCCGTTTCTCGCTGTCGCCGGGTCGGCGCTGTTTTGCCGCTATTGTACTTCCGTCCCGCGCGCGCGCGCGCGCAAAGTTGCACCTCGAAAAACACAGCGGCGGTTCCATCTATGCGCGCTGTTTACACGCGCGGCGCGGTCCCCTTTCTTTTTTTTCGCCGGGCAAAAAATTATCGCGCGTTTCGCGCCGTTGCGAGCGGAACGGAGCGGGCGAGTTGAAACGCAGCCACGTGGGAAGAGCACAGGTTTCGGCGCGGCGGCTTCGCCGAGGAAATCGCAGAAAAAAAAAGCGGCGGGAAACGCTTCCGCGGGATATCTTGCCGCGGCACGGCGAAAGCCGCGGAAACGCGACGGGGAAAACAATGAGGAGCAGCGCCCCCCCCCCCCTCGCCTCCCGACCCGCTTTACGGTACTTTGTGGCCTGTGCTATCGGCCTTTTACGCATGCCGCTCGCCTCGGCGCCGGCATCGCGTTCGTCATCTCGCTTATGGTTACTGACCGTTCCTCTTTTTATTTCCCCGTCAGTTACCGGCCGGTAATTTCCGACCCTCGCAATTCCCATCTCGCCTCACTGGCGTTCGCTCGCTATTGAAACGCGGCGCATTCCCGCGGACAGATTGCGCAATTCTCGCGCTATCTCCCTCCCTCCTTCGTTGTTCCGATTCATCGATCCGCAGTGATCATCGGGCGGCAGGAATACCGTAATTACGCGGCGATGTTTCACGCAACACTTTCGTAACGGTTTCCACCTCTTGACGGACGCTCGCTAGATGACGCTGCCGACTCTCATCGTTTCGAAGAAGAAGACGCTGAGAAGCGCCGCCGTTATCGTCAGTCCTTGACTTACGGATCACGGATAAATCGATAAATAATGCTAAAGGTTGCGATAGCTCGCGAAAGCGTGGGAGATCCTGCGGGAAACGCGCGGAGCGAAAGGAGAAGTCGGATGAGAGGCAGAAAGAGCAAAAACGGTAAACAAGCTTCTTTCGCTGCGACTTGGATTTATGTGGCTCCGGCTTGTCCGGCCTTACAGTCCGGCGCAAAGTTTCAGAATCCGCGCGCGCGCGCGCGCGTTTTCTTTTTCCCGCTTTACGCCATTTTTCCTCATCCGCTCTCGGTGGCTGGCTGGCAGTTTGCCGCTCGTGAACCGCCGCGTATGAACTTTCTTCGACTTCCCGCGCGTCCTCCATCACGGAGATACCAAAACGAACCAAACGAACCAAACGAGAGAGAGAGAGGGGGGGGGAGGGAGAGATGCTAACGCAATCGACGTCGTCTGCGAAGCTGTTGATCCGAGAGAAGAAGAGAGATTAAAATTCTCTCGTGCGCGTCTCTGTCGCGCACCGGCGCGTGCACGCATTTCTCAGATATCGGGCGAGGGAAGGATATATCGATATCCGATCGCGCGTCGGCACATCGGCGCCGTGCAATTTGCGCGACGCCGGTAATCCCGGCGTCGCGTCGCCGTCGCGTTTATTCATCGTGCGCGCGACGACGAAATAATTACTCGGATAGCGTATAACTATGGAGGGCGCGCTGTTATCCGCGTCGAGGATGAGGCAACGCCGGGCGGCAACCTCTGTCTGCAGTTACGAACGCCAACAAGTGTGTTGCGCCTTGCGAGAGATCCTCTTCCGTCGAACTTTCGGGAAAATTGAAATAGTTTGGCCGGTCGCGCTTAACTCGACGATATTGCTACCGATACTCCCGACACGCTTCTCTTCCCTTTCTCCTCTCTCTCTCTCTCTCTCTGTCTCTCACGCACGCACACACGCGTCGAATTTCTGGCAAAATCCAGGACAATCCACTCGGATGCATCTGCGCGGGAACGAGCTCGCTGTTATAACGCCGACGTGAATTTCGCCCGATCTGCCTCGCCGTGAAATTTTAACAGCAGTTAGGTTAATCAGGTTACTGTGGCATGCACTTGTTTTAATTGATCGTGGTTTGTGATGCGCGGTTAAAGAGCACATGCCAGCGGCGCGGCATCCCCTCTCGAGCCCGACTTCATCGACGAGTTTGGACAGAGTAACTCTTGATTGAAGTTTCGAGGAGAGATGCTTCAAAGGGCAACGGTCGACGGGTCGTAGCCTGGTCGCCGGAAATTCTATCGCGGTACTCTTTTGCTCGGAAATAATACCATGGAATGATCACACCGCTCTAAATCCGCGCCACGTGTACGCGCGCTTTTTCTTCGACTTTTATCGTTTCGTAAAATCTGAACAAATGCTCGACGGAGAGTCCGCGACCAGTCGAGCCACCCCACCGGAGATCGAATTAACGAATTAGCGAAGGAGACAGCTGGCGGCAGGGCTTTGACCTCGCGTAACACGTCGACCGCGTTGTCGAAATGGAGCAGCGCGTCGACGGATTAACCGTCCTCGTCCTAAAACCACCGCCGCCGCGTTTCTTCCTCTGCCGCTGCACATCACTTATAGCGTGCGTATCGGTTATGGACTGGTTAGTCGTTGCACTCTTGCCGCGAACGGTGGACTCCTAGGCGCCTCACGCTACTGTGATGTCGTAGACTCGCCGGCGCCCCCTTTTTCCAGCCCTTTGGCTCGCGTGCCTCGCCTCATCCGTACCGATCTCTCTCTCTCTCTCTCTCTCTCTCTCTCTCTCTCTCTCTCTCTCTCTCTCTCTCTCTTCTTTCCTCCCGCGCCCGCCGTCCTCGTCGCTCGCCCTTTTCCTCTGCACGCACGCACGCACGCACGCGTACATACATGCATAATCGATCACGCCGCGCTCTATCATTTCGTCGTTCGATTCCTCTCGCGCGACCACGAGGCGTTCGCTCGGCTGAGGCACCCTCCGCCAAAGGGCGGGCGAAGAGGGTCCTTTTTGGCGTCACGAGAAGCTCGGTCACGCACTCGCCGTGTGCTGCAGATCGATGAGCGCGCTAAAAGAGCGCGAGCTAAAAAAAATGTTATTCCACGCGAGCGACGACGCGAGCCACTGGTTTATTAAATATTCCCTCCGACAAAATGACGACATATTTTACGCGCGCGAACGCAACGCTCGCGTTTTCTCTCATTAATTTCCAGAGCGATGAAAGAGAGATACTCGCGCTATGCGACATGTTCCGTCGCGATTCGATAAAGGATTTCTATCTGTGAAACGCGATGGTGAAATGCCAACGGCGACCTCCGCGAGCGGCCGAGTTATTCGGCGAATTGCTGGACACGAGGGAGAAACGTAAGGGGGTTAAGTCGGCCGGGAATCGGAAGAGGGTGCCCTTTCGCCGCGGAATCGGTTGCGGTAAATTATTAACGTCGCGTGTCGGTATCTCCGATATGGAGATGGCTGGCTGGCGCGATATCGATTCTCCCCATCGTGCGTCCCGCTTTTCCATCGGTCGCGTGTGCACACGCGGCATCTAGATACGCGTCGCTTTAATTTCCATTTGTGTCCCGCCGACATTGTTATTAACCCCTGCCATAGCCTCAATCTTGCGTCGCGCGACTGCATTACGATCCTGCCGCGGGGAGAGAATAATCACCAGGATCTCACTAGCCGTACCACCGTAGGATGTATCCCCGCAAACGGACGCACGCGCGCGAAAATCGCGCCGTTGGAAAACCGCCCTGCTCGTCCCTCCTCTCGATCGATCGACATTCCGATCGGTTGTCCATTAAATATTTGGCTCGCGCACGCCTTACCGTTATCGTCCGGTATCGGCCTGGGGACGATTAAAACCGATTCAACTCTGCTCTCATTTCGTACTCGCACGGTCGCGTGCGGCGTAATCGGCCTCGAATACGACCCAGTTTGCCCGTTTCGATGCCCGTTTCGGTCGGCACACTCATGTCCGGACGCGAGTGCGAGAAGTGCACTTTGCTGCACCGCGGAAGCGCGCGGAGCCGCGCGCTCGGGCTCGCCGATTCTCGGGAAACCGAGTCGAGCCGAAGTCGCACGAATTTGTGCGGCTCGCGCGTCAGCGGCCGCCCCCTCCCTGAGAATCGCGCGGGATTATTTTCCGCGGCGAGATACGCTCGCGCATAACCGCTTCTCGCGAGCGTATTATTACGACGTTGCCATCGCCGCGACGTTGACTCACGCATGCCGCGCGTGTAGCCGCGATTTCTATGCTAAACGCGCCGTGCCGCTATCGCGATACAGCCGCGACGCACAAGCGGCGGGCGCGTTGCGTTTTCGTTTCGTTTCGCCGGTGGGCGGACAATCGCGCGCGATTCCGCATGACAAAGTTCGTGGGACGAACGATTGATCGTTCGTTCGGTTACGTGTATATGCATATTCGGCACGCGCGAATTAGTACGCGAGTTCGCTTAACGAGGCTTATGGTCGCGATATTAACGCGAGATGCACCAGATGGCGGCTGCGTGATTGTCGGAGAACCGTGCGCCATTGTGAGTCGGCCGCCTGTTCTTTGATCAAACACACTGATTACGTAATTAATTATTCGCAATTCAATCGCGAATTACGTTAAACATTCTGGACTGCTGGACGGATAAGCAACGATTACCATGTCAATTTAAATGCGTAATCTCCATCGATTCCGGCACGAAATTCGATTCCCGTTCGACCCGGGCGCGCGATATCGATAACGCGCAATGCGCGATCGCAAAGGAGCGGAACGGTTGATATCGCGATGTTTATTCGGTCCGCGCGGTTCAGCACGATAAATGTAGCGAATAATAATAGCGAAAGCAAAATTCATGGGGCCTGTTGTTGGCCTGCTATCCGATACGAAATGGCGTTATATTATATCATATCATGCTTCCTGCATGAAGATACCTCTCTCTCTCTCTCTCTCTCTTCCTCCGTTTTTCTATATAACATAGTGTCGTCTCGCTCTTTCGCCGGCGGAGGAATCGATGCATTCATAATTTCGACTCCCGTGTCCCGGGGACAAGAAAGTGGAGCTTAAACGTTCCGCGCCTGCGGCTTGCTGCTCTAAACGACTAAAACTCTAATCGAGCGATGAATCGGCGAGGACCTCCGCGCGGAAGTGAAGAAAGTTAACGAATTATCGCGTGGGATTGATCCCTGCCTTTTGATTCCGTGCCGCGAGCGCGACGGCAAAAGTGTAACAAGTGTAATAAGAATGAGAATAATTAAACTCCGATCGCTCTTATCACTCTCGGCAAACGTGGTTTATCGCGCCAGTTGAACGCGCCAGCTGCCGCTGTCGGTCGTATTAACGCACTTTTACTTACGCACTTGCCTTCGCCGACATGCATACTTGGACATACATCGCGCTCAAGTCTCCGAAGCTTTAAGCTAATAGGATTTTCCGCTTAAAGTGACGGTCCTCCCAGGTCTCGACCTCTTCCTCGGAAAATACCTCGCGGATGCATAAATTCGTATATATTAGGGAGCGTCGTGGAGCCGCATAGACGGTGCGCGTGCACGTACGCGCATGCGCGCGCGCGCGCGCGGCATAGTAATTCATTGTCCGTTAAATCGCCTCGTTCGCCTTAATGACGTCGACGGCATGGGAAAGCCGTTTTACGAGACGACGTACGTTTATTCACGGCGTTTTATTGCGCTTATCCGGCGATTCTTCTCTCTCTCTCTCTCTCTCTCTCTCTCTCTCGCTCTCTCGCTCTCTCGCTCTCTCGCTCTCTCGCTCTCTCTTCGTCCGGGAGCCGCGACGGCCGCTCGGTCGGCGAAATCGGATGGCGGATGTTAATCTATCGCAACTTTACGATCCGTAATCTCGGCGAGTGCGCCGAGTACGCATTGTTACGCCTCAGACGCGACGTAAACCTTGTAAATTATAATAAAAATCGAATCGTTGCGAGTTTCGCGACGCAACGTGGAAGCAGGAAGCGGATACATTTTCTGTCTGTCTGTTGCAGGAATAATGAAGAGAGAAGCCGAGGCTGGCGCCATGACAGGTTCCGGGGGCCCAACCAGCCCCCACAAGCGATATCGACAGGGTGACGATGAACTCCGTCTTCTCATCCCGAGTAAGGTGAGTTTCCGCCGATCGATCGCGCGGAAAGCTCAGCGAGCGAGCGCGAGTGCGCTTTCGATCGTCTCCTCTGCGATTCTCCCAGACGGAGAATTCTCTTCTCGTCCTTCCTTTATCTTCCTTCCTTCCCTCCTCGCGCTCTCTCCTCGTCTTTCTCTCTTTGCTCGACGCCGACAATCGGCAACATCTAACGCACGGTGATCGTCATCGCGTCGCGTTCCGTTCGCCGGCGCGCTCCACGTGCTCGCCGACCAGCGTCACTATATTTTCCAGTCACGCGTGTTTAATCCCGGCCGAGGAGCCTTTTCTCTCGCCGACGATACCGTTGCGAACGGGAAAACTGCCGTATGCGCAACAGGACGAGGGACCACCTACCACGGCACGTCCGTTCCATCGTGCAACGGTCGGAGCACTTCCGGTGATTGTCGCTACGCTCGGCGGACCGTTATCGGTTTCTGTCGGTCGCTTTCTTCGCCTCGCGGGAAATTCCTGACTCGCGGAACTCGCGAGCGCGAGGCTCGCGAGGATCTCGCCGCGTGCAGCCTCCGCGCGCGCGCGCCTCTCCTCCCGCCCCGCGGCGAGCTTTCATCCTCGCCGCCTCGATACATATCGCCGGATGTTTCTCGGCTGAGCGGATATTTTCTTGCGCCACCGTGCTTCCTCCGCCGTACAATAAGACGCGCGGGCGAGTATCGCGATTGCAGCGGCCGCCGTTGTCGAGGACGTGCGAGAGAGAGAGAGAGAGAGAGAGAGAGGGAGTATCGCTGGTCGGATCTATCCGTATTTCCTTTCGCCCGGTGAGTGATTGATCGCTGCGAACATCGAACCGCTCGTTTCTCGCGCCTCAGCCTCCGTATTTCCGCGACAAGCCGATGGAAGCTGATCGCGTGGACCGCGACGACCTGATCTTGACTTCTCTTGACTCGCGATTCTCCGCGAGGAGAATCTGGCGGGGAACTTGGCGATCGCGCGTGGCTGATCGATACGCGGTTATCAGTTATTATTCGTCACACGATATCGTGGCCCGCGCATAATCCCGTAAGCAGGCTCGCGCCTCGCGCATGCTAATCAGCTTAATTGAATTGAATGACCGGCTGTTACGCGGGAAAGCACGCAGCAGATAAGTACGCCGTCATCGTCACGCGAGCGTCCGAAAAAAGCCAGCTCTGCGTGAAATGATATCCGGCGGAGCGAGGGAGGGAGAAGAGGAGAGGGCGAGGAAGGGAGCGTAATCATCCTGCTTCGTGTTTACCGTGCTTAATTATCGCGGATTATCCATGACAAACGAGAGGGAGAGGTTCGCGAGATGTTTGACGTTCGTTTGTCGAGCGGGCGTCGCGGTGCTCGGCGCAGCACGTGACATCATTACGGACGGCCCTGGCACGATCGCGCCAGTTAATTTCGTAATGGACAGTGGCGATGTGTGTAGCGCGCCGGCAGGGTGGTGCGATTTAATCGGCGCCGCCTTATTGCGATCCGGCCGGCCAAGCACGAAACGGCGTCGCGCTCGATCGCGGTCTAACGTAATCGACGGTGTCATCGCGTGCCGTCATTGGACGTGTCAGGGACAAGTCGAAAGGCTGGATTTCCCTCGTGAAACACTGCTCGGCCTCTTTACGCGTCCACCGTTGTCGGGCTAATCTCGGAATCTCTCGGCGCTCGGGATGGACCTCGGATGGACGCATCCCGCATCGGCGGAATGGAAATGACCGCGTAACCGCATTCCCGCATCGCTACATCATGGAGCCGCTCGCGCGCATCAAGGCGCGTCCTTGACGAGCCTTCTTCGCCACTGCGGAGAAAGTGTTAATTGCCGGGGTCTTATTTAATTAACGGTGACTCTGTCGCGATTACAGCCGGTCTTGCGGATCAGCCGTCATTCGCGACACGCGTTCAACGCCTTCTCGCTCTCGTTTCTCTCCTGTTGGAAAACTACGTACGTCGTCGCTTTGAGAGCGCGCTGACGGATCAAAGTGCTGCTCGATAAAATTAAGCAGCCCAAGTAGAACTGGACGTGAAACTTTTATCGCTTTCGCAGCGTGAGGCTGCAGTGACTGCAGAAAACGGCGCGTTGATGTAACTCGTCGTGGCTCGACGGGAATTTCCGTCTTTCATCGTCGTTATGCCCCGCGGCGGATTATCTCACTTCCAGATTTTTCGCATATTAAATATTCACCGTCGCCCCCGGCGCTCTCCCCGGCGAGATATTTGCATAGTTAACATCGCGGGGACCAAGGGGACCATGCGGATGCCTTGCATCAGCCGCGATGAATGAGATGCGTGGATCTTGGGCGGAAGTTGTTGAAAATTTACCAAATATTTGCAAGCACTCGCTCAGCGCAGTCACTTGTCGGTTCGCGGGTCGCTTCTCGTCCGAGGCGGAAGCTCCAAAGCTCCCCGCTAGCTCCCCTCGTTCAGCCTCTATGATCGTCATCTGCCGGTTACATTCTTGTTCATTTTCTGTTGCAGGTTGCCGGTTCGATAATCGGCAAGGGTGGCCAGAACATCACCAAACTCAGAAGTCAGGTAAGCTGTTCTTCGGACTTTGGCTCGCTCCTAGTCTCTGACCGTGATCACGTTCCCGTCTTCCTCCGTCTCCCTCGTCAGCAGCGAGCATGAGAGCAAGAAAGAGAAAAAAAAGAGATATATATACATGTATATCTAGAGAGAGAAAGAGACAGGGAGACGGTAGAGGAGGACGAGGATCGTACGAATAATCGAGCGGAAGATCGCAGGAAGAGCGGCTCGGAAATATATTTCGAGGCACGTTTCGCCTGGCGAGTGCCAAACGTAACGAGGCCAGGTTTCTGCGCTCTTCCGAGCACGCGCGCGCGCGCGCGCGCTTTAGTCTTTAATTACACACGTCGGATTTTTATTTGATTGAGAGTCATTTTTATTTCGTTTGCCAGTTTGCCAAGCGGGGCACGGTCGGCCGCTCCGAATCGAGGCACGACTCGTGCCTCGCGCACGAACTTTTCCCGGATGCTGTCCGCGGATCGACGACGCGAGAAAGGGGAATGCTCGCGACGCGATTAAACAATGATTCGATCGGCCGGCTTGGCCGGCTCTTCGGATCAACGTTAGCGGCGCGATCGCAAATCATTCAATCATTCGCGTGAATATTTATGCAATTTATACGGGCGGGCCGCGTTGCGTTCTCGGGCATTCCGTCTCGTTCTCCGAGGAAACGCCGAGTGATCCATACGGGCCTATCATATTATGCATTTGGTTCCTGAAACGCGGATTGGCGGGTGGGAGGGTGGACGAGTGGGTGAGAGAGGAGGAGGAGGAGGAGGAGGGGKGGSGGGGGAGGGGGGAGGTGGCTCCTCTCGTTTCGCTGTTCTCTCTCGTGTGTCTTTCGACGGCGGCAACGGCGGCGGTGGCGGCGGCGGCGGCGGTGGCGGTGCATCAATATTTCATGAGACGCTCGTTATTTGTCGGTTACGAGGAGAGAGAAGGTCCTTCGGCTGATCCTCCGCTCGCATCGATTTTGTTCATTTTCGCGCTTGACGGAGCGGCGAGAGCTGCATCTCTAGCGGAGCTCTCGCCGATGATCGATGGCGAGAGAACCCGTCCCCGTGCGACAGGGAGGTCGACGTGGACGGGGCGTCCTCTCTCGTCCTCGTACGTGCGATAATACACGATACGCACGATCGATGCTCACACCGTGTGCCATTTTCGCTCGGCGCTAATGTCGCGCTAGACCACGCGTTCGAATCTGCGAATCGAACGGATCGCGATCCGTCGCCTTGAACCAAATGAGTACATGAATGTGCAGCTGAATATCCATGGCTCAGTGACTCAGGCACTCTGTGACTCACGATCAATTCATCGTCGATTATTAGCCGACTAAGGTCTCTGCGATCAACGCAACGCAACGACTCATCGGCGCTCGCAAAATTGGCGGATGTCGCGTACCGATGACCCGCTGAACATCGCCCGCGATATCTTCCGCAGCGTCGCGAGGACGTCCGCCGATTTTGACCAACGCCGCCTCACTCGAGTTCGCTAAAGCTCGAGTAGCTAGTAGACGATACATAATACTCCGCTCGCGAAGTAGCCTCTGCTATCGCAACCGCCGATGAACTCCGCGATGCGATTGCACCTTAGCTCGCCTTACCGCCTCGACGGGACTCGCTGGGAGGGGTGAGGGGGAGATGAGGGATGAGGGATGGGGATGGGTGGTGTGATCTCGAGTGTGCGCGCGAGTGTCGCCGTTTAAATGACGAAATTTAATTCGCGACCCCTCCGCCGACACCAGTCGATGGAAACGTGCACGTGCACGTGTCCTTTGCTCGGCTTGCTCGTTTTACGATACGTATGTCGCGTTAACGCGCACACGATAACGAGCGCGTCCTCCTCGCGATAAGCCACAGCCATAGACCGTGCGCTCCAGCATAAACACGAGACAACACGAAGACGGCCGAGCGAATGCCGATGCTCTGGAATTCCACGTGGCTGCGTATCCGCGCAGGCGGATACAGCACTTTGGGGATGCGATCTCGTTGAATCCGCCGTGAGATTTTTTTTTTCTCTTGCGGCATCTTCAGGTCCGCGGACACCCGGCGTGCAGCCTCGATTCGGTTCTCGATCAGCGTCAACGCGATCGCACATGATTGGCACCGGCAAATCGCGTCGCCCGAGATCCGATTTGATGATCTCGCGCGATAAACGGCGCGATTCGCCGGTCATTTTTCCCGAGGAGTGCTGTATCCGGAAGAAGCATCGCGGAGAGGACTCTCTCAGCGATTCGTTTCTAGTTTACGTTGCCCTCCCGGCGGCTTTCCGCGAGATCCCTCTTTATGCGAGATCCCCGCCGCTTTGTGGACTCTCGCGACTCGAACGTGGACACTCCGTGGACGACAGAGCGCTCGTCGTTAGAGGGCTGCCTTGGTCGTAGAAAGCGTAGAAAAATATTGGGAAGCCATGCGCACCGCGACAATGCCGCTTGTACAGCGCGCGGGCGTATCGATTTTCTCGATTGCACGTCGATAACGCGCGAATAACGGTGTTTCTTCGAAACACTGGGAGCCACCGGAAAATGGAGCGCGGTCCATTCTCGCTATCAACGCGCGCGCGCGCGCGCGCGTGGCGAACTTTCACGGCCGGAAAACAAGCTCGTCCCTTGCAGTCGGGATTCCCCGCGGAAATCGGTCGATGGAACTCGCCGAACTGTTGTCGGCTACTTCCGCCGGACTCGCGAGTTGCACGGGACTAGTCGAACGGACTACTTGCTCTCGTTGAGAATTAAAAACTTGCCCGCTCAATGGCCTTTAGCGCCACTTTGTCGCCAATTGAAATGCCGCTTCTCGAGCCGCCAGAGAGCAGAGTGACGTCAATTATGTCGCTGGACAATTATTCGGGTATGCCATTCCGAGTTCTCAATGGCCTCGGCGGCTTTACACGGCCGACATCGCGCGCCTCTTTGGACAAAATAAGTCGCGACATCTCGCAATCATTTGGCGACTACTCGCTCTACTCGCGGAAGCATCGGCCGAGGCCCGCGATGCAAATCATCGCGATATACCAGTCGAGCACGCGACTCGCGGCAAAGTAGAACGAGCTAATCGTCGTTGCAGACGATGCGCGACTTGCCAATATTTTTCTCGCCCTCTACTAGCCGATTCGACGTGTGACGAAAGGCTTTTAGGAGAGAGAGAGAGAGAGAGGGGGGGGGGGGGGGGGTGGGTAGAGGGGCAGGTGGATTTCGTGCGAACGTAGTAGACAGCGGAGCGCGCGGGTGGAAAAGACTGGAGGGTGGGGGAGGGGAGGAGCAGGAGGAGAGGAAGGAAGGAGTTGTTAGGAGTTAAGCCGCGAATTAATCCAGCCGTCAGACGTGATGTCTAACTTGGTTGATGGTTTGTGCCCTGGCCCCGCCCCGACCCCGGCGTTGCCCCCCTGGCGTTGCCCTGCCGTTGCCCTGCCGTTGCCCTGCCCGGAACGACGGACCCCGACTCGATCGGCAAATGGACCACCACGACCCTACCAACAATCGACAACAACCACCAACCAACCACCAATGAACCAACCACCAACCACCACGGCCCAATCGACAGTACAAAGCCTCAATCATTGTACCCGATTGCCCCGGACCCGAACGGTAATGACCAACACCAACTACTTAATGTTCTTATTTTTCTTTGTCTCTAATTGCGAGGTACCTATATAAGGCGCCTGCGGAACCTGGCGAGCAAGACGAATCTCTTTTTCTGTATACTCTCTACATCGCTATCTATCGCCTCTCTACTTTTCTCTCTCTCTCTCTCTCTCTCTCTCACTCTCACTCTCTTCCTCTATCCGTCTCATTACCTTTATCTGTCTATCTGTTTGGAAATCTATTCTCTATCTTTCTCTATGTCCGTCTATATTTGTTTATCTCTGTTAATCCGTCCGACTATCTGTCTGTCTGTCTGTCTGTCTGTCTGCCTGCCTGCCTATCTGCCTGTCTGTCTGTCTCTCTCTTTCTCTCTCTCTCTATCTGTTTTCCACTGACACCATCTTTTCTTTCCATCGGCGCATCACGTGACGATCGATCCAGCCGGCATACCTCTCCGCGTTTCACGCGAAACTCTCGTTTCCTCGTTTCCTCGTTTCCGGTGCGCGTCCTCGACCGCGTCTCGCCGCGTTACATCGAAGAAGCAAGCAACAATCCGCGAATTGCACATTCATAATCCGCATTAATTAGCCAGCGAAATGGAAGCTCCTCTTCTTTGATCATCGTGGACGACGCCGATGCCGTGTAGATGCCGATTAAATTAAAGCGTTCCCCGGAACGGCGCGAGTGAAAGCCGCGCGATGCAACTCGTGCAGCTGCATCTGCCGCACGCGATTGCATGAATTGCATCATGTTGCCGCATCGCGTCGTCCCGCTCTACCCCTCGCTGGCAGGCGGGGTGGGGGGGGAGCGGACTCTTGCGGAAATACCTCTAGATCGGGCCGACTCGATACGATTCCGCTCGCTTGTAAACGAAATCCCGCATTCGCGGAAAGAACTTTGCGCGATCCGGCCGAATACATCCGGCGTCGATCTCGGCGCGCCATCGCGAAATCACCGTATTCTTTCTATACATCCGGCGTCCAGACGAGGGGACGCCCAGATCTCCGGGGAGAGGGGGGGATCTCGTGGAAATTCCGAGGTTCTTGCTTCTCGCTCGCGAGTCTGCGAGTATTTAATCGGCATTAGAAATACGCAGTAGAACCTCGCTTCGTCTTTCTAATCGCATTTTCCTCTCCCTCTCTCTCTCTCTCTCTCTCTCTCTCTCTCTCTCTCTCTCTCTCTCTCTCACACACACACACACACTCTCACTCACTCACTCACTCACTCACTCACTCACACATACACATACACTCTCATACTCTCACTCACTCTCACTCACAGTCACTCTTTTTCTTTCTCCTTTTGTTTCCCCGTTACTTTCTTTGTCGTTTCTTTCTTTGTTCTCACGTGTTGTCTCTTTCTCATTTTATCGTTTCTTATTTTCTTTTTCTTTGGTTTTTTCCTGCGTAAGCGCCACGTGATGAGACGTGTGCGATATCACTCGACACCCATACACGTTTATACACACACGTACGATGTCGGGGATATGTCTAAACGGTGTCTGTAATATGTGGCTAACACGGAAGCTAATATGTGGTATGTGACGCACGTGGCCTTAGGGCCGGTTCAGTGTTGAAGATTGTATAACTCGAGGTGTTGTTATCGCGTTGAAGATATAACCGTCAGCTGTGCTAGATATCGAGGCACCGAAAGGTCGGAAGGTATTCCATTCCGACGAGAATCGAGGGATGAGTGAGACTCACCGAGTCTCGATGATTAATTTACGCGCGTTGGCCAAAGAAGCGGCCAGCGCTTTCAACGCGACAAAATGCCTTCGCTGTTCGGATACTTGACCCGACGATACGCAACGATCGCTCGTTGTCCAAACTACTCACCACGTGATTAATCAACTTGCCAAGTCGAAAGTCATTACCGACATCGTCGGGGAAAAGAACGCTTCGATGAAGCGGAGCTCACGCAACCCGAATCTAGCGGTCCGATTGTGTCCGATGATCATTTACCCGCTCGCGATCGATTATCAGCGATTACGTTAGATTACGTGTCACGACTCGGTCCACACCCGGTTCGACCTCTGTCGGTTCTTCTGCAAGTAAGTATCATGTCGCGCTTGGCGTGCACGCACGCGAGTATTAACGCTGAATTTATCCTCGCCCTGGGAACGGCAATAAATTTTTTTATCGCCGGCGATAAACCTCCTCCTCGGAGGACGCCCCTAATGCGATTTCTATTCCGCTACCCTGCGAGCCGGGAATTTCATCGGCACGTGACCGGGGGAGCAAGACTCCGCGCGAAACCGCGTATGATCGAACGCGAACGCCTCGACTCTCGGTCGCCTGTTCTCAAGAAACGACGAATCGCGTCCGTCCCGCGTCCGTCCCGCGACGCGTGCAGCCGGCTCGCATCACGAGGAGGTATCATCGAGTTGTTAATACGTAGTCGCATTTCCCACGAAGCCACGCTTTTCCCATGAAACGCTCAGCCATCGCATCTATGAAGCTCTATGAAGCCACGAAGCTCGCGGTCGCTCGCGCAGATCTCCTCGCGGTTTTCTCTTTCTTCTTCTTCTCGCCCGAGCACGATCCGATATCGCTCGCGAATCCACGTGCGCCCCTCCCGAAGGGTTCTCGAAGGGATGACTTTCGACCAGCCAGCAGTGTGTAACTCTCCGCAATGTGTGTGTAACGCCGCGTGTTGACAGCTTCTCTAGAAAACGTTGCACCGATCAACTCGCTCGCGACTTTGATTCGCGAGCGTTTTTCCAAGCATCGACCGATGTTTGATCGGTGCAACCGATGGCCTGTCCTATCCTCGGACTAGGATTCCGTGCTAGGAGACTCCTGAGCAGAGATGGTGATGGTAGCTTCCGACAGCGATCGACAACTGCCGCCACGTGCCGGCCAGGCACGTGCAGGAGGCAGTTACGTAACGATTAACACGCAGGATCGCGGGATCGCGAACGAAGCTGGTTCACGCGACGATTCTCCGCGCGGGCTCAGGAGGAGGCGGAGGGGGGGGGGATGATCCTGGATGATCGCGGAGGGCGCGGATCGGATCGCCGCCGAAAAGCCGGCGGGTGTGCATTAAAGAGGGATAGCACCTCCGCGCAACCTCCGCGCGAGATGTAGGTTCAGTCGGGTGGAGAGGCGTACGTGGCGTACGTCATCAGCAAGGACGGAAAGCGGAAATGGATCACGAAAGGAGAGGAAGGAGGACGGGACGGATGGATGAGGGGACGCGGGGAGTGGGAGAGAGGGTGTGCGAGAAACTTGCCGCGCCTGTCCCTCGTATTATCCGTGCCGGTCGTGCCCGCGGGAAGTTCCGTGCTTGTTGTCGAAGAACGCGAGATAGCGAAGGGAGATCGAAGCTAGCGCGGCCGTAGAGTAGCATCCGTTCCCTCCTCGGAGGCTGGATCTGCCAAGGGAGGATTGCTAAATCGAGATGTCGATAGGGCGGGATGGAAGTAAAGCCGGTGAATCTCTCGTATCTTTCAATTATCTAGCGCGATTCGCGGCGGCGATCGATCGTCTCGCGATTGACTCGCTCGATTGGCTCGACAAAGCGGAGCGAACGCAGGTGACACGTGAACGTCGCGCGATATCGCGGTGTTGGCGTTTCGTCGTTTATTCCCAACAACGATTCAGCCTCCGGGAGGAAGGAAACGGATCGAGGCGCGAAGCGTGGGTAGCGCGCGCGATGTTTTTCGCGGCGCGTGTACGATAACTCGCTCCGCTGGACGGCCGTAAATACGATCGTTCCGATCACGCGATGCGATTGAAGCTGGATGGATGTAGGTCGAGAAAATAGCAGTGTCGACCGAACAGCGGCGAGCCCGAGCTCTCGCGATCGATCGCGCAAAGTTCCCGAAAACTGCGCTTCTCTCGAGCACCGCGACGCCGACTCGAAATCATATCCGACGATGGATCTAGCGGAACGGCCGAATCTCGATCCTCTCGATCCTCTGAACTCTCTCGGTAGAGTCATTCGCATGAGGCGTGGGTTGCGATGCATGACTCGCGACGCGAGCCGCCTCATTCCGAGGATAGGCAAGATTGGCTGGATTTGGGAAAATATGGAGGAAACGCAAGCGTTCGCTTTAGCGTTCGCGGTGCTCGGCGAGATGCGGGGACATTGTGAGATTCTCGTTAAAGCCTCGTCGCTATTCGATTCCATCGCGGCCGAGTTTAATCGCGATATAACCAACACCCACAATGCGGCTAAAGGCCATGACTAATGCGACGCGCTAGCGTGCATCCAGCTTCGATCGATCCCACACGCGCATTCAATTACTCTCTAACTCCATCAGGAAAGGGATGGTAGAAGGTAGAAGGTAGAAGGTAGAAGCGGGGGAGGGGGCGGGGGAGGGGGRGGGGRGGGAGGGGAGAACGATGTGTTGGAAGAAGGGTGTGCGCTGGAATTTCATCGCGAGGCCGCTGCTCAAAGCCGCTCCAACGGACGACGCCAAAGTCGAACGTTGGAGAAGGGGGGTGAGAAGGGGGTGGCATCGGTGGTCGATGTGTAACGTGCACGCGAGCGAGTGTCTCGCGCGTACGCACGAACGTCACTCGCACGGGACCGATCTGGTCAATAGCACGTAGGCGACGTCACGCCAGCGTAAGACCGGTATAATTCTCAGAGTCCTTCTGATTCTAGGGTGCTTACCATCAGCTCGGACCTGCCCACTGTTTTGCAAGTGTTGAACGAGGTCGTACCTAATCTGGAGGAGGTAAGCACCAAAAGATCCTAAGCGAGCTTCGCGAGCTTCGCTCGCGGTTCGATTCGATTGCCGATCGATGCGGGAGCTCAGGCATTCGAGGCATTCCACCAGTTTTTATTGTAGACACGCTTTCAGAACGGCTCTCGCCACGGCAGCGATGAGATCGACGTGCGCATGCTGGTGCATCAGAGCCAGGCTGGATGCATCATCGGCAAAGGAGGTCTGAAGATCAAGGAGCTCCGCGAGGTGAGTCACTCAACTTAACTTCATGATCGCTCGCGGCACGTAAAGTGACACGAGCCGTTTCCGCGAGGAGAGGCCGGTTTCGCAATCATGAAATCACGCCGCGAGTTACACCGCGCTGGATGAGCAACGAGACTGGAACGTCGCGAACGCGGCGCGAAGCGAGAGGACGGAAAGGTTCCAGAAGGCAAAAGATTTCCCGGCACGTAAATCGCTCTTTCTCGGTCGACGAGTCGACGATTCGGCGAGCTTCAAATATGCTGATCGATAACTGACGGTTAACGACGAAAGCTCGAAAGCGAAAGGAAAGCTTCATCGCCGAGTTTCGCGAATACCGGATTAGCCTACGGATTCCTCGAATCCGCGCGTTAATTTATCAGCAAAGTGAGACAGACAACTCGGAAGTGGGCTTGTGTTTACGCTGCCGCTCGCAGCGCGCTGGATTTGATAGCGATGCTGCGTCTCGTCGTAGATTCTACAAATGAAGACACGCGAATGTCGCGTCGTGGGCGAAAGAAGAAGATCTCTTTCCGCGGAGAACCGCGGCTCGATGGAACAACGCTCAAGCCTCTTTAATTAGCGGCGCCCTCCCCGACATTGTGACCCCGATTTTACGTAAAGAGGAGCTCCGTATCTGGCTTTTCCGGCGAGCAGCTCGATCTGGCTGACTGTCTGTCTGTCTGTCTGTCTGTCTGTCTGTCTGGTTGTTGTCGACCCGCGTTCTGAAATATGCAACGTGGCCAAGTGGCTCGTTTTACGTTTCCCTCGCGAGGGAAACAAAACCGAACAAAAGTCGAGCTTTTGTCTCGCGGTCCCGGAATCGGCGAGTTGCTCCGAGTTGGAAGCGCTTCGTGGCTTGGTGCAACTTTCTTCGTTCTCTCTCTTCCTTTGGCAACGATTCCTCCGCGTCGCTCTCTCCCTGCTTCGCGTTCCACGAGTTCGCCAGTTCGAGTTCGCGGTCAAAGAGTCGACGCTGGAATCTGTCGCGTGTCCGCGACATTTCGCATCTCGATTATCCACGACGAGAACAACGGAAAGTCGTTGCAGGTGAAATCGATCGAGCGTGAAGCATCTTTCTCCGTTTTTTTGTTATACCTGCGCGCGCTCGCGCGCGATCTCGATCGATTATCGGCATTCTCGAAATTAGAATTGGCGGTGGAATCTCCATGGTTGTATTTCCATGGGAGCGTTTCTCCGCGCGAGGGTGGCGTGTTATTGGCCGCTTGAAAACAAAATTTACTAAACTCCATACGGTGCGCTCTCGTGTACCGTCACGGCGCGGAATAACGTTGTTTGGCAATTTGCTGAAAACTTATTCGTAATTTCGTCAGCCTTAACATCCTCCCCCGGTGAAGAGCAGCCGAGATAATTAGTCTATTAGAGTTTAGTTAACTGCTGCGTCGGGTAATGCATTTAAAACGTATTGCTCGAGGGGAAGAAGGCTCAAACAATTGAGTTTCACAGGATTATCGAGTGGCGCGTGTAAAAAAGTAAAGATAAACCGCCGAGCTTTGATACGCCGATTAACCGATGCTGTAATGCTGTAATCGTCGTTCTCGCTTGAGATATCGGCCGAATTAAAAGCCGATATCTCGAGCGAGCTTTAAGCAGGCGAGAACTCTCGCACTGCCGACTTCATCGATCGGTCGAGTAAATATGCTCTCGAGTAATGGCGAAATTGGCGTTTCGGAGAACGCAGAGTCTCATCGATCTCAGAGAGAAAGACAAGACATGAAAATAGCCACGCGGTCGAGCTCTCTGCTATCTACCTTTCTCTCTCTCTCTCTCTCTCCCTCTCTACCTTTCCGAATAGCGGAGCAAGACACGCACCGCCACTCGGCGACATCGCCGAGTCGTTTTATTTCGAGTCGCGAGCCTGGTAGGGGTAACTTTATTGATTCCGAACGGGATTCCGACGCGCTTTTTTCTCCTCTGTCGTGTCATTCGAGGATTCCGTTCCGCTGGCAGAGAACGCGCGGCTTTCCGGATCACCGCGCGTTTCTCTCGCGCGCTCCTCGCGAGCCCAAGATCGAGCGGTTGTTTATTATTCCGCGCAAGTACGCGCAATTGTCTGGCGGCTTCGTCTTCCTCGCCGTTTTTCCAATCGCCGGCGAATGTTTCCTGTTTGCTTTGTGCGAGCCGCATAAAAGTCCGCGCTGACGATTTTCGAGCGGGAGAATCGTCGCTCGAAAAGGATCGAGATTCGACCTTTCGTTTTGTCGACTGTCTTACCGCGTACGATCGCCAGGGAGGTTTATCATCCCGGATTAACCCTTCCTTGTCCAAGCGGATCGACCCGATTGTTTTTCTACGATTTTTTTAGAACATTCGCGCGCGTCGCGACAGGCAAACCGATCATTCCTCTCGATTAGATCGGGATTTCACCGGGATGCTGGTCTCCGATGTGCATCTTGCGGAAATTCGCGTCCGTTCGCGACATTCTTCCCGGACATTGCCGACAATGCGAGCCATGCAAATGACAAATAGAATGACCGATAGGCTCGGGCGTTCCTTGATAACGACGTCCGAGGAATACGAAAAGAATACGAGAGGGAGAAATATGCATGGCGCGCAGGGGGCATGGCGACGCGAGATACGATGCACTTGCATCTGTAAGTATAATGCGAACGCGAATGAACGTTACGGTTGAACGTTAAGGAGAACTATTCGCGCGCGGGAGCGCGGGAGATCGGCCGCGCTGATGGGGCGGCTGATGTACGAGCGGGCCGTGAGATCGATCTGCCGTAATCTTTAATTATCTCGATGAGACTCGCTCGTTCAGAATACCTGCGACCGCAGGAACATGCAGATCCACCTCTTCGTTTGCGAAATTGCGCGGCGCGAGAGTAATGCAGCGAGCGACAGCGAGACCCTTTTAAATCCTTGACTGACGAAACCGCGATCTCGGAAGAATCGATCATCGATCGCGCAAGGAAACTCCCATTTCCGGAGTTTGTCGCGTTCGCGTCGTCGGCGGGTCGATCAATCGATAGAACTCGCGAGGAGCGGCCGCCGCAACGGCAACGCTTAGAAATCCGCGCTCTGGTCGCGCGTTACGTAACGCAAGATTAACGCGTCCGCCACAGACGCTTTGTATGCATCTTGCACTCGGACCGCGCGTGCAAACGCACTCCTCCTCATCGGAAAACGTGCGAGGCGTTTTAACGTGCGCGAGGAGAAGGAAGCCATATGTCCAGCTCGCTAGCTAATCATTACGCGCTACAACGCGATGCTCGTCGCGTGCTAACCACACGTGCGTGCAGCAGAACTCTCTCTCTCTCTCTCTCTCTCTCTCTCTCTCTCTCTCTCTCTCTCTCTCTCTCGCTCGCTCGCTCGCTCGCGTATTTATAACGCTACATGCGGGAATTGCACGGTTTTCGCGTCGCCGATGTCGATGACGATTCGTCATATTTCTCGCCGCATCAGCTCGCAAAGCTTGCGAGTCGCGGGTTCTGTCCTCCCTGCCCCCCCCCCCTTCTCCCCCTTCAAATGACTCGAAGCATGTCTCGAGTCTCGGTGAGAGACTCGTGAGACTTTCGTGCTCTCAACGGGCGACCGAGAGAGGGCGGACGATGCATCACCCGTGGCTTTATTTGCCCCGTCGTCGTGTACCGACGACGGGGCGAATGAAAAAAATAGCCGACCGCCAGCGAAACTGGAAATTAATTCCGGGAAAGTACGGCAGATAATTACGCACACGCGATACCTTTATTATCCGCCGACGCCGTTTTGTCTACGCGTGTTGCGCGAGGCGAGGGAGAAGAGGGAAGAGAGAAAGAGAGAATGAGGGGAAGGCACCGCGGACTGCGAAATTATGTCTATGTGGCTCCCCTGTCACCCGCGTATCCACCATTCATTTCTTCTGCTTTCTGCTCTGTGTGTATTATTCCCGCATTAAAAGAGAGGAGAACCACGCGCGAGATCGGACTTTGCAACGAGATGCAACTCGGGCACCTTTCTTTCTCAGTCTCTCGTTCAGCCTTGGATTAGAAACTGATAAATTCATTCAATCAATTCATACGTATCATGCTGATCGATCCCGCATGCGTCGCGCAGCGACACGAGAGCTCGAACGATGTTGGCTCAATCGCGACTCGCTCGCGCGATATTCAGACCTCATCACGCTTGATTCGAAAGTAAAGTAGCGAGTAAAGTAGCAAAATGTTGCCCATCCCTGGAGTGGAGTTTCCGCGACCGTCTGGCAATTTCCGGTGACGCGTATCGCCCCGTACATTCATTCGTGTCTCTGCGAGCGCTCTTTTCACACGCCGGTCCTCTTGGACGGCAAGAGGAGGACGCGACCAGCGCTCGCTGGTCGAACGATGCTTCGCTCCGGGGCTTGGAATCGATTGGATCGGATATTGAAAGGACGGAGAAAGGGAAGCTTCCCGGCAGCAGCAGGATGGTAGAATTTAGCGGTTTCCTCTGCTAAGTCTAGTCCTCCAGGTTGGTCGTTGGTCGTTTCACCGCTTACGGTAAAAGAGCGTATTCTCAGAGCGACCAGCGCGTGTTGCTATGGGCCCTTCTGTAAGGGCCTGCCTGCACGCAATCCCCGAACAGGTGCTGTCGAACCAGGTAACGGACGGTTCCACGAGCAGCTGCCACGCCAGGTGTAGCTCTAGTCCCCGAGTCGGTGACGCCTGGCGCGGCAAGACCTTAACCTTCCGTTTCCCTTCTCTCTCTCTCTCTCTCTCTCTCTCTCTCTCTCTCTCTCTCTCTCTTTGTCTCCCCTCCCTTCCGAAACATTGCTGCTGCTGCTCGTCCTTCTGCAGCTGATCCTACAGCTCACTTCTCCCGCGCGGCATTGTCAATGCCGAGCTCTCTCGCTGCCGCAAGTTCCGGCGCAATGTCAAAAGAAGGAGATGGAAGAGAAGAGAGATGGACTCGCAGCGGCAGATCCTTGCGCGCGAAATGCGGATCTGGATACGGGGGATTCGAGAGATCGATTCATTCCCTCTCCTCGGGAGAATGACAGAACGAAGAGAGAGAGAGAGAGAGAGAGAATTAGCCGGCTGAAAGGGATGCGCTCTACTAACCGACTTGGCCGTGTCGAGCGATTCCAGAACGCGATTAACGCGATTAATGTCTAAAACTACACGAATATCCCGGGCTGCAATCGAGGCGGACCTGAGAACGACTTTCGAACGGAGGGAGCGGAGGGAAGAGTGGGGGGAAGCTTCCGCGCGGCGGAAGCGAGCCGCGCAACGGGCGAAGCCCCTTCGTGGTTGAATGAAGTCTCCGGGTGGAGTCGCGACAGCGACCGAAATCCAGGAGCGCATGACGGATCCACCGGAACCCCGCCGGCTTTTCAGTGATCGTCCGCTCGTGCAACCGCGAGGTTGTCCTGGCCAGCTCCGGCGAGACTCGGCTCGCTCGTTCTCAGTGCGCGCGCGCGCGCGCGAATTCCCCAGGAGTCACGCGCAAAGTTCACACGGGATTTGATCTCGCCTCGATCATGGGTACGTTCATTGATTTGCGTTAATCGATCGCCACGTGTCTCTCCTTGGATCGTCATTCGTCTCTTTTTCACGTTGCCGCGCGAATCTCCGCCGAGACCTTGCTTCCGCGTTAATAAGGCGCGTCTGAGGGGATTTAATATAAAACTTTCCGCCGTCGTTATAACTCCACGTAAAAGTACTATCGGGAACCGGACGGAACTTTCGAACATTAACCGGAACCAGGCGGACGAGCGCGTACGGGAAGCACGTTCATTTGTTTGTTCGCGCATTGAGGCTAGGCTGCGCGCGAGTAAAGCCCGCGGAAACGTCGACATCGCCGAGATTTATAAACTATTTATTAAAGCAGAAAAAGAGAGAGAGAGAGAGAGGGAGGGAGGGACGGTGGGACATCGAAATAAAACGGAGCGAGGGAACCATGAAGAAAAGTGAAGGAGCCGAGGGAAAAGAAACGAAAAAAAAACACCGTGTTTGCCTCGATTGCATTTGTACGTACGAGGAGAAATGCTCCCAATGCGTTTCCGTTTACGTTGACATCGATCGTCGAGCAATACTCCTCTCTCTCTCTCTCTCTCTCTCTCTCTCTCTCTCTCTCTCTCTCTCTCTTTCTCTTTCTGCCTCGATCCTCCTCACGCGAACGTTATCAATTTTCAATCGAATAACGCATGATTCTCCTGCGCAATCAATTACGTAGATTTTATCAATGATATGAATGTGACAGTCTGTGGTCGTTCTCTCTCTCTCTCTCGCTCTTGTTTGTTCGCCGCGGCAGTGTGTCATTTTGCACTATCTCGATCGTGCCACGTGGTCGCGCGAAATGGCGGCAGACGAACGGAAGCAACTAGAGAGAAAATGATTCATCCGGTATTCCCTACCGTCGAACAAGACATTAGCCGAACAGGTGAAACCGTTCCTTTAACGGCCGCTTTATCGCTTTATTCCCGATCTTATCGCTCATTGTTAGACTCGAGGAGAATGCTCTCAACGAGAGAAACGCCGAGCGATCTCTCCCACGATACCGATCGAAATCGAGAGGACTCTGCGGGGTTTCGCTTCGCTTTTAATTTCGAAGCCCGATCTCGCGACATGAGCCGAAATTCCTTGCGACTATTCCGCGTTTTCATATCTAATCTCTGATTTTAGATTATGCCAAAAATTGAGACGGAGGGGGGGGATGTTATTGTCTGTAGTGTTGTACCGCCCGCAGCGGGGCACGCTCGGCAAAATGTTCAAAGGGACTCGCTGCAATCGCGACTCCGATACGACGACACTTTACGGCAAACGGGCGCCGATGAAATTTTACACCGGCGGATTTACACGTTCGAGGGGAGGGGAGGGCGAGAATCACATTTTTGTGCCGATGCCGGCGTCCCTGGGAGCGGGAGCGCAAATTTGCCGTATCTGTCGGTCAGACGATCACGGGAGTGATTGGAAGATTGAAAAAGAGAGAGTGAGAGAGAGAGAGAGAAAACGAATGAGCGACTGCGCGCGTGTGCCCTCTCGCGTTTTCGCGTTTACGGGGAAACGGCGGAACGGATTTTGTAGGCCCGCGAAAACGAGGGAAAATTGATCCGGAAGCTTTTATTATGTACACTTTCCTCCGTCCAAGCGAGAGAGTCTCTCTCTCTCTCTCTCTCTCTCTCTCTCTCTCTCTCTCCGTCCCTGTCTCTCGCCGCGGATTTTAATTTTAAACTCGCGTCCCCTCCTACCGCCCGAAGTAGCGAAATACCGCCTCGGCGGAAAGTTTCGCGTAGCGGTGATTCTTTTTCATCGCCCGACCCACACATCGACGACGCGAGTGTAAGCGGTCGACTGTCGTCGATGTCAACGTCAGGGTTGTCCTGAATTATTTTTCTTCGCCGTCACGTCGGCACTATTCGATCGAGAAATCGCACTAAACTTCACCTCTGCTCTCGAGGCCAACCTAAAGTGCCACTCTTGATTCGTCACTTTGCAAATAAATCCCATGATAACATCGTGACAACGTGGCCTCGCCAAAGGTACGATCGCCGAATCGTAATCCTCCCTTCTTCCCGCGTTTGATCTCGCGAGGATATGTAGGGCGGCTGCGGGGTGAAACGGGCGAGCTCGCGTGCCATCGCGCCGTGTTTCCCGCGCGGGAATTTATACCGTTTGCGGAAAGCAGCCGGCGGAAGGACAAGGGAAGGCGCGCGGGCAAAAGGGAAAGAAAGTACGGTGGAGCGGAGGGGAGGGGAGACTCTCCAAAATAGAACCATCCGGCCACTTTGGGCCGGGAGGACAATATCGTACGTCTTTGAAATCCCGCTCATCGCTGCGAATACGTCGTTCTCGCCTCTCCCTCCCCCCCCCTCCCCCYCTCTCGACATTTTCCTCTTTCGGACTCCGTTTTCGCACCCGCCGACTTTTAACGAAACGAAAAGCGAATTTCTGCGATACTTTCTCTGCGCGCCGCTTTATTCTCCTCGTCGGTTATATATATATATATATATATATCTCGTCCTCTCGCTCTCTCGCTAGTGCAGTGACTCTGTTCCCCGGGGAATCTCATACAGAGCCGATTCGCTGATCCGAGCATGTGTGCGTGCGCCGTCACGCACACGCTCGCTGATATACGTCAGTGTGCACTCGTCGCGGGTTCTAAGACTGTTTATTAAAAAGCTTTCAGCGATATTAGACTGTCCACGAGGAGCGGAGCTGCTCCGGGACGAGGCGAGTCGTTCTCTTTTCATCATCTTTTCGAATGTAAATTGGGCATCGCGATACGAGACATATCATCCGAAGCACGTCTAGGGAAACATGTAGGGAGAAACGACGATTCCTTTTACGACACGGTCCAACAAGCCGAGTGACCTGAAGAGAATGAATCGCGGATGAATTTCCCGAGCGAGAAGTGCGACGCTCCGATTTCTCGACGATCAGACGCAATGAGCGATGAGCGATCCGGACTCTCATCTCTCGCGCCTTGAGAGAACGCTCCTCAGCGTTTCTTCCCCTCCCTTCTTCGTCGTCTGGAGTTCGTTAAAACACCCTCGAAAAGCTGCGTACACAGCCGCACGGCTGCAACCCATTATCCGATCTCTTCCGCCCTCCTTCGCCCTTCTCTTTGCTTTGCCTGCGTTCTGAAAACGATCTTCCACGATCCTGCAGCGATCCGAACGCGATCCGACGATCTCCCCACTCCCCCCACCCCCGCGCTCGCGAATCCGTCCCGAATACCGCGATCTCGGTTTTCCATCCCTGCTTATAACCGCCTGACCTTTGGCCGTAGCGAGACGTGGCACCTCACGAAAGTGGAACGCGAAAACTCAGTTTATTAGCCGGGAACGATATTCCGCTAACTCCGGAAGGGGATTTCTACCTTCCGTCACAACGAACTCGCGGAAATTCGAGGTGGCGCGACGCGAGCTCCGCTCGATCGCGTTGTTTCCCGCACGCCGACAGCTCTCGCGATTACATCGCGAGAAAGCACGGAGACGGAGCAGCCAGACCCGCGGGTCGATATTTTGCGGAAGGAGAAGGAGATATCTTTTTATCTTTAGATAAAGATACGATCGGTATCGATGAACTTTGTTGCTAATGCGCAGCAAAGCAATTGCACAAACAGCCGCGCTGCGAAACGTGTCATTTATCTATCGTGCAATCAAGTATTTTTATCGCCATCATTTTCCTCGTTATCGGACTTGGCGGAGCCTTCGCGTGCCTTCGAGCGGCGGGGAGGTTACGTGTCCTGCAGACGCGAGGACGAGGGAAACAATTTCGGAGCGCGCGCGCGGGGGGGGTGGGGGTGCATAAATCCCCGCATATGCGTGCCGCGCGCTCGCTCATCTCGCGCGCCGCATGAAATATCGCCGTTTCACAAAGGCGCGCGTGTTTACCGAAATATTTATTATACTCCCCAGCCGTTGCGTGGGAGGGTGGTATAGGATGCCTCAAGACGACTGCCGGAGTACTTTGTTTCTTCCTGTTACCCCTTTGTCCGTCCCGCGCCCGCGCCGATGGTTTTTGTTTCTCCACCGAGGCCCTGTCCCCTCCTCAGTCACAGCGGGCAACGGGGGAAAATAGCATCTTGTTACGGCGCTCTGTTAAGCGCTTTATCAAAGAGGGAGGGAGGGAGGGAAAGGGTGGTTGGAAAAATTGCTGCCTTCCGAGCTTTGGAGGATGAGGGGGCAGGGCAAGTAAGCGAGCTCCAAGCATAAGAGGAGGATCGGCAGAGGAGACGTCGGAAGCGTCGCGGCAAGAAGCAACAACCGGGAAACTCGTTAGGTCCATTCGAGAATTTCTCTCGCCACCCGCTGCTTCTTCCCGCTCGCTGCTGGCGGAACGGCCAGATGACTCCGCGGTTCTTGCGCCGTTCCCTCGTCTCCCCAGCGGAAGGCGCTCGTATCATCGGGACCGTGTCATTTGTTCGCGTCGGCTGCGCCGCGTTAGCTTGCCCTTCAATCTGCGCCGCGCGACTTAATGGTCGCGCCAGCCGCGAGAGCGATCGCCGGAGGCGTCCCGGAGATCGAAAGAGATCGCGTAGGTCATTGCGACGCTTCTTCCAGGGTGGCAAACATTAGGTCCTTTGAAAAATTCACGCTCGTTGGGGCACGCGTCGGCGTTCTCAAAGTCTACGGACGGGGAGGGGGCAGCTCGGCTGCGGCGGCGGAATCGCAGGCCTTCAAAGGCATCGGCCACTCGTATCGAGTTCCCGCTTCCTCGCAAAGAGAGCGAGAGAACGCCATCGGGAGGAGGTCGGCAAATAGAAAGCAGGGAAAAAAAAGTCGCGTTTCCCTCTGCCTGGCTTCTAAATGTAAACGATCCTTTGCCGCCGTCGAGGAATCGGCAGACGAGATCGGCAAGGAGAGAAGCGTCTCGGAATTGGCCGAGCCGCGGGGTTGCGCGCGACGGGAGTCACACGGCAATTTGTAATTTGCCGATACTGCCGGGCGGACGAGATAATTCGCGTTGGAATTAACGTGATCTCGTTTGAGCGTCCCAACTTACCTTCATTAGCGCGCCGGTTGTCATTCGCCGGCTGTTGACTCCCGCGACGCTCTCGTCCCCGTAGCATCGTCATTACGACGAGATTGCGAGCGAAATAACAAGACAATGCCAACGTCGTCATGCTTTTCATAGTGATGACACTGTGCGTGTTTGTAACACGCGAGACCGTCATCATGCCTGAGAGAGTGTCAGCCTTGGCGCTGCGTCAAAGGGCTCGGCCTCGCGCGAGATGAAGAGGGAAAGAAGGAACAAAAGAGAGACGGGAAAGGAGAGTTCTAGAACTCTGGACAGGAGGAAGACACACACACACAGAGAGAGAGAGAGAGAGAGAGAGAGAGAGAGAGAGAGAGAGAGAGAGAGAGAGAGAGAGAGAGAGAGAGAGAGAGAACTGGCGGAGAAGCCAGCGAGAGTCGGGGATGCGCGTTTCAAGGTTTCCGGCGCCGGAAGTCGCTGCGGGAAGCAGATGGCCGACGGTTGACAGGAAGGATATGCGGTTTTCCGCATATGTCAGCGCGATAGCACCGCGCGAGTTCCAGCGTGTTCGCGAGTGCCGGCACGTGATCGGCCACGGACGAGTTAACGTACGGCCGGTGTTAGCGCCACGATGAGCGACACGATTGTCCGTTTCTCGCAACAAACACCTCTGCGTTGCCGGCCGCGTTGAACGGTATTATTAATTATTTCATTCCGCGCGTCACGCATCTGGATGAGGCCCGTAATTGTTATTTGTATTGCGATTCGATAAGAATCGCGTGGTCATTTCGCCGGTTGACGCGCGTCGAGTGCCACTTAGTCTCGGATGGTCTCTGTCGGAATTCTCTCACGTTTGTTTTCCCCCAGTTTTCGACTTGGCACGCGTGTTGTTAAATTCTTACGGTTCGGTTAGTCGCCGCCGCCGCCGCTGCCCCCGCTTGTGGCCAGTTCCGTTTAATGCCCTGAACTCTTCCTGTTGCGGTATAGCTGCTAGCTTACGGTTACGCTATCTGCTCATCCGTATCTTTTTAAGGATAATCGAATTAGGATGAAACACACGCTGGACCGTGAAAACTTGGAGCCTTTTAATAGCTATTTTAATAGCAATAACTCTGTACGAAACATAAATATTGCACGCTAACCTAGCGTATCGAGGAGAATCGTACGAGAAAGAGAGGGAGAGAGAGGAGATGACAGCGCAATAATGTCACAATTATTTGATAGCATTATGGAAAACATAGTCCAATCTTTGGGAAAGAATCTTTTAGTGATTAATGGCAATAATATAATTTGTCTTCTGCACACGTAGAGGCCGAGTCATTAAATGGGAGAATATGTAATTATAATAATGATTAAGAGAATTTATATAATGAATATAGTTTATCGCATAATTGCTACAATATTGCTACAAGTAATATAAAGAAACATAGATCGAAACGAGAAATAAACGGTATTATCAACAAAAAAAGCAAGATGATTGATTGCTGTGACAAATAGACAATTCTTTATTTTTTTGTTTTACGGATGCTTTACATTGATACGAATTCGAATGGGATTTTCAATGGAAATCGACAAGCGATATTCATCGTTGATAAATGATCATTAAGAAAATGGATCCTTAACAGAAAACAGGCATTATCTTTTTATCTTTCATTATCTACAAAATGATAATGAAACCGATATATTCTAGAAACTTGACATAATGTACGTCATTTCAATCGCTTTACGATCAAGAATGCGTTTCAAGAAATGCATAATCGAATTTGTTGAATTACAATAATCAGTACGAACAAAAAGCTTTTTGGAGGGGAATATCGCTATTTCTCGTAAAAAAAGAAAAATACACTGTCTATTCTCTTTCCGATTTTTATGATGATTATTTGCTTATCTTATTTTTAGAAAATATCTAAAATTTCAAGTATATTAGCGCATAAAAGCGCTAATGTCGGACACGCTAATCTACAATTATATAATTACATTATTCTCTCGAGTTTCAAAGATTGAACATTTTCATTTATCTTAAATCATGGAATCTCTCGTCGAATTTAATTTAATTTAAATCTTTTTATGAATTTAATTAATTCCTATCTTCAACGCGAGATCATTGCATAAGAATTATTGCGTAAAGATGATTTTTAACACAGCGCGACGCACGCGCAACTTTAATATATACAAACATCACAAGTATGCATTATGCATACTTGAGATGTTTTCAAATTAAAATCATTTATAACAATTGCGCGCATTGAAAAGCATTTTGTTCCAATGATTTGCATAAGAACATTTACATAAGTTGTATCTATAATAACAATAGACATTGATTTGCCTCTGCAACAAACTCGTCTGACTCGTTAAGAAATATCTATGCTTACATTTATGCATAAATCAATATTTTTGATTATGTCTTATTTCACTTAATAATTAACCTAATACATTTTTCCTACATTAAAAGTAGTTTCCAGTATTCCAGTGGGAATAATTAACAAAGGTTGATCACGCGTTAAGAGCTGTTAGCATAGCAATGGAAATGTTCTCTTTGCAATGTCAGAGATTAGCGAAATGCATTTTGGAAATTGATAAGAATTAAGAGCACCTCGGAATATCTAATATGAATCTAATATCCAAAACGAGAATATTTTTCCATTCTCTACACCATTTTATCCATTCGTCTTTTATTCGCCACATGCTCACAATATTGTATACAATCGATCGGTAGCAATCGATCGATCAAATTAAATAATACAAGGCGGCTAATAGAAACACAAATCCGCCGATGAGCAAGTTGTAGGGTACACTGGGTTCAAGTTGCTTCTTCATAATCTTGTTGTATCCGCTTGTCACCCATCCTTTCTTCGGCTCTGTGTTGTTTCTCTCGGATTCGACGAGCATACCGACCTGGTACTTCTTCATGAGCTCCATGGCGTCCTTGGAATGTCCGATGTCGTCAAAGTCCTCAGAACTATCCTTGCCTTTGTGATCTATTAGAATCTCCTCGCCGCCCGGGTGCTCATTGAGGAACATGTGCACGTCGTACACCTTGTCGTGCAGGATGATCAGAGTTTTGTTCATGTCTTTATTTTTCTCGATCTCGCTCCTCGTGAATAACTTCTGCGCCGCCATGTCTCGGCTGATGTCTCCCGTTCTTCCTTCGTTTCGTGCGAATAATCTGGAAAGAAGGCAGCGACCATTAGAATCATCTCTTGTACGTTTCGCAACGGGAGAAGAACGCGAGAGAAAAATTCGCTGGACCATTTCGATCGCTTCTGCACGGCGTCGAGATTGCATTTAATAATAATCATCGTGGAGAAATACGATCTCGCGGTGTAAATTTTATTTAGTCATAAATTTCCTCGCGGTGATAAGCCGCGACGACCTTATTGCATATATAAACACACGGAGAGCTCGGACTCGCCATTGGCTCGTATCCGCGGCAGTCTACGCAACCGTGTCCATCTCGGAACAAGTGAACATTACGCTGAATTGGAAAAGAACGCCGTGCTGTACGCTTTGTGACGATCACGAAGGACGTGATGCTTAATATAACTATGTCGAGCGAAGATTGATTGCATAACAAGCGCACGTGTCGTTGAACATACACTGAATCCGTTGCAGAGGATACAACGCGCGTTGATTCTGGATCGTGCTCGTTATTCCGCAGCTGATTTTGCTTGCGCGTGCATGATAATTACATCGTACTTGACGGCATTAAGACGAATGACGTTTGACAAACAGAGCGTAAAACACTCGATAAATCTGATATATTGTTATTGTACGTGTTATTGTTACACATATTACACATAAATTAAACGATAAATCAAGTAATCAAGTAAGCGATTGCTTATCATTGATTCAAGGACAGTTCTTCAGTTCATGCGACGCAGTCGATGCCTTGGATCTTCGAGCGAATATTATAACATCGCTTCGGGATTCTTCAATCCTCGGTAGACAATTATTTTAATAGCTTCATCCGGCCAATTACTCAGTGGAATTTATATAACGGGTGCTCTATAATTCCCTGACGCAGCATTTCCTGTCGAGGATGCTTCATTAAGCGGAAAGCTCTATTCGAGAGATTTTCCGAGTTGCTCACGTCCTATTTTCCGCTGAACTGCATCCAAAAAATAACGTGCTCGACTCGGCCGCGATCTTGCATAACGACACTATAATTTCTAGCTGAGCAAGATTTCTCTCTCTCTCTCTCTCTCTCTCTCTCTGTTTCTCCGATCCGCTGCAGGCGCAAGTTCGCTCGCAACGATCATACCCGAACATTCACAACATTCGAACATTCACGAAAATGGCGATCGTCATCGGATCACCGGATCTCCGGCAAACAAATAAGGCGCGAATCGGGGAAGTGTGTCAGATCGATAGGATACTCTTCCTCCCACGTCTCCGCAGCCCGAAATAGACCGCGGAATCCGCTCCCTTCTCTCTCGCTCGCGAAGGGCTCGCGCCAGTCAGCAACGACTACCCAGCACGCTCGCCAGCAACGTACCTCTCCTCCTCTCCTTCCTGCTGCTGCTGCTTCGTGTTTCTAGCCTTGCTCGACTTCCCTCCGGAGCAAGGATGGATCAGCGGGTGGTCGCGCACCGACCACGTTGCCGAGAAGAACGAGGGAGGGAGGGAGGGCGGCGGCGGCGGCACGCAGATGCGAATCGAGTTGTTTCCGGAACGAGCGGAAGGAACTCTCCGAGCGCCGGAGAGGAAAGACGTCCTTCACGTCGGCAACGCACTCACCGCACAAACAACACTGCGGAATCCGGCTTGTTGCTTGTGTAGCTTTATGTTTCCCCCCTTTTCCGCGTCGCTCACTCGGCATGATCCCACCACGTTGCTGTCGCGACGTGTTATCGAGATGCCGGTATCAGCAACGTTGCCAACTGCGTGATCGTATATACGCTTCAGCTGTATTGCGCACGCGATTCCGGATGCTGATACGTCAAGATCTTAGCGCCACGCTCGAGTGGATTCTGCGCGGCCAACCGCGTAATAGATGATAGATGAAACGGGCGAACGCGGGTCAAATAGCGCGCAAATACCGCCGTTTTCCTCCTCTTTCCCCGCCGCCGCCGCCGCCGCCGCCGCCGCCGCCGCTCTTGCTTCTTCTCGAGAAAGTATTGAGATTTTCCCGTGAAGAAGAGATGATCCGGTGGGACTCGCGCCACCGAATCGCGTGACTTGAAAAGTTCGCGATGAACCTAGCGTTATCTGGTGTTACTGTTGTTGCTCGTGCGCTGTCATTAATATCTGAATAATAATGACTCGGCAATGTGAGACTGCAACAAGTCGCGGTGACTCGCGCTCAAAAATAGCGCGAATTCATTCCTCCGACGTTTGCATGGCGTTTCTATGCAATCGGAAAATGTACATAGGAAATATCTGGGGAATAGTACCCGATATTAATTTCTTCCTTATTGCTCAAATCATGCGCTCGAGTTACAATCGATCCGAGAAAATAACTTCGAGATAATCGCGTAATCTTATCTTATCTCCCTGATCAGAGAGATAACTAACGATGACAGCTTTTCCTTCGTCGTACGCAATTCAGATGCAACGAATATAGATGGGAATGGCACGGAAATAGATTGCATGCAATCGTTTCTAGCGCAATATTGTCGGTTTTTTGGAAATTTATGGCCGAAATAGCGTTCCAGCAAAGCGCGAGTTTTTCTCGGAAATTGTTGCAATTGTGTCGTAATGGTGATTGAATTTTAATGACATTTTTTATAAATTATCCTGTCGAGTTTTTCATAATCACGCATTATCTGACATAATAATTTTGATGAGGATTTGTCTAGTCACTCGGTGACGTCACTCGTTTACGCTGCCTGTAAGAAGATAAGATTAAGTAATTTGTTACAACATACTATGAATCTATTGGCAATAGATAGGCATTATATTTAAGGCAATTATTATTTCATTCCAATCGCTCTCGATAAATATCATATCAGTGGAAGGTTACAATTTCGCCGAAATCTTTTGCTCTCGTATACGCGATTACAGTTTCATGCGTTTTTTTCCTAAGAATTTAGACATTAAAAATAAAAGTAAGATCCTATTCGGGAATTCGGGTGTTTGTCTTGGAAGATAACCTCCTATCATTGATGCTATTGTGCAATGTCATTGAGCATTCGTTACATCGAGATTTTGCAATTCGATGCAACGATACTTCTCATGCATCTAACACTTCTTATTGCGAGAATAATGAATCGTCTTTAATTAACTGACACGGAACATTTTGACCTTGACGCGCATACAATAAAATCTAAGACCATATGAAATATGGTCATATATTAAAGTTTTAGCCATTAGAATTAGAAATTCATATTTGTTGCGCTTTCTATTCTATTGTACAAGTATTCTATTGTACAACTGTTATTGTCTCAAAATTCAACTTATACAAATTATACAACGTAATTTCATTATATACTCAACAGAGTATTTCCTTGATACGTATTTCTTTTTCTTTGAATAGCTTTAGATAGCTAAATTATTGCTCTATCTATGCTTCACCAGAAATAGCCGATGATAATGGCGTAGATCGCGATGGCAATGGCAATGAAGCATAACGGAATGTAGAGCGATTTCTCCTGTTTGGGTTCTTCATACTGCCATTCGTCATCGTCGAGCGTTGCTTCCTTTTGTTCTGCACACAAAAAGCAACAACCGTTACGAGGATATCGCAATCATTGATCTAATGAGTTACGTTAGCGATCAAGGATACGTATCAAACCTGCTTTCTGGTCCGGCTGATTCGTCGCTACGCTCTCTATTAATTCTCCGATCATATATTTATCTCGGCGGAACTGCGCCTCGGCGGAATGACCGATGCTGTCGAAACACGTTGTCGCGTCCTCACCGGCGACGTCCAGCAGCACCTCCTCGCCGCCAGGATGCTGCTTCACGAACGGCGTGAGATCGTACACCTTCCCGTTCATCGTCACCCACAAGTCGTTTGTGTTCCTATGACGCGCGACCTCGTCGGCCGTGTAGACGTTCGTCGCCATCCCGCTGTCCTGGGAAGGATATTACGAAGTGAATACGAGGAGAAGCTGGAGACTCGAGGCCACGAAACGACGCGCTTTCGGTTACGTTCGCTGGCGCCGTTCTTTTCCCACCGTGTTTCTCTCTCTCTCTCTCTCTCTCTCTCTCTCTCTCTCTCTCTCGCGCGCGCGCACCGAAACTGAATTCTTCATTCGTGGCGTACCTTGACTGGCTTCCCGGCGTCGAATGTGCGCACGTGCGGTGATCTATTCTGACCCCGATCTTGATCGTACTTTGAAAGGGAAAATAGGCTGTGTCTCGGGACAGACGGCGGGCAAAGTCACGATTTCTAGAGAGAGAGAGAGATGACGATGTCGCGTATTCGTTTAGCACGAGATGTTCGCTGCTCGCGCACTAAGAGAGACCACATTGTCGTTTGGTTTCTCCTTCGGACCGGACTGGACACCGATGGC
The DNA here is from genome assembly GCA_020341155.1 of Eciton burchellii. Lineage (NCBI taxonomy): Eukaryota > Metazoa > Arthropoda > Insecta > Hymenoptera > Formicidae > Eciton > Eciton burchellii. Next base: position 1,153,867 of record JAHMML010000047.1, on the reverse strand, counting down.
GAAAGCGGGTTTCTCATGGCGTTTCGCATCGAGGCGGTTTCCCGTTCCCCGGTGCAGTTCCCTTCCCCTCTCCCCCGGTATTTCTGGACGAGACACTGCGCGTGCACGCGATGTCGAACGCTTCGTATTTTTTTTTTTTTTTTTTTTTTTATTTCACGACCGCCGCGGCATTAGCATCAACTCCGTCGTCTCGAACGTCTTCAAGGGAGCGTTTGCGTCCGCGCTCCTTTCATATCGATACGCTTAATCGATCGCAACGACGTCCGTTTGAAGTCTGCATACGCAGACTGCGTACATTGACATGCAACGTCGACCTGAAGATACGCGATTTTCAACTGATCTGAAATATCAAGGATATCTACGTGCTTTCTCATTTATGCGATTCGCGATGATCAGCTATCGTCGATTTGCAAAATCGCGAATCTCCTTCTGAGCTCTGCATTGATACCTGCATTGATCGGACAATCAAGAATCTCGCAGCGAGACTTACCTAGAGAGAAGCAGACTCGGGAGACAGCTGTACCACTTTGTTCCCGTTTCGCGCTTTCTAAAGTTGTTATCACTATGAAGTCGTTATCAATATTGTCGAATGATGCCTTTGCCGGCGAACGTTGACATCGATTCGATTCCATTCGATTCAATTCCACTAGCTCATGAAAATACATAGTATTTTTCAATGCAATCATGATTTGCAAAATAATATCGCGGCGTTGTCATAGTGTCACCATATCATCATGTCATCAGCATTGACCTGAAGACATTAATCGTTTTGCCAGCTAATAATCCATCTAATACCATTCTTTATCTCCAAGTCATTATCATTAAGTCCTTACCTCGCTGGTTTACATTTTACATATTTTGCATTTGCATATGCATTTTTTATAATTATTTTTTCATTACACTTCCGCGTATTGATTTTTTTCTAATATTTAATATTTAATATTAAGTATATTCATAGATCGTTTTAATTCTTAATTAATTAATTCTTCATTTTCTTCACTAACGAATCGCATTTGTAATTGAAAATGTGCGCAAGCCGCTCCGAATGATGAAGATCGAATATCGATTTTACATTCTACAATGAACATTAAAAAAAAGAAGAGGGAAAGACGAATCGAGGATCGAGATCCATGATCGCGCGGATAAAAGCCCCGAATGTGCTTTGGAATTTTCATCGTTCCCCCGCGCCGCACTGCAGGCAAATATCCAAATTGCTATCGAGCGGTATATGTCCCAGCTCGTTTAGCAGTAAGCGCGGTTGGCGGTGCCAACTCACCGCAAGATGGAACTTGGTCGCATTGAATTGAATAGCGCGAGTCATGTTTAGATTAGCACATCACACCGCCTATGGTAATACCGTAGGAAATTTGTAAACTACAGACTTGTGCCGTAGATAGCGGCGTTGCGGCGAACTGTGCTAGGCAAACGCGAATTTGGCCGTGACGCACTTTATTCGCGGAAAACCGTCTTCGCGCCGGTTATCCGCGCGCTTTGAAGTTCTTTGTAGATAACCGCGTCGACCTCGCCGCGACGAGAGCGTAAGATCCGTCTTTTGTCGAGTCTCGCTTACGATACCGACTTTTCGCCTTTCTCTGCCTGATAATCGCGTCTCATTAAGTAACGTTAACGCGGAACGGGGAACGTTTGCAGTTGACGTGGTGCTGCTAAGCCCTTACCTCGCACATTTTTCAAGTTGCGCGCACGGAGTTCCTTCAAGTTCGCGACCTTGAAACTCCGGGCTAATTACTATCGGGATTCTTGAATATATTCGGGGAAAATTCAGCGCGAGAGGGAAAGTATTTCGCGATTGTGCAAAGTTCTGGGGACTTCGGGGGAAATTGAAAGCCCGATGCACCGCCGCGAATGTCCACCGGAAGCGCGTTCTGAGAAATACATATGCTGTACGTATCGCCGCATCCGCGACATCGACTGTCGTTCGATACCCGACAAAGTAATTTGCGCTCCGTCGAGCGATCGTTCGGCTGTTTTCGAGGCATTCCAGCACGCGGCTATTTATAGCGCGGATTGGCTTCTCCTTTCTTTTTTCTTTTTCCACAGAGCGCTATCGATCCCCACGCTGTTCTTTTCAAGTTTACCGATACCGAATGTCAGAGGATGAGAGTCCGGGCGGGCGGGTGATCGCAAGTTTCTCTCGGTGAATCCCCCAGAGGGCTTCTTGCTCGCGAGAAACGCTAGTCAAGAAGCGCTACAACGAGAAGCTTTCATCTTTCCCTTTTATTTCACCCTCCCGCCCTCCCAGTCGATTAATTATCAGAGTCGCTGCTCGATAGATCCTACTTTGGCATTACTCGCCTTGCTGCCCGAATAAAGCGGACAGCGCTCATTTTTCCTTCGGGAGGACGAATGAGAGCTGCATCTTCCTCCGGCTGGCATAAATTACAACTTAACGCGACGATCGTAGCTGACTCGCAGACTGGCGGAAAGAGCCGCGCGTGAGGATCCGCGCTCGTTCCCGTCGTTTCTCTTGAGATTAATTTGATCGAGATTCCCGCGCGTCATCGGAACTAATTAATTCTCTATCAGAAACGCTTCTACGACGTCGCCTTTTCCAACTGACCTTTCGGAATTGGAAACCTGCTGCGCTAGCTTTTATTTATCTCAGTTTGTTCTTCGCGTGTGGATCCCATCGATCGATTAACGATCTCCAGGCGACGTCGCGACTTTGGTCGCCGGTTTTCTCGCGATTTCTCGAATATGCTTCGAGTTTTCGTTTCTTAAAAAATTTTTAAATAATTCGGCGTACGAGCGTAAACCGCATTCTCTCTCTTCCGATTCTGTGTATTTCTCTTTTCCCTCTTCCTTCCCCTCTCTCTCTCTCTCTCTCTCTCTCTCTCTCTCTCTTTCTCTCTCTCTCTCTCTCTCTCTCTCTCTCTCTCTCTCTCTCTCGACTTTATCTTTTCGGGATTGTTCCGCATGTCCAGGCACGCGTGCAGGAATCAATGTTACCGTCTGCATCGGAAGCGTTCGAATGGATCTGCACGAGATTGGGCGGGGCGTGGAGGGGAGAATGTTTGGCGGTCGGGGAAAGGGACGGAAGGGTTGCTTTGATCTGCGTAATTAAACGGCGCGATTTCTCCGCACAATGCGCACGGTTGCCGGACATCGCGTGCGCACACATAGACGAGCGCGTCTATGCCAGATCGTTATCTGTTTTGGATATTTTCGCGTTTGAGCACGCGCGGCTGTCGATGTTATCGGCAATTTTTCGTTTTTGCATTTCGTTCACATCAAAGCTATCTATCTACCAATCCCCGTGCTTATCATCTCATCGCTCCACGCTGCATCGCTCGCTGGCACTCCGTTGTTTTCTTGCACGCGCAGAGCCGCTTCGCGACTCGTAAATCCCGATGTCTTGTTCTCGTTGATGTCTGCGAAGCAGCCGACGAGGTCAAGTTAGCCAGAGAGGAATCTTTCGCCTTGCTCGCTGAGATCGCGATCTTGAAAAGCGAACTGAACCGTTGACCGATTATCGGTACGCGATCTGATCATTGTCGTGGCGGGACATCGCTCGGAAACTTCCGGTGATGGAAAAATGCGGTCGGTGATTAGTGCAGCGGAAAACGAAAAATCTTGGAATGTGGAATTAAATCGTTAATCGAGACTGAGGGAGAACCGGCAGGACAGGTTTCTGGGATATATCGTGAGATTTAAAAAAGTCGAACCGATTCGTTGACTCTGGCTTGATTGTTCATTCTACAGCTACATTAGCCGAGCCTACGTGGGGGAAATGCTCGAGAAATAAGAATCAGATTTTCCGCGAGGCTCCTGAAGCGGCGATAATTTTACATTCGCGGCGCGACCAATAACGAATTTCCTCCGGTTGCATTTCTTTCGTTTTCTCGGCTGTTCTGTTTATTATTTTCATCGCAGTGCGAATTAATGCGCGGATAAGTTCTGCAGAATTTTTATTCTGATTTGATAGGAAATTTGATGGTCATTGTCTAACGCGCTTGAATACTCTTTGTTCTTCAGAAAACCGGAGCCAGGATCAAGATCTACTCGAACACCTGTCCCCGCAGCACGGATCGTCTCATCAGCATCTGCGGGAAACCTACGACGTGCATTGAATGCATACGTGAATTGATCGCCACTATTAAGACAGTAAGTGTAGCGAGAGATCATGACTTTCCTATAAATCGTCGGCACTCACGCCGTTACGTTCCGCACGTACGAGCAAACGCGATCCTTCCTCGTTAGTCACAGGTGGTTCGCTTTATACCCTGGCGCGATGGTTGATGTATTATTACCGCAGAAAGAGAACTCGCGATCTCATTCTCGTAATCGGATTAGGAAACATTCGTCGTAATCACGATGACTGCGCGTAGATCCTAGAAGAGAAGAAACAACATCATTTTATTTTTATCTTTCAGTCACCGCTGAAGGGTGTAAACAATCCTTACGACCCTCACAACTTTGATGACTTTTATGCCGATGATTATGGCGGCTACGGCAGCGCTGACGGTGGTCAGGGTAAGGTCGGCGGATTTGGTGGTCCTGGTGGTCGCGGAGGTGGCGGCGGTGGTGGCGGTGCCGGAGGCGGTGGCGGTGGCGGAATGCCACCGAGACGCGACAATCGCGGCGGGCCAGGAGACATGAATCGTGGCTTTCCGCCACCACCGAGAGGCGGCCCGCGCGGAGGAGGTGGCGGCAGCGGCGGTGGCGGCGGCGGAATGTCCGGTGGTCCACCGGATCGCGGATACGGAGGCAATTCGCGTGTAGGAGGCGGTGGTGGTGGCGGCAATGGTGGTGGAGGAGGCGGCTACGAGAGCGGTCGCGGGGGTGGCGGTGGTGGATATGGCGGTGGAAATCGCGGTGGACCGCCACCCTACGGCGGCGGAAATTACAACGGTGAGTCCTGATGATCCTGATGGCTGATGATTAAAGAAATCTTGATTTGCGTTTTAATTGAGAATTGGACGATTTAGAGATCATAGCATCGCCAGAAATATCAAGACATCGAACGATGAATATTTCTTTCTTTTTTTTATCTGTTAAATCTGCGTCATACGCGCCTGCGAAATGATATCTGGCGATCATGCGAAAGATTGATGTTTCTTCTTCGCAGGTGATGGATGGGGAATGCAAGGAGGTGCACCTAATGGCTTAGGAGGCGGCGGTAATCCGGGAATGGGAAGTGGTCCTGCTATGGGAGGAAACAACCAAGGCAATCAGGGCAATATGACTGGAAACAAGACCAGTACTCAAGTCACCATTCCTAAAGACGTAAGTTACTTGAAACCATTTTCCGTATTTGAGTCTCGTTTGAACAGCATCCATCGGTTTTGAAATGCGTTTAGGTCATGAATTATCAGAACGTGGTGATATATTAAAGAATCTTTCATTTGCAGTTGGCCGGAGCCATAATTGGCAAAGGCGGTGCGAGAATCAGAAAAATCAGATCCGACAGTGGTGCTGGAATAACCATAGACGAGCCATTACCCGGCAGTAATGATCGTATAATCACTATCACTGGGATTCCCAGTCAGATACAAATGGCCCAGTACCTGTTGCAGCAAAGGTAATTATTATGCCATGTATTCTTATCGTATTTAACGCTAAATATAATTATACGCGTTTCATATTAACACTAAAGATCATTCTTATATATTCTATGTCATATTTATTGTTAAACGCGTCGCTGTATAAGAGTAAGACTTACTGCAAAATCCTCGTATATATATATATATATATATATATATATATATATATATATATATATATATTTATATATATGATGCTATACTTAAGCATGTATTATTCTTCTAACTGCGTGAGAAGAATCGTGCAATATAATTAAAGCCTGTATGATAATGTAACTCATATTGTAATTACTTTATGCGCTGCTACTTGTTGAAATGAAATCGAAGAGAAGAGAGCGTTATATTGTTCGCAATCTCTATGCTGAGAGAAAAATAACTTTCAACACTATATATCAAACAGTAAACAATAAACAGTCGATTCGCGTTATCGTTTTGTGTTAATGATGTTATTCGAACTCTTCGATTTCACGTTTTCCCTCGATCGTTGTGTCCCCGCTTCATAACTGACATCATCGCCATCGCATCGACTCGTCTCATCTCATCTCTGGAAACTAACACTATCCGACTAACCCAAACGAACAAGATGAACAAAATAATGTTCACAAGAGCGGAGGAGTCGAGACGGAAAGAAAGAGAGAGAGAGAGAGAGAGCGAGGAGAGAGAGAGAGAGCGAGGAGAGAGAGAGAGAGAGAGAGAGAGAGAGAGAGAGAGAGAGAGAGAGGGGAAAAAGATGGAAGGAGAACGCGCTAGAGCGAAAGAGACTCTAGCCCAGCGTGAAGGAAATGGAGCTCCGTTGTATGGAAGACTAGTGATTTTGTTGTTCTACTTTCGATGTAACAAGGAATCACTAATCATCCTACAAAGGCGCTCACGAACGTCGCCTCCCCGAGACTCGCTTTTGGAACTAACACCATTCCCTGCTGCGCTTCATTTGCTCGTCGATCGTCGCCCGTAATCTCGCTCGAACAAACAGTAGCGCGCATTCCTCGACAATGCAAATCATCAAGTTCACCTAATAACGGCCAGAGAAGCATTGTAACGTAACGTTAATTTATTTACGAAATCCCGAATGTCCTGTAACTTGAACAATCCAATTCCGCTCCCTTCATCTATAGTAATTAAGGCTTTGAACGCTGTTCAAATCGCTGCGGCTACAACTATATAGCTTTCTCGTAGATCTCACCGAATCGAGGCCGTTCGCATCGATGATTGTCCAACCTTATTTATCCAATGAGAAATGCCTACAATCCTCTGTCATTTTATGCTTTCACTTTAAGCTATCATTTACGCTCGGAGAGAAGAGACGCGCGCTTTGTCGTATTAACTATTACGTTCTTGTTATTCTTCTCGCTGTTCTGTTTGATTCTGGCTATTCACGATTGATGATTCTGGATTGAGCGAAACCACGTTTTTCTGTTACAGCGTGCACGAGAATGCGGATCATTACTAAGACGTGGTGAAGGATGCATTCAGGAGAGGGAGGGGGGGGAGCCAAAGATGCGTTTTGTAACTTTCTTTTCTAGGGATATCTCTTGAACAAACTTAATGAAACCGCTAAAAGTGGAAACCAGAATAAGCTACGCCAATATGCACCTGCAGAAACGCACGCGACTAACCGGGATACTTCGGGCAACTTCTGGCAGTTTCCGCTGGCGCGCAGGGGGCTAATAGGACTTACATATACCATATGCGCGAATCACCCTCTCCCAGGAAGAAAAATGATGCTCGTGATGTTAACATGACTTGAACACGGCGAGATATCATTGACAAAAATGGTAGTCGCCCATCACAATCCGCAAAGCAAATCGATTCCGCGAATTGAGTAACGTTTCCGCTAACGTTTTCGATGTCGGCCTTTTTTTAGCCTAGAACTCTCTTATTCGTGTTGTGTCTCAGGAGGCACGGCATATACATACACGCATACGCATACATATGCAGGCGCAGCATACCTAATACACATAAACACATGATACAGATACAGACACACCGTCGATGTGACAGCGGGAGGTTTCAAACTGGCAAGCAGCCGCACCGCGTTCCCCGATATCTAGCATTCCCGAAGAAAAACGTATTTATCACTTAACAGAAATCCAAAGAGTGATCTCTTTTTGCTGTTACTGCACGCACCATTTCGTGAGTAACAGTCGTCGTATGTATTGCTTATCGCTTTTTTCTTTTTCGACCGTCTTGTCCCGTTCGCTCGATCGAGGATCAGATATGATTTTGATTTCGGATAGTGTGCCAAGAAACAATCGAGATATGCGCGAGACAGCCAATTTGAAACCGTTACAAGCGACTCTCCTGAACATCGAGACCTGACAACGCACACTTTTCTCGTTACGTGGTGTTTTTCTCTTTCCAGCTTTTGATAAATTCTTTACAAATCCTAATCGAAATAGTAAGGAGTAAATGCGCGTATAGAGTGAATGTGGGAGGGCAACAGTGTCGAAAGAACGGAGATGTCGTAGCGAGGAAGAACGAAAGAGCGAGAGAGCGAGAGAGCGAGCGAGAGAGAGAGAGAGAGAGAGAGAGAGAGAGAGAGAGAGAGAGAGAGAGAGATTTTACTAAACACAAATATATTCGCGAAAAAAACTGTACATAAAACTACTAACATCCTTTTTCCCTTCCTTAATTGACGCATACACCGTTTCTGCTGTTGCATTATATTATTGTAGTTATTATTAATTATTATTTTACCATATGGATTTTATTGATAAGAATATTTTTGCGTTATTGTATCCCACCCCAAATCTCTGTACTAATTATAGGTTTGACCGCGTAAAAGCGGCACTCTTAGTGTTACGCGTATAATGAGTAAAAGCGCTTAGGTTTAGTGTAAGTTAAATGGGGGACACCATCGGCGAGGAGAGAACCGTTTCGCGATCGTCAATTTAAGCGACGATAAGAGCGTAATTGAATCTGCAACAAAGTTCATCGAGTATAATGTGATTGATAAATGTTACGCCGCAACATTTGATTTGTATTTTGCGACGAGCGTGAATGAATTACGTTTTCCAGTTTGCTTTTCGTTTTATCATTACTTTACTGTTATTTGTACTGTAACATACGAGAAATGTGCGAATTTTAGTTGATTATTTATGGATTAGTTCGAGTCGCTGACGCCCCCGAATAAGATAATTATAATTATGGTCACCCTCGTCGATGCGGAAAATCCCGAATCTCGTTACACAGTGTATCACTTTTAAGATACGAGCGCGATCTCAAAGGCAAAACGCGACAGCCGGATTCAGCATACGACATGATCCGAGAATGTGTATTTCCATCACGTGTATTCTCCGTCGCGGTGCTACGTTAAGTTTAAACGCGGTTGCTTCCTGGCCTGATTATACATTTTAACAGCGGCCACAGAGAGCTATTCAATTAAACGATTACGCCGAGAGGCGAGTATTTCAATTCGACCGTTCATCATAATCGAGAACTTGCGCCGAGTGTGTCTCCAGTTTAATCCTCATTCTCGAATGAGAATAAACGGATGAATACTGTTTATGAATGCGCGGCGACTCGAGATTCGATTCGTCATGATGTATGCTGGATTATACCGAACAACAGAATAAGAAAGTATCTACCGCCCTTTAACGAGCTCCAGTATTTGGGAACAAATGCGATCGCCTTTATCCCGTTTCTCTCTTTACACAGTTTTCTCACTACCGATGGTCGACCCCGAGTTAATTCGTAATCCCCCTTCCTCTCTCTCCTCCACATCCCCCAGAATACATTTAGTCCGGTCAGTAGCCGTCATCCTCTGTCTAGGGTGTCTAAAGAGGGCATTTTTAAGCACCTCAATTATGGCAGATCGTGTCCATTATGCGGAGGTGTCATTCATAGACCGACTAGTAGACGTTTGACAGTCTGTCACGCTTTAGGATCATTGCGCGCTGATTCACACGGGGAATCGAACGGACGTAATCGGACGTAAGTCGTTAAATAAGATCTCGTCCATCCGATGCGCCCCGTGTGAGGCTGTTGCGCGCGCGCGCGCGCGCGAACGAGCTTTATAGTTCTAGAGAGATTCTCTCATGTATTCTTACGGCAGGATTTTTCGGTTGACTGTTCATGGAGCTGCGCGACGAGTTCTCCCATATTCTGGTTGGTTTTTTTTTTTTCCTTTCTTTTTTTCCCCCTTTTTTCCCTCCTTTTTTCCTTTTTCGAATTACTTTTCAATTCGTTTCTCAATCATTGTTCATGTTCGCGTCTGTGAGAGTCGAATTTTGCTTTCCGCGACGCATGTTACATATTGTATATATACATGTATGTACATTATATCGTTATCTTTTTTTTTTCTTTTTTTTTTTCCTTTTTTTTCCCCTCTCGCTTGTTTATCATTTTTTTTCGTGCCTGATTTCGCCGATCGCCGATTACGCCGGTGGCTTCAATTCGACGAGGAAGGATCGTTGATACCCGTGAACAGTCCGACAGAATCAATCCGGGCCCCGCCGAAGTCTGACACGCAGGGAAACGCAGTTTCCTGCATATTCGATGAACAGATCCGGCAAGCAAAACCGAATCAAAACTGTCCCGCGCGAAGCTTCAAGGTCCGCGCGTATGCATTTTTCGTCTGACACACATCCCCACACACACACACACACACACACACTTGTTAATTGTAACCCGTTTCACACACATACACACAACATAATGAGGCACATGACGAGCGTGCGTGAATGACAGGACGATCGAATGCATGTATTGAGTGCGTGTAGTGCGTGGCAACGGTGACACACACATTGAGACGATTATTACAGCTGGATTTTCGGAATCGCGGGTAGATTGAGAAGTATGACAGTGCGAGCAACCTGATTACAAAGTGGGAGAGAGAGAGCGAGAGAGAGAAAGAGAGCGCTATACACTCGTTCGTATCACGATGTGTGTACTGTATAAGATATATAGTTTACAATTATTTGTAACGGATACTTTTTATTTGTCAAATAAAAGTTAGAGTACAAAGAAACGTTCGTGTTCTCCTTACCCCGACCTTCGAGCGAATTGGATATCTGCTGTTTCTGCTTTTATGCGTATCATGAAATATCTCGGATAACGCGAATACGTTATCTCGAAGTGATGTTTTTTCTCTCTTGTTTTCTTTTTTTTCTTTTTCCCTTTTTCTTATTCAAATCGTGATAATGCATCGAAGTTGCCGCGAAGTTTTCCTCAAACGATCAGTACTAGTCCGGCGTTAAATGCGGGCTCCATCAAATCGCTCAAGCCTTGGAGAACTTGGAGACTATTGTGTGACCTTCAATCTTTTACGAGGGAATTAGCTCTAATGTTCTCTAATATAATGAATTTTAAATTATAGAATCTAGCAAAGTGGCGCATAAATACGTGTCCTTGAAGAGAAGATAGTCGAAATGCGTTTAGGTAAATGTCCAGAGGCATTAATCATGATTGGATGTACATTACCTCAATATCGCCTCATCAAATTTACTTAAGAATATTGGGGGAAAATTGAGCGATACCGTGTAGCGATGTCGAACCGGAAATGAAAAGTGGTTGCTGAGGAATTGCCACCTACGTTCTCAGTACGTTCAGTTCTTCGGTGAAACCTCGAACGTACACTGGTTTTCGTTTTGTTGCGCGTAAACGCAACAGCTTTAGCGACTGCGGGATTTTAGAGACATGAAGATACATGGTGAGAGGAAACGTAAAACGAATTCGAGACATGGTAAGACGCTAATATCGATAACTGATTATCCTTGCTTCGCGTGAAATAATCAAGACTGAGCGCGCATGTTATGGTACTGCAGGATGCCGTAAGTCTTTGATACTTTGCATGAAGAAAAGACTAGACCAATTTTACATTTACTGCGACAATACGACTCTGCATGGCTTCCGCTATATAACGATAAACGGATCGACGATAATCGAGCGTATTTTCTGGTTCGCGGTAAGAGCTTCATGATATAAAAGAGGAAAAAAGGAAAAATATTACATCGACACGTAAATGTAATATTTTATAATATTTATTTGAAATTACGCAAAGTGTATTCGCATTCGATAGGCTTGCATCTCGGCTATTGTATTCTGCATTATACTCATGCAACGTTTATGGCAGAGTTATTCGAAGAATCCGATAGCGACAATCATCGACTCGTCGAATCCGATATGGGAATTACCATTTCCAGCAGTTACCATATGCAACAATAATAAAGTTTATCGTCCTCGTGCCGACGTCGTCGCGAAAAACCTGTAAGATATCGTTTGTTCTGCGCGGAATTAATTAAAAAAGTTTATTACAAGATTACGATTCTATTTTACGTTTCTCTTATGAAATTCTGCTATTCTCATTCTTGAATTGTGGCATTCAATCGAATTAAGCGTGAAACATAAAATCATTATTATCATTGACGTATTTGTATAATAAGTTAAATGGCAAACTTTCGTATGAAAAAATTATTTATACAGATTTACATCTAGTATTAGTTATCTAGAATTTTTATGCTTTTTTAGAGTACTTGAGAACTTTAGATCTGAAAAATTCAAAATATAACGATATTTTTTTAATATTGAATATTTTCTTAAGAAATAAATCTCCGTTTCTCATTATCGAGATTACTTATCATATTGATGTACGTAAAATATATATTAATATTTTTTGCACATTCTATCCATAGGATGCTCCAATTTTCATTGAAAAATAATAGCATTTAGTTTAAATAATCATGAGACATTATAAATGTCTGGTGTATAAAATATTTCTTGCTACGTCTATTCTTTATCATTAACACGGAGCATGCTCTGATGAAAGCTTACGTTTGCACTAAGTAGACCGCACTAAGCTGACCCGAGAAAATTCCTGAGAATCTATGAATTAATATTAGCGAAGCATGTTGAGCGAAGAGGTTACTGCTCAAGCGATTAATTCTCCCATTTGTTCTCGCTTGTTATCCAGCTTCACGGATAACAGGATAGCACGGTTTCAGCTGGTGGCATTAACCAAGCCCCCAAGCTTCGCTCAAGTGATTGTCGATATAATAGTGCGTTATAAAAAAATTTATCGACAACCGCGCGATGAAACGGTTAATGCCATCTTGTGCAGATGTGCTCTCCTGTTATCCGGTCAGCTGGTTAGTATGAAAGCACGACCAGAGGAATTACATGCTCGACCTCTTTGTCGTGTGTGCTCTCCTTGTATTAATCCATAGATTCTCGGGCATTTTGTCGGATCAGTCTAGCGCGTCCGCGTCTAGTAGAGCCGACGACACCTTCGCAATGCGAATTTTTAACTCTGCGTTGCATTATTATGAAGAAGAAATGAATAGCATAAGAACTATCGAATGAATTTCGATCGTATTTTATGATCACTTGAGATAAACACTGTTGACGTTAAATTAAAATCAAGGAATCTCATGAGAGAAATGTACAATAAAATCAATATTCACATTACATTCGCGTTCACGAGAGATTTTGAGAGCAGAAAATATAGAATTTATGTTCTACAATGTCCAGATATTATAATCAAGTTTTTTTAAACGGAGGAGAGACGCAAGGTAATATTTAAACGCATACAATGTATATTTTATACGTATATTACGTATCAGAAGCTTACCCATCAGTACATTTTTTATATCGACTCTGCTCGTATGTTGTATAAATATTTTAATGATAAACGTTTTCGTAGCGTCTTACGATTATTTCAGTTAGAAATACTGAAATTTTAACGTTTCATGACAAGATAAAAGGAATTGTTGCATACCGTTTTATATCCGACATAACGTATCGGAGGATTTTGCGACAGATACGTGAACGGATTCAGCATGGACGAGAGCGACAAATTTTTTTCCTCTCTCATGAAACTGATACGGCCTGATAAAATTTCAACTGATAATATAACCGCCAGCCAAGTTCTCGATAACCTTAATATTACAGTGGAAACGCTCATGCTGCAGGTAATCCTGCGAAACTAGAAATAATTATCCCGATTAATTTATGTCTTTATTTATACACAACTTTACAATTGTTCCTCACGAAGATATTAACTGCTTGCTCGCAGTTGATGCAACCTTGCAGCTCAATGCTGGTGAGATGCGCTTGGATCGGCAAGATTTACGACTGCAACAAGATCTTCAAAACAGTAAAATCCAAGGAAGGTTTCTGTTGCGCTTTCAACTCTCACTATGGCTCGAACGTCAATCACAAGTAATTCGCCAAAACGCATAGTCAGCGAGAGGCAGCGATTGTCGATATCGCTTTATAACAAATCGCGTTATAATCTGCAGCAATTCGGAGCCGGAAGCCAGAGACAACCCCGCCGAGCTCAACGTCACCAACGATGATTCGCTGAATGTGACCGAGATCTTAGTAACGCCTGACATGAATCTATCCTCGTATACGTTAATTCGTTTCGATCGTGGCATTAATCTAATTAAGGAGACCCTATTAATGCTAGCATTAATCTAATTAGGAGACCCTATTAATGCTGCGTTCACCTGAATGGCAGATCTCCAGATGAGCAGATGTATCCGTGTGCTCGTTTACAGAAAGCACCAGGAAGCGGTCGCGACCTGGGACTCACCGTTGCCTTAAACATCGAGGGCGAGATGTACAAGGCCACCTCGCGCCCTTACATAGGAGCTACCGTTCTGATAAACGACCCTATTGACTTCCCTGATATCGGTGCGCAGGTCGCATCCGTTGCGCCCGGCCACGTTCTCGCGATATCCGTCACCGGTTCCTTGATCACAAGCATGGAGAACATGCGGAGCATTCCTATAGAGAAACGCAAGTGCTTCTTCGATGACGAGGTAAATGCAACATAATCCCACTAATGTGGCTCGTTCTGTCGTATGTTCCGATACGTACGGCGGCGTGTCCATGATACGGAAGCTCATTTGGAAATGGATAAACTGCAGAAACCGGGTGAGGTACGTTACAGCTATCAGACGTGCGTGTCAGAGTGCATAGCCAAGTACACGCACCGCCTGTGCGATTGCCTGCCGTTTTACTTTCCGCAGAAACGTAAGTTCGCACACGATATTAAATCTGGATGATCTCGAGAGTAAGCTTGTTCGACGACATAAAGTACCGCTTCGCGGTATTTGATTCGCATTTCTTGCATGCACACACACGTAGAAACGCGCGCTATACATCTTTACGTAATGAAAAGATTGATGGTGCTAGGTATTCTATCGATTTAAAATTCTGATACCTCCGATGCGTCGATAGATGACGGAATAAGGACATGTTACCTGCCCGATCTCAATTGTCTGCTGACCATCCGAAGTAAGAAAACGCCTTACATGTCTTACGCATCACCTATAATTTATTATGGGCCAAATCAGGCATACACGCATCCGATCGCGTAAAGCCAGTGTATTACAAGGTAATTTCCCGAAACACAGGATCAATACCGGATTATCGCAAGGATTGCGAGACGTGCCTGCCGCAGTGCAGCGATGTGGACTACAATATCAATATAGAGGATGGCAAAATGGATGATGTGGGCTACGACTCTGATATAACGTGAGTTTGACGATTCTTTCGAGAGAACGTTAGCTCTTTCTCTCTCTCTCTCTCTCTCTCTCTCTCTCTCTCTCTCTCTCTCTCTCTCTCTCTTGGTCCGCGGAACGATCACGTCTGCTGTTCCTATTCCTGACAGACACGGCTTGGATACACGCAAGGTGTCTTTCTTGTATGTGTACTTTGGCGACATGTCATACATGGAGTATCGCAAAGAGAGCACCATCAACTGGGACGCGCTACTCGGTGAGTCTCCGCGAAGAACATTCGCGGCTTCCCTCAAACTCGACTGATCGAGTTAAATTTATATCTAATCCAATCACGCTCAATGAAAACTCGCGCGAAATTTCCCTTCAGCGTCCTTCGGCGGTATCTTCGGTCTCTGCCTCGGCGGTTCCGTATTGAGCGCGATAGAGGCGGTCTACCTCTTGGTGAGGCAATTGTTGAAGAAACAGTTTCGTGAGAGATCGGAACGATCGTACGCGAGCTTGCCACCGGCCTCGAAAATGTTCCTATCGATCCCCGTCGAAAAGATTCAACCACAGCGATCACCGGACCAGCAAGAAGCAGATGACAAGCGCGTTTCCGTCACCTGGCAGCAGCCGAGTCTCCAACGACGTAAAACAGTGAGACCCGACGACGCACGTCGCAAACGCGGCAAGTTTTGAAGACCTCCCTCGAAGCATGCTTTAATGGAGCTACGAGGCTAGGTTTCTAATTAAAAACTAATTCATCAGCTGGTACAGCTAACGTCGGGCAATAGAAAAATACTGCTGATATAGACAATTTTATATGTATGTAAGCTATACATATTTACGTTACGTTACGTATAATTTACAACTTACTTTATAGAAAAGTTGTTACAGTAAAGTAATAAGGCGTTATTGTATTTAGTGTGTCGTACGCGATAAGATTTACGAATGAGATTGGCATTATTGATTATTGGCACATTATATAACCATCACACCACGAATATTTCGCACTTCGCTTTGTTGTCCTGTCGCTGATGAAAGTAGGCTATCGGTCCCTTGCCATAGTTTCTCTCGGCGACGCGCTTCGGCAGTAGCATGCGCTTCATGTGCACGAGGAAGCAAGGGGTCAGCAAGCAATAAAGTATGAAATTCGTGGCACTCGCCAGCGCGTTGAGGAGAGTCGCCCACAAGCGAAATCTACGAGAATGCCAAATGGCGAGGGCAAATGAGGCTTCAGAAAAATGCGATAACCGCCCAGCTCGGGCAGCTTGACGATCGATCCGACACGAAGCATTAGCCCTCGTAGCGCGTAACGCGACAATAACGTTATCGACGTGAAACGATCGCGTCGCGTGACGCTCGACTCACCTCTCCATGAAGTCTTCGTGGACTCTAGAGGCATCGTTACCATAAAGCAGCGACACAGCACTGCGACGTGACGCCAGATGTGTTGGCACCTCGCCCACGAGGAACAGGAAGACGACGCCGATTAACATCGTTGTCAGCCGCGCTTGATCCTGGCGCATGTCAGATTAATGCGATATAACACGAAATAGGCGAGATGCCGGTTCGTAATACTCCTATATGATGACGGCATGATGGCACAAGGCCCATCGCGTTTCGCGATCAGATGGTAGAACGTAAATCTTGGGCGTTTCGCAGCTTCTATCATCTCGCGCAGAAGATCTCGCGGATGGTAAATAGCCGTATCATTCACAGCGAATTGAAATCACGGCAGACAGGATTATTGTTATAACATAGAGCGATTATCCATGCGACCAAACGACAGGAAAGTTTTAACAACCGCCTCTTGCGGAGCTACGACATTGCCATCGGTTTTCAAGCAAACTTTTCCAATTACGCGCGACAACGGTGACCCAAGCGCGAGTCTGTTTCCGGATACCACTTGGTCCCCGGTGAGTCTCATGCAAATCTCGCGCCTTGGGTTTAAGTTTTAAAGTCGAGGACAAGCGTCCGTTTGAATTTTCAGGCAAGATGGATCGCGAAATAGCGCCGAGCGAGTACGGAACTGATCCCGATTGTTCCTGCAACGTCGGAGACGCCCGTTTTCGAGCGATTCTCGAGCGGTTCGCTTTTCATCGGAGTTAATTACGAGGTAGTTCGGGGTCTTAAAATCTCATCTTCTCCATCTTCGAACGTGCGAACATTTTTCAAGCAAGCTACGCACCCGCAGACGGTTCCCTTCGCGTATGTGTTTGCGTCTCAGCAGCACGTTTCTCTGCTTGAGGAGCTTCCTCACGGAGTAGCACATGATGACATTCGCGATGAGCAGGAAACCAGCCGGCAACAGGCCGAATATTATAAACTGCAGCCAATTGTGAAGATTGTACCATCTGCAAAGAACATTCGGATGCCATCTGGCCGAGCTTTCGATCGAAGATTGAATTGGCGCGAGGAATGTCGAGTATTACAGGACGCTACGCGGCAAAGTGGACCGGAAGAAAAAGTCTCAAGATGAATGCTCGTCGCGGCGCGGATTTTCACGATATTATAGGAAATTGAAAGATACCATTGAAGATTGCGCGAAATCGCGGCGAATCGTCCGTTACGTACTTTGAATGGAAGAAGCTGGTGGTCACCAGTTCGCCGCGGTTGTTGTACGTGTACATGAAGCAGTAGGGTATGTTGAACAATACGGCGAAGCAGATGGCGAAGATCATCAGTTTGCGCGCGATTTCCTGGCTGCAGAACTTTGGCGGCTTGAACCGCGGCATGCTGCGTGATCGGACAGCTCATTAAAGTTTGGCATGCGCGCGCTTGGCGAGCGCGCATTATGCAGAGCTTCGTTATCTATCAGATTTATCTGACGAAGCTCGGAGGTAATTCGTCCTCGTTCGCTGCTCTTACCTGTAAAGGAGTATCAATCTGTCGACGCTCACGCCTAACGTAGCCCACACCGTGACGTTCGACGTGACAGAGCCGATCGGAAAGTGCACGAACGCGTCGAACTCCAGCCATCCCTTGTGGCATCGGAAGACACCCCTGGCCAGGCTGGAGAACAGAAGCAGGGTGCAGGTGATCATATCGGAGGACGCGAGCACTGCGAAATAAGCATAATGCGTCATTGAATGTTTGTCGGTTGGCTTTGCGTGCGCATTTATAACAAAACTTCACGTAGCACGTACTGCACTCTTTGACCTTAATCTTGTCGCTGGTCAGCGAAATGTCAGCTTTAATTCAACGGACTGAATCGTGAGAATTTTTAAACGATCCGACCACCGATGCCAACTATTCTTCTAACCCGATTAGCGAAAGCATCGCCGATTCGTAATTACTATTCGCAATGTATTAATTATGACAAATGCATTAATCAAATGCAGTAATGCATCGATGACGGAATGAATAAATGCGTTAATTCGGCAGTGCTGCCGATTATTGCGATCGCATCCTCCGAAACGTACAGCAATGACTGCTCGATCGCAGGTAAATTACAACGATGCTGCTGCTATCGCCAGCACCGACCTGTCAGATACGTGAACACCGACGACTTCAAGTGCGTCTTCGCTTTGAAATGGACCATGAGGATCAGCGCGTTGCCGATTATCCCGAGCGCGGAGACTATCGGTATGATGACGCTGTAGCCGACGATGCTCCAGATGTTGGGCTCGATGATCCACAGACCGTTGTACGTGTGCTTAGCGAAATGTCTCAAGGATTTTGGTCTGAAATTAATAGTCGTCAGTCATGGGTCATCGGGACAGGCTCGCTCCAAGATGTCGCTCACCGTTTGCAAAGCACGATCATGTTGCGCATCTCGGTAATATTCGCGACTTTCATCGCGCTCCCTTTTGCCCGCTATTGGGGCACTCGCGACGAGAGGTCTCGACCCATTTTCTTCGTGGAAGCGAAGCCCTTCAGCGCGGGAACAAGTCGCACGCCCGGCGAACCACCGCTACTTGCGACATCGGGGTGGGACGAGGGAGGATTCTGCAAGCTGACGAAAAATTACGGTTCAGCTCGGTTCAACTGGTTTTCGAAGCGGCAAAGCTCATCCAACGTTTCGCCGGTAATCGTACGCACATTTGCGGTTCTTTCGCTCCGTTCCGATGGCTAAAGTTTCTAAACCTGGATGGATGAATCTCATGAAACGCGTGTGTGATCGATCACGCCGCGTTAACTCGCCGATTAATGCGCGAGCGATTCGCGGCCCTTGGAAAACGGGGCGACCTTTAAGCGGATTTCAACACGAATGCAATATTCGCATCATAAATACCATTTCCGTTACAGAACGCGCCGTCGAGAGAAAGGTCGCACGTATACGCGTGCGAGTAGCGCTTTAAATATTTGCCACAGCTTTGATATCTGACGATTTTTATTTGAACCGCGAGAATCGAATATTAACCGTGTTTCTAATAGAATGCAAATCGCCTTACAGGCGCATCGTACAGCCGCACTGACTCGCACTGACAGTAAGAAACCGCGATACGGAAACCAACCGCGATAGGCGTTCAGAATTATCCGTTGCATGCATCCGGAAACTGATACAAAACACATAACTTTGATTCTCTTAGGAGCTTACTTCCGCTTATTATCCGGAAACGACAACGCGCCAGTTAATGCGAGCGGCACCTTTGAGCTCTCGAATCGCTGTCACTCGCATCAGTCGACCGCGTCGCGATAGTATTCTCTGCGCGGGATGTTAATAAATTTTCAATTGTGGGATTTTATCATCATCATCAATGAACGACGATTCATCCTAATCCTAAGATGCAGGATTAAGACCACGCGCGGAATCATCAAGAACGCGGAATGGAACGCGGAGCGACGCGCGATGGACGCACTGAGAGTATCGCTGAAATTCTGTGACAACAGAAAAGACTCTCGTTATATTCGGGGGAGGGTAGGGGGAGGGGCAGGGATCCATGGCAGATGATCCTCTGATAATGGGTACGCAAATAGTGCAATCGTACGCGCATCGTGGCAATCTGCCGCGATCGATGAGGAGAGCGTTCTCGCCTGAGCTGCCAGCGAATGAATCTCGCGTGAAATAACGTTCGCGTCAACGAGATTCCTTTCTGTCGTTTCTCTCGAACGCAACGTAAGCCGCGAGTTCTATCGTTTCGCGTCGTGCAATCTGCCAAGATTGCATCGCGGGATATGCGCGATTCGATATTCATCGCGCACGAGATGCGCTATCGCGGGGAAGGCGCAGTTCTTTTAGAATGTGGTGAATGGCCAGCTTGGATATATCCATGGAAACAACTGCGATAATCATTATCGATCGCGTGGCCGCGACCACTCTCGGTCACCCCTGCGACATCAAATTAATAGTATCGAGAATTTAGGACACGTTTCCCGCGCCGCTACGCCACCACGGGGGTATCGGCGATTTTATTCAGCATTTCGCAGAACGGAAATCTATGTGGAGTGCTCGAGCTGATGAATAGATATTTAGCATTATTAATCTCGACGCGTGTCATCCTTTGATCGGATAAAATCCGATTGTTCGGCTGAACGAATCGCGCGGATATTCGTGACGAATTTACGATTTCGAGCGCATCTTGCCACGCGATATGATGAAAGATCTGCGTTCGAGCGACGTACGGAATTCTTGTTATTTCTAATCGAGCAGCAACGTTCTGTCCGTACTTTCAACGATAACAGAGACGCGATGATACGATCCCGTCGTCGATCGCACTCCACGACGTCCTACAGAGCGACGCGGGGAGCGCGAAGTCATCTCGAAGGAAATTCTCCATTCCTGCTCTCGCAAGCCTCGCTCTTCCTGCTGTAAGAGAAGAGAGGAGACTCCAGCTCGTTTATTCTGGAGAATAAAAAGAGGGCTCGAGTTAATCGTGTTTTCGCAGGCAAGTATACGCCTCGCATCGTTTCTTCCTCTTTTACCCATTCATCTATTAATACTCCCGCGATTCGACGCGAGCCTGGAGATGAAGTCGAGAGATTTAATCTCACGCGCTTACATCGCGGATGTCCGGAGGGGAGGAGACGCAGGACAATTCGTAAGGACCGTTTGCAGCAATTTGAAATCCCATTCAAGCCACCCCGCCACTTTGGAGAATCGGATTTATTGGCGGATAAGTCGCGCGATAAGTTTCCATCAGTACGTACAGACGTGGGCGTTCAATGGCGCATTTGGCCGGCTCATCGCTCGCTTCTTCCTCATCTCCTTCCTCCTTCCCTTTTTTTTATTATTACCCCGCTTTTTTCCATACGTGGGCGTCGAGCCCGGCCTTCGAGTCGTCGTCTTTGTCGCACGGGCGGCCTGTGTTCTCTCCCCGGGCGACTTCACAAAGCCGGTAATCGGTTGAAACTCAGTCCGCGACAGAATCGCGATAGCATAGACAACTCTTCATTCACGGAAGAAACTCTTCATTGGACGCAATCGCGCGGCATATAGCAACTTTCGTCCGCATGCCTGCAAGTCGCGGTCTTAAGTTTCCTGCTCTTTGCTCTCTTTCTTCCTCTCTCTCTCTCTCTTCCCCTTTTGTTGCCTGCTGCTCCTTTATTTTTAATCTTCTCGACCAAGTAGGTCGAGAGGATCCCTTCTTCTTATATTTCTACCACGTGGACATCGTCGCGTCCCGAACGCGAGCTCGATTGCTATTTACATCGATACGTCGTATCGAGACACAAGTGCACGGATGTGCCAAATATAATCACGGCCATTCGGTTAATTAGCGCGGAACGATGAGCGATCCGAGAGAACTTTCGCTGTATTTTCGCCAAAGCTCCGGCGACGCGATGCGATTGGATCGCGCGCCGAAATCCCGAATACAGATATTAATCAGCTTCTCCCTCTCTCTCTCCCTCTCTTTCTCTCTCTTTCTTGCTGCGGCGCGCGTCTTATCTGCGTCACGGCGACGCATCGCGCTGACACCACGCTCCTCTTTCTCTCTCTCTCTCTCTCTCTCTCTCTCTCTCTCTCTCTCCCTCTCTCTCTTCTTTGTTGTGAGAGAAAGGAAAAGGAAAGAGTAAAGAACGAGCGAGCGATCGATGGCGAGGATAGAACAGCCTCACGACCGTGCTCACGACCGGAAAGTCTCACTCGCGCCTCGACGAACTCTCGAAAGGGTCACCGATCTGTGAATAGGACCTCTTCGCTCCCTTCGCGTTGCTTATCGCCGATCCTTTATTTATCGCGGTACCTAGCCCTCTCAGCGAGAAGGAAAGGGAAGCGACAGTACAGGCTGTTGAGAAGGAGAAGGATAGAGATTCAATCGAGGAGGGATCCGATCGATCTACCAGCTCGACGCTGGTCACGACCTATGACCGCGCGCGCGGATATCGCGGATTTCCCGGAAGTGCATCCAACGGCGTGATCGGCGCGATACGCACGCACGATAAGCAGTTACCATAACACGGCGAACGCGGCGTAACGTAACGCACCGAGGAGCTTTGAGATTTTCTCGTGGCCCGACGCGAGCTCGCGCCCTGAAGGGGCGCCGACTGCGTCCGAGAGAATCGGGCGGAGATTGGGTTTTGTGTCCTCTCCGGCGGAGGTAGCTCCGAGTTCAGCAGAGAGACAGGCGGGAGGGAAACTCACGGGGATAATTGGATCGAAAATAACTCTCCGTCTGGACGCCGCTGTTCGCCGCGCCGGCGTTCCTCTCCGCCGGTTAATTGAGAAACCCTGGAACGTGAAACTTGCTTCGCGCAGGAAATTCCGCGAGCCGAACTTCAAAGGCTTCGTGCACGATGATCGAAGATCGTATTATGTTAAGTTAAGAGGGCGCGGGATGACGGCGGGGAACCTCTCAGCCTCACGACGCGTTTGTATTAAGACCCGACTCTCCGTTGATATAAATCATGGCACGTGTCGATGTGACAGTTTTGACACCGAGACATCGTACTTTTGCACCTTGCCTCGTTTCTCGAGAGCCCGTGCAGATCGAGTCTTACGGAAAGAGAAGGATGCGGTCAGGTTTCGATAGGATTTTAAATCGCTGCCGCACGCTTGTGTTTCGATGGCGGCGTGAACGGTAATCGAGAGAGGAGTTCGCATTCGGGGATGATGCTTTCGATTGATCGGCATTCCATGCTGATTTAACATGTTGGTTTAACGGCGATTGCGATTCAATATCCACGACTGGACGGGCCATGTCGAGAACACGAGATGCCGGCTAGAAGGTAAACTCAAGCGGATTCGCGTCACGACTCGCTAACAATCGTTAATAATTCTACATCCGCGCCTGCTCGGTGAATCCTTGATTCGAGCAACAAGTGTACTCCTCGTCGCGAATGGATGTCGCGCTCGAGTATCATATACATTTGTCGCAGCGTTGTTCCCATCAGGAAGCGTTCTGCCTGCCAGTTTCGTAAATCCCCGCGCGGATCGTTGATCGATCTTATCCCGAAATGGGAAGCCGAGGTCAGATCACTCGCAAATCTGCGTCGTTCTCTTTCCCATATATACGCGACGCCTATTTTTGCCAGCTTCCAGAGAGCTGTAATAACGAACGGATGTTCTCTGATGAACAATCCTTCGTCAATCAACAACGAGCGATACGAGCGAGCTCTTCGGCGTATTTCCCAACATTTTCAGATATTAAAGACAACACTCCGCTTCTTCCGTTGCGATTTCCGGCGCGTCTCGCTCTCCGGTTGGGATTTCCGGTTGCAGATAATTGGCCGGGAAACGTATATGTTGTTTCTCTCGTTTCCTGATAAAACAATAAACCGAGCCTCGTTTATCCTCAATTAAGACGGTTAAGACTGCATAACCGTGCCAATTTCCGCTTTCGGCGCAGCCACCGCGACGATAACGTTATCTCGGCGATTGTTGCATCGTGATTATTACTTTCGATTTATGGGGCTAATCTCGCGTAATTACCGCGTCCTTCCGACGCCTACGGTCTCGGATAACGTCGGACGCTCTGCATGCTCTGCGTGCAACGAGACATCGGGAACGCATGGGAAAGCAAAGGCTGCAACGCCCGGCGCGGCGTTGGCACGTTTCGCGAGCCAATTAATTCCGTAACTCGGTGGATCAGGAAACTATTGACGGCCACAATGGATATTTACTTTTCCGCGTGCGCTGAATATCCGCGGATTATTACGCGGCATTGTGAAAGACGCGCGTCTAATTTCCTGATAATTTCCTGGATAACGAACGGCCCTTTTATCAGCGTGTACCACGTAGCGCATTACGCAAACAATCGATCTCACGCGGATCTCACGAGATTACGCGCCGCGAGCCATATGGCGTCGGATTACCTTACGAAAACATTTAAACTGATCCCCTCCAAATGTTGGATCGCTCCATTCGGTGGTCTTCCCTTCGCAATGTTCAGGAGAGGTGTAGTTAAAAGCAGCAACGGAACTTCCATTGAAGATGATTCGGGATGATGTATTTATGCAAACGTCGTTTGGCAAGATTCCACATTCCCCTCCCGAATTTCCTCCATCAAAACTTTCTGATGGAGACGACGCTTTTGCATACCGTAATAATGCCAGAACAAGATCTCTCCCTCCCTCCCTCCCTCTTCTTCTTTTCCCATGTCAAATTGGACGAGGCCTCGCGTCGGTCTCTCTTTGCTCGAAGGGTCCCCGAAAATGCTCTCACGCGTGTTTGCATCCGGATCGTTTATCAAACCGTTACACACACATTCGTACACGTCGACTATGTAATCAAGCTGAACAATACCCGTCCTACCCTTCACATCGGTGGAGATGCGCGTGCGGGATATCTTGACGAACGGGGCGAGTTTCTTGCCATGGGCTTCCTTCAATTACTCTTCCCGGATCCGCGCCGAGACTGAATGAACTCCTTAATAAATCCAAAACGCTTTCGCTTTCCTTCTCATCGCCCCTGCAGATGCTCGAAGAAGAAATGCTGAGGGCGTTGGTCGGGGGAAAAATTCCAGATTTTCGAGAAATTTCTCATTAAACGATCGGGCGTAGAATCGAGCGGCGCATTCGCGGAAGAGCCTCATCCCTCTTTCCGTAAAAAAAAAAGCAAGCCGATGAGCTAGCGAGTTTACGATTGATTTAGCAATTGAGAGTCGGGTAAACGCGATTTTTAATCGGCTTGTAAGAAATCTTCCTGGAACCTTAACCACGCTATTTATTTTTATTATTCCATCCTCCGTGCCTTTAAATGCATGACTTATTTATTTATATCGAAAGGGAATTGCTCGAATTTCTCTGGCGTCTACCCCCGGATTTTATCCCCGGCATTCTCGGTAGACGCGAACGAACCTCAGCTTGATCAAATTACTCTTCATGTCCTTCCTCATCCGCGTGACACACAGTTGAAGTAGTTTCGTGCGACTTTAATTGAGGAAGATTGTCTCAGCAATCTCGTTACTTCTCTCCGGCAAAAATAAATGGAAATCCTTGGTCTGTCTCTCAGTACATAATTAAGACGTAATTCTGGCATCTCGCTGATTTAAATCACAGTTGCGTCGCGAGAGAGAGAGAGAGAGAGAGAGAGAGAGAGAGAGAGAGAGAGAGAGAGAGAAAGAGAGCGCAGTCTCGAAATCGCGGGGTCAGAATCCCGCCACGAAGAGTCGCGTCGCTTTCCCCCTCCCTCCCTCCCCTCCATCCCCGCGCGGTCTGTTGCTTCTCGAATGATTCATCCGTTAACTTCGGCACTCCAGTGACAATTGCGGTAACTGCACCCGAACGAGCGATAGACGATCACTTTTACGACGTTACCGCGAATCCACCCGTTCGCTGAGTTTCGGGGGTGAGTCACGCTTGCGCAAGCCCGACAAGGTACCGGAGCCAGAACTACGTGCAACAACCATGCGAGCTTCAGTTTTCGCCAGGACATCGTCGCGAAAAAGGGCTTGCGCTCCTTGTCGCGCCGCGGGTGATTCTCCCCCTCTCGGTCCCGTAGTTATTCATCAGTTCACGTAGTCCATGTAATCCACGTAGTCCACGAGCTTGCCGTGTCGCTCAATCAGCCGAAGCGATCATGAGGATTCGAGCGCTTCGATCGTAGATCGCGTCGCATCGAGAGCGGTCGAGTGAGAGTGAAAGCGCAACGCTGAAGCCCCAGGGATGCTTTTATTGTCATTCCTGCTTACTTTGCGTCTCATTATTTACGTAGCGCGCGACACCGAGGGATCCTACCAACGCGCTGTGACTCGTGCGTTAACTTGCTCCTTCACGTCCGTGTCGGACGTCGCCGCTCATCATCCTCCTTCGTGCGCGGGTATCTTTCCAAGCTGAAGAGGAAGCATTGCGCATCTCGAGAGCGTGCACTCGGAACTGCCGCCGGGCAAAGTCCCTCCTCGTTAAGGGAGGGCGAATCTCGCTAAATTCGCGCTAAAGACCCCCAGGGGACCACGCGGTGAGGTGCGCGGATGGAGAGAGAGTTTGAGCAAGTCTGAGAACCGCCTCAAGAAGCTGCATGACGACCTGTGCGCTTCCCAGTGACTGTATGGCAACGTCCACGACGGTGGTCGATCAGCATGAGGCCACCGTCGAAGAGATCCCGCCGGAAGTTCCCGGGCGAGTTCCGATGAATGTTTGCCCGCCGAGCAGCTTCCCGGATAAATTTCAGGATTTCTTCGCGGCGCTCACCGAGGACGGCGACGACCTGCCCAGCATGCTCGAGGACAAGCTCATACCTAGGTATACATACACACGGGATAACGTGCGCGATATAATCCCCTCCTCTCCTTTCCTTGTGTAAAGTCTAAACATAAACACAACCTTCGCGCATCCACGGGTCTGGATATAGATTAGCCATCAATTAGTGTAGCTAAAACGGTGTTAAAACGTCCCTGCTGTCCCTCCCCACGAGGGAGGGTCCAGTCAACCGCGCAAACATAGAACTTCGCGTTCTACACATATCGATATTCATTTAGTAACAACCATAAACAAACGCAGATGCGCGCGCGCACTGATCAGTGTAATTCGATTAAATTATAATGTCCGTTCTAATGTATCAAAGCGGATTAATCCGTGCGCCATCGCTGCGAGCGTTACATCCGCAAGTTCAGGAGCAATAATGGAGCTTCCAAATGGTACAGACTTTTCCGAGACTCGTGCAGACCGGATAGAATTCTCCAGCTGCAAACCGCGAAACGCAATAACGCGGTAATGCCGCGAGCGCGTCAGCGGAGTCCCGCAACTTTATCTCGAGATTACATTTCTCATGTCTGGGGCCCGTCCGCAGCCTTGGTGGCGCGCGTGGGAAGTCTTTGCTATTGGCGAAGCCCATTTGGGATTCTCGCAATCGGATTATTCGGCTTGTCGCGGCGCGATTCCACGCGCGTTAATGCCGCGCGCGGTACGATGAGCCGGTTCTTCACGCAACCGGGCGTTGCAGCAGCGCCTGCAGAACGAAAATGGAACGGTAATATTAATCAGCGTGCGGAAATCACCGACCGCTCGCGGATCCATTCGCGCAGCGCAGCGCGAGCGCAAAGTCTCGTGAACCTTTCATTTCCGCTTCCAGGAAGCTGGACGCCACGAGCGCCGACGCGAAGGGCAGACGCTGGAACAAGAGGGCATTCCAAAGACGGAGCAGCGAGGTGGAGGTCAGCCCGCGCCACAGTTCGTTGTCCGGATCCCAAGGTCACGGCTGCGTGGACGGCCCCAAGTCGCCGATCTCGTCCCGGCGCAGAAGCTCGAGCATCGCGGTGGCCAGACCGACGCCGGATCTGCACAGGTTGTTGCCCCGTAAAAGTGATTGATCGTTCATTCGGGTTGTCCGCGCGGCGTCTGGCAATGCGATCAGTCCTGATCCGCGACGAGCTCCCCTAAATCACGCGGCGCGATTCGTCGCTTCGGACGTTTTTCAGGGAATCGCACGTTTACGTAAATCGAAGCGCCAGCTTTTACGAGGATCGGATCGTTTACGCGATCCGATGTACGTATACACCTCCGCCTGACGCTACTTGCTGTCTGCACGGGCAGGTTTCTGCAAGCGGAGGCTGGTCCCTGGGGTCACCTGTCACCCTCGCCCAGAAGCCCGACGAGAACGCCGACGATAAGTCCTGGCACCGTGTCGTCATCGTCGCATCTGAGTCCGGGCGCGAGTCCAGGCGGTCCCAGTCCGACGAGTCCGTGCGGCTCAGCATCCGGCGTCCGTGGACCGGGTCCTAAGCAGTATCGCGGCAGAACCAGCAGCATGCCGGCGGTCCCGCGCCACAGGGTAAGGGCGAGGCGAGGAGGGGTGAACGCCGAAGAGAAACAGGTCTCGCGTGTCACGTTGTGGAAGCAATTTGCGGTCTGCGCGAGTTGCGCTCCAAGTAACGCGCGTTACTTCGCTGCACAGTGGAACACGCGTATGATGAACCCTGCGTAGATCGATAGCGCGCGTGGCTGAGTTAATTTCCTTGGCCATTGTCGGCGGGCCGATATGCTTGAAATGTTCCCCAAAAGGTTCTCTATCGGACGACGACGGCGACGGTGATTCACGCGCGTTGGCGAATCAAATTGGAGATGGAGATCGCTAAAACACGCGCCACACTACAATACGCTGCTGAGAATATTGCAACTATCATTCTTCGCGAATTTCTTCGCGTTCACGGAGCTGAAAATTCGAGCGAGAGGACGGCACGGGTCGCGACCTAGAGGAACAGTGATCGTTCCACTGCTGATTAATTGGAAATCGCATCGCGCGATTATCGGGCTGGAACATCGCTGGGACGAATCCGTGGCTACGTCGCATCGCGAGCTTTATCATTTGGCGAGTAAATCCTTTGGTTCCGTTGATTAGACGGCACATTTGTTTGGTCATTCTTTTCAACGGTATTACGTTTTTATTAATTCTAAAACAACATAATCCTCTTATAAAACGTAAAGGTCGGCGTATCAAATCGATAGTAAATTTCGCTGATGAAACGGCTACACGTTAACGAACACATGGACGATACAGAACGATGTAAACACATTGCACGTTGAAATCCGCCGACGATTTCGCCAGCTTCAGGCCTCGAGGTCGAGCGCCAGTCCGACCTGGTGACCGCCCTTGGGAATGTTCGCGCAATCGATGTTGAAGGAAAGCGTGAGCGCGATCCCCTCTCGCAGTTTCTGCAGGAGACTCATGGCCAGCTGTAGATCGCTGTTGAACTTAAATCTCATCGTCGAATTGTCATTGAAGTTGCACTTTCCCCCGATGCCAACGTTCCACTTCTGCGTGCGGCCGTTCCTCGCGTAAACGCCGTTCGCCGCGATATCTACGTCACCGCTCACTGCGGACAGACGGTCGGAAGTATTAATATTAATACCTCGACGCGATAAATCGCGCCAATGATAAAAGCGAGCCCTCGGCGCTGCGCGAGGGCTTCGTTTGAAAGCGAGACGGATGGGCGGATGGGCGTGATCGAAATTCGTGTAATAATCAAACAACGCTGCAAATGAATAACGTTGTCCGGTCCGGCGAACTTTTAAGCACCGTTGCTTTGAGCAACGATGCGAATTTTCGCGCGGGCTCTATCAGCGCGTTGGCTCGAGCTTTGCTGTGCGTCACCATCACCAGCCACGCTGTCGCATAGACAGAGAGAGAGAGAGAGAGAGAGAGAGAGAGAGAGAGAGAGAGAGAGAGAGAGAGAGAGAGAGAGAGAGAGAGGGGAGGGGGAGTGGGAGGGGGAGGGGGAGGGGAGGAAGAGCTGCTTTCGCACGCTGACACGGTTGATTATCGCGCCAGGTCCGCCACGAGGAGATTGATAACGCCGCCGTGACGCGCGGCGACGTGTATGCTAAACGATTCGTACGTCGACAAACGCTCGCGTTTGTCCGAACGACAGGTCCTCATTACGCACCCTCGAGAACTCGAGCAGGTCCGACGCCAATTAGACTGTCTTAGCGCGCGCGGGGCAATTTATTAAGTCCTCTTTGCAATTTAGCCGCGCGAGATGAGTAACGGCGAGCGTCATCGGAATGGATCGGAAGCGAAGAAGTAGTTCGGCGCGTCGGGAATTCGCCGCGACGGCGTTTCAATTATTCGATTCGATTGTGCAGGATCGCCTGCACAAAGGTGATGCTCCGGTTTACCTTTGTACGTGAGGGACATCCCGTACTCGTACGGGATGTCGGTACAGCGAAAGTGAAAGTCAAAATTAGCGAAATCGCATATTATTCCAAAGTCGTTGTTCGTCATCTTGTTAGTCGCAGTGTCGTAGCCGCCCCGATAGCCCGCTATGAAATGCCAGGCCTTCACCACGACCGATCCGACGAAGCTGGTGTTGGTCAGGTCGTTCACTGCAAACGAAGCGTCGCGATTACGCGCGTCGTTGAACTCGCGCGAGCCATCCATCCGCGATGGCCGAGCGTACGTCGGCTTGTCATCAGATCAGGTCCGATTTCCGGGAGATCGACTTCCTTCGATCGACTCCCATCACACGGCTATCCCCCGCGAATGGAGCTCGCTTACGGAAGTTGGTAATCTCATTTGGCCGCTCTGGCTAATCCGGCCTGACTCGCGTACTTCAGCCTCTCTTCGGTCTCTCTGAGATCCGACGCGGAAGTTATTCCAACGTGAATTTCGCGAATCAACGAAACGCGAAAATCGCCGTCGCTACTGCTCCCCAGAGAGAGAAAGAGCAGGAGAGAGAGAGAGAGAGAGAGAGAGAGAGAGAGTTTGCACGTCGCTCGCAGAAACCCGGGGAGCGGAATTCGTTCGTAAACGTTCGCAAATGTCGCCACCCGCCGTGAAATTTGCGCGATATCGGGCTCCTCAACAAGGAATTTCCTTCTCGTTCTTCCCATGTCCGTGTAAGGAATTGCTTATTGAAATTTCCCTTTACATGCTGCAACGTGTAATTGCAAGTGCGCGAATTGAGAGAGAAAAATGAAACTTCGATCTGGCAGACGGTGCAACGAGCGAAACTCACTGCGGATTGCTCGCGCATTCGATCGCGTACGCGTATACGGTATGAGCATTTTACATCTCCGTGTTGTTTCGGGGAGCAGAAATCATGAGCCGAGGAGAATCATCAAACGCGGGAGCATGTTCATCGTTTCCGCCGAGTTAATTAATTACGGCCAGACCGCGGAGTACGCATCTCGGCAGGTCGCAGGAATTTTACGCATTATTACCACGCGCGTATTAATTCCAGAGGAACATTCATCATGCAATTGAAACAGAAAGACACGTGACACAATTGGCGATATTAATGGCAAAGCAATCTGGAGTTGTGTAAAGGTACCTGTTTCGTGTTTCGAATTCTGCGCTCTAAAGCTAGTACTTTAAATTCTAACAAATGCTAACTTAAAACAAACCGCGAAAGTTTGATCTTTGGGTGACTACGATCTCGCGATGCCGTTTCTCTTTTGACAGGGTTGACGAGCGATTCGAACGCGACCGTGAGATTGATATGAGATTCATCCATTTCATCTCTTAGACGTACGATATAAAAAGCCTTTGTTTATCACGTTATTTTCCAAGCGACGAGTCGACGAGCAAAACCATGCAAAAGAACTTATAAATAGCACGGAATGAATTCGTTCGACGTGTCTTCGCGGGGAAACCGGAAAAGCCGGCGGCCGTTATCAACGTTCGATCATTCGCAAGAATGCGACGCCAAGTGATCATTCGTTTCCGGCGAATTCGAATCGACGTAATCTAAAATGAAGATAAATGCTTTATAACTGACTGATGTCGCAGCGCGCGTTGACGTGTTCGGTGACGTATTTCGTGGTGAATTTCAAGTTTTTCTCGTCCGTTTCCGGATTGTAAGTGCACTCGGACAGGAGATCAAAGCCCTTCAGAAACAGTTCGTTAACTTCGCATCCCAGGAAAAGCGCACCATCGGTCGTCCATTTTATCAACATGCCTCCGGGATCTCCCTTGTATCTGGTCTCCATCGCACCGGTTAACTGATATCAAGCCATTGTGAATGAATTATCCAGTCTTTGGCCTCTATCATCTCCCATAAAGCATTTATCTCGCGCGATGCTTTTCTTTTTCACCCCATCATTCGGATTCAATCAGGATTGAACCCGGTGAACATCCGTTCGCAGTCCCGTCCGATGCGCGTTTCAACAAAGAAGATTCACGAGACATAAGCAGCGACATTTGTTAAGCTCGCTAGTGCTAACGAAAGCATCCGTTCTACGTGCACAGGAAATATCGATTCGTAAATACCCTCTCTCTACGCGCGGACGCGCGTAATGCACGGGAGGATTGGAAAAAAATCTATGCGCATTTTCTTTCCTTTTTTTTTCTTCCCCCCCCCCCTTTTAGCCCGTGGCCAAACCCGTTTGCGCACGCGTGTGCGCCATTTGCGTAATCCGACGCGCGATTAAAAGCAAATATTGCCCACGCACACGAGATGGTCGATTCCGTCATATCTCGCCGTGTAATTTTTCGCGAGACGCGCGGAGCGATCGGCTTGTTTGACTTTCGTCGCGGAAAAATCGACAGAATCACGAATGTATACGGTATTACCGGCTATAATGCTCGCGCGCGACGCGCATGAGATCTGTCCCACGGGAAATGTCGAATATATGAGCGAGTATCAGCGATGATCTCGAACGGAACCGCTTTCGTTACCTTCGACGCCTCGAAGTTCAGGACCGTGTTGCTCATCATCTCAAAGTTCTTGCCACTCATGGTTTTGACGTTGACCTTTATAAGACCCTGGCCTTGATGATAGCCCGACGTGAAGATATCCTTCGCGCTTTGTCCAAGGTTTTCGAAATTCGGTATGGTTTCCGGATCGGTGGTCTCCATCATGGATTCAGGCTCGCCCTGACAAAAATTGCCTTCGTGCTACGAGAGCGGAGTGCCGGACCTGCCGTTAAGAACGATGCGCTAGCGCGTAATGCAGAATGTTTCTTTTAATTACTCCGTTCAACTAATCCGTGATAGCCCACGCGCGCGGGCAGGATCCGAATTAGATGTCCCAATTTCTGTGCGCATTGCTCTAAACGCCAACCGCGAAGCTCACTCAGCCGCTGTATTATTGGGCTATTCGGGGGCACATCTAATTCGTCGTTCCTACTAAATCGAGACGGCTAATTCCGCGCAATTTTGCGGAGCCCAAAGGAAACGAGGTTTCGTCGTTCTCGCATTACGTACGTTCCCCCGTCCTGTCAGACTCGGGATTCAGCAGGCTGGAGCCCGGAGGTAACACGAATTGGCAATACACGAGAACGCTCTTCGACATGACGAGAACATGGTCGATATTAGCTTCTCATCGTGGCCGAAACGAAACTCTGCTGGACAATTTGATCTCACGGGTTCCCTACGCGTTCTCTACGACGATACTCGAGATCTGTTTCACGCTTCATCGCAATCGTCAACGGAGTGAACTTGATCGAGGCAGGAAGTGAGGCGCGCTTCGAATTATCGACGAATGAGCGACGTGGGCCGATGTTCATTCATGAAACTCGTGCATGCTCGTGCATGCGAGTTGACGAACCGAACGATAGTCATGCAGGACGAGAGCATGCCGCTGTGAGGTGGTGGTTCGCATCGATCAGCAAACGCGCGTCTGGCTGCACCCGATGTCGCTTCCACTCTTTCTCTCTCTCTCTCTCTCTCTCTCTCTCTCTCTCTCTCTCTTTCTCTCTGCTTTTCCGCCCTGCCGTCTCGCAGGAACGACCAACGATCGGACGACGACACGCGCGAAACCTTACACGAGCTTTACGCGAGCTCGTGATTTGCGATCGACGAGCTTGTCGGCGAACGAGATAGCGCGCATAATCCGTAATCTGCCTATCGGCGATTACGCGCTTGCGAACGCTCCGCGGGGAGCATATATCCGTGCCTCATGCATCGGATTGTCTGAAAATTCGCGGCTCTCTCTCGAACGCAGTGAGAAATAGTGGAGAAACGAACGTACGCGATGGAGAACATCTCCGGGCGCGGCTGCTCCCTCCATTTGTAATAATTTAATCGTTTAATCGGTCAAATTGAACTCTGTTTCCTGCGGAGTAATCGATAATCGTCAAAGCAACAGTTGTACCGCCACATATACAGCGTATGTCCACATGTCCATGTATATAGGCGCGCATATACACACACGCAGTGAGTAAACTGATGATCGCGTGTAATTGTTGCTTGACGTGTAGCCCATGCTGGCCGACACGAGACGAGGCGGTGCGCCGGGTACGGATGAGGCTGAGACCGAAGACGGGGTAGAATATTATAGGCTCCGGTCGTTCTCCATTACGGCGAATGGAGTCTTCAACCTGGGCGATTCGCTGAAGGCACGGCGCAGCAGGAGCATCAACAGCGTCACCTCCTCCGGTACCAGTTGCAGCAGCACCCGCGAGGTCAGGCTGCTCAGGTGAGCGCGGATGAACCGGACGACCTTACGCGGAGGGCCGTTAATCGGAATCCCATCAACGCCGTCCGAATCGCGGGTCGCGGCTTATTTCCGCAACGACACCGGAGCCGTGGCGCGCGATTGTTTGAGCAACCGCGGTAAATTACACGGGTAAATTACATGGATAGCTGCCGGCTGCCGCGGTTATAATTACAGAACGCGTTCGCGGTCGTCGCGCGATAAAGCGCTCCGAGCGCTTCGCGTTACCTCTCGATTAATTTGGCGCGCGCCGCTCGAGACGCGAGGACAGAAGAGAGGAAAAGGGAGAAAGGAAGAGAGAGAGAGAGAGAGAGAGAGAGAGAGAGAGAGAGAGGGAAAGAGAGAAAGAAACAAGGCTGGAGAGCTGAGCGCTGATTGTTGAATACAAAAAATCACGTTCTTTCTCCCTTGTATACGCGCGTGTGCGCGCGCGTTTGTACTATGCGCGCGTATACGGTCGCACTCGAATAACGGTAACGAAAGTTGCAGCGTGCTGGCTTACGCCGGAGCTCGACGTTATAATTGGATACTTTCGCGTTCCTATGGTTACCGCATATAAATGTAGACGCGTAAATAATGTATATAGGACCGAAGAGAAACACGGCTCCGAGAAACGATCCTCCACGTGGTGCACGTGGGGAAACGCGCTCCACCTCCGCGTGTACAATCCCCTTCCCCCCTTCCTCTCTCCCCTCCTCCTCCGCCGCCACTCCCGGACCCGGGCTGTTTATTCTTTCCTTCGGAAATCCCGTCGACGCGCCCGGGAAACAAAGAGAAACGGGGAGCATCGGATGCCATCGCGTGCGCGCGTGACGCCGCGTGAGGCGCGAAGCTTTCCGCGCGCGAGCGGCCGCGCGATATAAACACGCGCGCGCGACTCGGAGGCCGCCCGAAGAGGATCTTCGGCTCTTCCGTTTCCCCGAGAACGGAGGAAGAGGGGAGGATCGACGACGCGTGGGAATCGGGAATCCGGAACTCACACGTTTGCCGCGGCAGGGAATCGTTCCTTCCCTTCCCGATTCCCCGGCCCGCTCCGTTTACCGCTTCCCCCGTGCACCCCCCCCCTCTCCACCCCCCGATCCGCGGAAATCGCACGTTACTCCCTCGCCCCACTCCCTTGCCAGCAATATGCTCGATTACCCGGCAACTGCCGGCAGCATGCGAGCGCAGACTCCGGCATAATCGGCGGCTCCGCGAGCACTTAACGGTACCTTAATTGGCGGCGTGTAATTACACGCCGGTATCGGATATACAGACACGGCGCCGTGAAGACGATCATCTCCGATCGTCCGCTTTTAATGCTTCCGGTTTATCTCGCACGATCTTCGGCGTCATCGAGTCCCGGAAGTACACGCGCGGAGGGGCGAGAAATGCCAGAATCAACGATCGACGCGATGTACAATCTTGGGGGATGTCTCTCAACAGCCTGTGTACGGATGTACACGTCGGTGGAGCCTCCGGCTGGAGGATGGAGCGAGGGGAGGCGAAGAGGGCGGTGGCTGCAACGAGCTCGTGGATAATCTTCGCGAGAGACAAAGAGCGCACGGAGAGCCATCGCGAGTTCTCGCTTCGTGATGAAAAAAAAAAAGAGAGATTGTGGGGGCTGAGCGCGCGGTTGTGCATCATATTCGCGCGCGCGTGCGGCTTTGCGATAGCTCATCGTTCGCGCCTCGTAACGTCGTTTGTTACGCCGCGCCGGAAGTTCGCAGGTCTTCATTCGGCGGGTCTGGCATTGTCTTCCGCCGTGAGCGTAGGCCAAAGCATACGCGTTCGCTTAATTTCAGAGAAAGAAGGCGGTATGAGCATGATAGAACGCTTGCCGGGGGCAAGCGAGTATTCTAACGGCAATAATGAGCGATACAGCCGGCGACAGCGACAATGGAACGGAAACTGTGCCATTGTGCTTTCCGATGCAAAGCGGCAGCGCTATTTACGGAACGCTATTTAAGTTCGCACCGGTTTTTACACCGGCAAACCGGTGAAAGAGCCGCGATCGAGCCCATCTCGATCGCGAGATCAAATCGCGCGTTGCTCAACAAATTACACAGAAACAAAATTGCTCGATGAATTGCGCCAGATGAAAGCGCTTTCGCAAGCGCTGCCCGATGCACCGATCCATCGTGCGCGCCATAACGAAAAAAAATATAACGGCGGCGAGTGAAAAATAAATATCGCTCGGAATTATATGACCTCCTCTCCGAACGGGCGGCGCGCTCGATCGGAATTGTCATTGTTGCGTTAACGAGGCCGCTCGCGTATCTTTCGCGACGACGCACCGCGGAGATACGCGCGAATCGTAATCGCGATTCTGATTACGATCAGCGGCGATATCCGAATGTCATCCGTAACTTTGTTCCCAATCCTCTCTGACTCAATCTTCCTCTCTCTCTCTCTCTCTCTCTCTCTCTCTCTCTCTCTCTCTCTCTCTCTCTCTCTCTCTCTCTCTCTCTCTCTCTGTCTTGCATTCCAGCTCGACCTCGCAATTGTCTGGCATAGAAGCGGAGGAGGACGCCGACAACGATCACGTCGCGACTTACAAAGTGGGCATGCTGGGCGCATCGGAGGTCGGGAAAACCGCCCTCACCGCGCAATTCACCACGAGCGACTACATCTGCGCGTACGACGCGTCCCTCGGTAAGTGTGCAGCTTCTTCCCATCCTCTCTCTCTCTCTCTCTCTCTCTTTCTCTCTCTCTCTCTCTCTCTCTCTGTCTTTGGAGACGCTCTGATGAAACATGGCGTTTAATTCGATAGCGGAAAGCTCGAGCCGGGCTCGCAACGTGTAACGGCCATGAGACGGCCATCGTAGCTGCACGCGAAAGCGTCGCTCTCGAGGCGTTTTTAAATTTACGGGTATACATCAAGAGGAATAGCAATTATAGTCTTTCTTCCTCTCTCTCTCTCTCTCTCTCTCTCTCTCTCTCTCTTTATCCCTCTTCGCGAACTGTCGTGGATAGCTGTATCCAATCGCTCGCACCGCCAGGAAATTGATGTCGTCTCCGTTTCTGTCTTTCTCGAGAGACAGACGTCACCTGCGTTGGGCAGATCGACGCGCGCGACTATTCCGCGTTTAATGATCCGTCGATCATTGCCATGGGCGACCTGATCGCTGACGAAATTACGCGTGCTGCCGTGTAATAATTAATCAAGCCGAGGGGGAACTTTACATAGTGACTCGGTAGTATTACAGATCCTGTCGGCACGGTGCATTCGAGACCGTCAAAGCTCGCAAAACGAGCTGCGAGCGTCGGTCAAACTTATCCGATTACATAATTCGATAATAATGATAAATTATCATGGCGCGAATGCGCGATATTAATTTCCCTGGCGAGAATTAATATCGTTCTCCGTTTCGTTCCGAGACTACTCTTGCGCGCTCGTGCAGTCTCGTTATTCTCTTCTCGTTTCCGTTCCCCGAGTACCTTCGCATTTCTCGCACAAGGTAATCTGTATCCCTTCGCGAGCTGGCACTATTCGCCGATCGCACGCGATCGAGATCGACGATCCGACGATAGCGCAGCATTCAATCCTCGTAACGGGAAGTCGAATCGCGCAACTCTCGCCGAGTTCAACAGTCCAGCCGGGCCAATTAATTTGCACGAGCGGCACAAGTTGGTTTGGAAGCAATTTCGCTCGTAATGAATTGTTGTCCATGCGGCGTATTGACGCTAAGCTTTTGCTCCTCTCGCGGGCGAAGCGCGCGCTCGCGACGCGCTTAACGAATTTGCCTGCAATTAAAACTCTCGCGATACATTTTTCGCGCCGCCTGCGAAACGGAACTTTCTCCGTTCGTTTGTCGGACGAAGCACGGGCTCGAGCACGCAATCTGCGGAATTCCCTTCGTCCAAAGCAGATACGAAGAGTGCGTCTCGCCAGATCTCTCGAGATGAGTGCTGCATCGCCGATACATCTGGCGGAGTGCACCGCTCTCCTCAGCAATGAGAAACCTCGCGGCAAGGCATTATTCGATATTGACCCGATATTGACCCAAAGAAAAAATGCCCGATGCCTTTCCTCCTTCGTTCGCTTTTTCCTCTTTCTTATCTCGCGAATGACGCGGCTCGCGCTTTTCTTCCACTGTGTCCCTGGCGGCGAGGTCACCCTCTCAACGGCTCTCATCGATGATTTCATTGAAACTGAATCCTCGCGAACGCTCTTGCAAGCACCGCCGCGATCCGCGAGCTCTCAGAACCGACCCCAGCCTTGTATCGATCTTGCAGTTGGTATTCCACGTCGAGAACGTTGTCGATATTTCGCATACGAGCGCATCTCTCTCCGTCCAACTTTCCGTCCCTCTCGGCGATACGAATTCGACCTGCTAGATCATAGCCGGTCTCTTCAAGGAAGCCAGAATTAACGGAGCGGTCGGTCCGGAACCATGTGGCCGTAATTGGATCTATCTTTCATAAACGTCCACATGTACGCTTCTTCCTCCTCCGTTATCAGATTAAGTAAGATTAATGGTAAATTAAATCTACACATAACTCCTAGAAACACGCACGCAGAGAAAAACAGAGAGAGAGAAAGAGAGAGGGGAGAGGGAGAGGATGAGAGAGGAAGGATCCAAACGTCGGAGACGATCACGCATGGACAGTTAGTACTTAATTCCGTTTCGATCGTCGTCTAATACCCCCGCAGCGGGGAGGTATTAGTCGCCTTCCGCTTGTTAATTACGCATGGGAATGCTAATTATGCGTGATCGTGCTGGCTGCTGCACAATTGCGAGTTTCGTGAGACTCCGCGTGATTTCGCAGATGAGGAGTACGGGCAGAAGAGCGTGTCGGTGATGCTCGACGGCCAGGAGACGGAGCTGGAGATCATCGATCATCCCTCGGCGGAGATATCAGTGAGTAGACGTAATGTTTTAGCATGGGGAGAAGAAAATAGGGAAGAGGGAGGAAAAAGGAAGACAGGGAACTATCGCGGTGTATCGGAGGATCGATCGCGCGACAAATTGCATCGGATGAACAGGAGCGGTCGAACGAGGGAAATTGTTCTGACAAGCTTTAACAAGCCCTAAACACGTTTACGACATGATGCCATTTTTATCGAGTTCTCTTTGTTCAGCATCGCGGATTAAGTGCCGACGTGAAACGATCGCGGGATAAGATTCGCAGTTGTATGACATAATGGTAGGCGTAGCTGCTTCGCTAGATGGACCGTTTCGCGGCAGGATAATAACGCAAGACGTGCCTGAGTGGATTGTCTGTCTGGATTCGAGACAGATCGCCATATCCGCGATATTTCTTGTTACTTCGTGAACGAAGCATCGCGACGAGAAAACTCGTCGAATAACGCACACGCCGTTCGTTGGCAGATAAATCGACTGTTGTTGTAACGCGTTGCTGTACCGTTTTAATGCTTTAATGTTGTTATTTCAACAATGAGATTCATCCGCCACCGCCGAGAAACGAAAGTCGCTCGCCTGCTGTCGTTGAACGGAAATAACCGATTGATTCCCATCCGCGAATTTCTCTCTATTATCGCACTCTTTTCGAGGTTGAGACCTTCTGCTCGACCTACAACCCGGACGTGTACGTGGTGGTGTACTCGGTAGTAGACAGAAGGAGCTTAAAGGTGGCCGAGGAGACGTTGCTGTACTTATGGAAAAGCGATTACATGGCTACCCACGGTGTCATCCTGGTGGGTAATAAAGTGGATCTCGAACGGAAACGGGAGGTTCCGTCAGTGGGTGAGTAGAAAATTCCCCAATGATCTACTTTGAAACTACTTTGAAAAGCTGCGCGAGAGATGAGCAGCATCTCAACGATTAACTCAGTTTCGATCAACGCAGATCAACTGCAAATCCTCGTGTGATCGAATGCGGTTTTACGCTCCCGTATTCACGAGAATCTAGAGAATTCTCATATCTAGAGAATCTGTAGAAGCGCATTTCCCGCGAACCTTGCTCAAATCTCACACGCACGTATGCACACGTGCGATAAGGAGACAATCGCGAAGGCACGATTTCTGTCGACAGTCGGTCGCCGTTTGGCCAACAGCTGCGGTTGCAAATTCATCGAGACCTCGTCCGGCCTGGCCCATCACGTGGACGAGCTGCTGGTCGGCATCCTGGCACAGATCAAGCTGAACCCGCAGCGCAGTCGAGACCAGGCCACCAGACGCCGTCGCAGCAAGCACCGCAGGCGGATCCTGAAGCACCTACTCGGCTTCAAGAGGAAAACCAAGAGCTGCGAGAACCTCTTCGTACTCTAACGTTCTTCTTCTTCTCGCCAAGGGAAGTTCCAGCTTCCATGAGGGAGAGAGGGAGGGGGGGGGGGKGAGGAGAAGCCGAGAGGCGATCCCAGCGAATCCTCCGATCCGCGATCTCGCGGATTTCTCGCCCTTGGGATGCCCCCTCCCTTCCTCTCGACGCGATCTCGCGGGATCTCGCGTGCGGGACGGGAGTCCCGCGACGTAAGCGATGAACGTATCCGACGAGAGGCCATGGGTCAAATGTCGCACAGATGGAGCAGCCTCGAATGCGAATGCGACCCTTGAAGTTGAAACTGGCGAGGAAGTAGCGAAGAAGCGGCGACCGATGGCGCACGTAATGGGAATCGTCGATAGCGCCTAGACGTTCGCGCGAAATTAACAATATCGTCGCGTTCGTTTTCATCGAACTTCAAAGCGGAACTTTCGCGCAGTGTGGTCCGCCGCCGCTCCGTATGTGAATAATTAGAGCGGAGAGGATTAAAGCGAAATTTCCCGCCAAACGCGCCGTGAGTAACGCGTAAATAACGATTTTCCGCGACCTCATTGCTTTGGGTCTCTCTCTCTCTCTCTCTCTCTCTCTCTCTCTCTCTCTCTCTCTCTCTCTCTCTCACACACACACACACACACACACACACACTTTCTCTTTCTCTCTTTCTCTCCACCATTCTCCGCTAGAGAATAATTGTTATTGTATATCTCATGAGGCGATACATCGATGTTCGCGTTGATCTCTCGCGTGGCTTTACGTGCGAACGTCACTCTGTAATTTATCACGAGGACGACGTCAAGTAGGATAAACAGTGCAATAAGTTGGGAGTAATTATCAATAATAGAACGTGCACGATGAAAATTGCATACGCAAAGCTTCCGCTCGGGGAGGCAAGCTGATGCAAGATCGCGAGTACAACGGCGTGGCTCCGGAATTCAGAATTATGCGTGTCGGCCTTTAAGCAATCTTAATAATTTCTGCGAAAACTTTCTCAACGCTTCGCATGTGTTTACGTTGTATTCGCAAACTGTCTTACTCGTGTTACATTCGGAGCCTCGAAATAACGGAAGGATTCGGTAGGGCGCGAGGGAGCTCCACTCACGCATTATCGTATTAGAGGGAAACTTGCGAGTCGAATAAACCGCCACGGAAATCCGAGATCGACGATCAGAAGGGTCGATTCTATTCCTGTGGATATAAGGACTCCTGGATACGAGTCGGTCTCTTTTTTTGGTTCCCTTTACATAGGGGAACTCGATTTTTATTACGAAAAGAGGGACCGCGCGCGATCCAAACGAAGGGGAGAAACACGAGAAGCGAATCAAGAAAAAGAGGGAGAAAAGCGGACTCAGTTGGTAGCTGACGTAATATATTTGATTAAAGGAGTAATCAGATCGTTCACGTGAGAAATTCAGTTGTCGACTTGCAGACATTCATAGCAACAAAAATTTCTACAGCTGCGCGTATGTGGTTGCACAATTTTGCATCGTGCATTCGTGGCGTATTAGAATAATTACGAACAACGGGACCGGAGTTCTTGTACATGGAGTGACGTAATGTTAGTACAATTTTTAATGTAACCTCAAGTATAATATAAGTTCCATCATAAATTGAGATTTTCTAAAGACGACGTACAACCTGGAGTTCCTCGATGCTCGCAAATTGATGCTCGGTATCCTACCTAGGTTTCCACCTTGAATTTCGGCGCCCTTCGTAGTTTAAAATCGATTCTCAATATGCCAAATAACAGCATCGAAAGCATACGAAACGCAGAATTTTTGCGGAAGAACAGGGAAGTCTACAGACGTAATTCGATCATTGCTTGATTAAGGCATAACTTCGTCATATTCGGAAGATACAAATAGGCTATCCGCATCCGATAATTCCGATCAATATTTGCAATAATACGTTGATATGAAAGACAATGGTTACATCCCGGATATAGTAATGTCGCTTCGAATGCAAAAGATATTAATCGCGGAAGTACGAATTTGCATAATGACCTTGACTCACAAATATCAGCGTTAATGGGTCAAATGAGTGATACGAACTGTTAAATTTTCCAACGAAAGAAAATATAAAAATATCAATATGAATATGGATAAATGCAGAAAGCCTTCGCGTAACGTTCTTTTCAAGAAAGAATACCCGCACTTTTATATATATATATATATATATATATGTATATGTATATGTATATATACATATACACACATGCAAATTTGTTGTGTAAACAGCGAGGCGTATAGAGATTTCGAGCAATTACTCAGATTTAAGAAAGCTTGAATTTACGACACGTGAGCGATCAAATCATTAAACAACGCGCGTGGGATCCACGAACGTGGGATCAACCAAACGTGTTTGACCAAACACAAAAACGCGAGACGCGCGAAAATAGTTTCGTCGATATTAAAACGGTATACAAGCTTACGCACGGGTGCCGTGTCAAATGGCGAGTAGCTGTGTCCGTGTTGTACCGGACACCTTGTGTCTGTTCAATATCAATATTGCACAAGAGCAATTGGTAAACAATTTTATTTGGGACGCATCGCGAGAGCGTGCATTTATTGAATCGCCTGATCGAAATCCGCATCGAGCTCGCGTTTCGCGGGCGACCCGATATTTTGATTAGGATCGGCCGCGTGCGATTTCTGTTTAACGGAACAGAGTAAGAGTAACGAATGTTTTATATGGATTTTTAATAAATTTCTTTGTTTTATTTCTGCGAAAATGAGATGCCTCTTCCGTTTCTTCCATCGTTCTACGCGTCCCCATGCATTCCAGTCGCTAGCAGGGAGGGCAAGGAGGACAACAAGAAGAGTAACCAGAAGATTGACAAGGCACACATGGTACTACTATTATAGGGCGCGGTGGTGGCATGGGCTGAGGACAACAGGGCATGCACATTGTAGAATTATTTGGCGGAT
Source organism: Eciton burchellii (assembly GCA_020341155.1). Classification (NCBI taxonomy): domain Eukaryota; kingdom Metazoa; phylum Arthropoda; class Insecta; order Hymenoptera; family Formicidae; genus Eciton; species Eciton burchellii. The sequence continues at coordinate 1,110,534 of JAHMML010000047.1, read as the reverse complement.
TATACGGTGGTCGGCTGCTAGGCATGAAATAGGATTCTTCAACCCTCGGCGGTAGGACTACTCTGCAGATTGGTGGCGGAGCACTATTACTGTTAAACAAGATAAAGATTTCAAGATCGCTTCGCGCTGAGTAATATTAACTGAACATCCTTTTTCCTTCACGCGCCAACAGACACGAAAATCTTCAATCATCGATTCTGAAGCGAAGAAAATGATAGAAAAGCGTACCTTGCGTCCATGCTGCATATCAGATATTTCATCTCGTCCAAGTTTTTCGAGCATTTGTATTCCGGCTCCTTTATGTGCACCATTTTGTAGAATTTATGTTATCTTCTTTAACTTATGTTTTTAGCTTTGTTTTGTATTTCAACTTGATATTAAAATTTTCAATTCCAGCATGTACCGAAATTTTGTATATTTACTAACAGATAACTTCTTCTTTTTTTTTTCTTTTCCTTGATAGGGAGATTATTGCGCTGTGAAATTGCAGTTTGATGCAGAAATGATTTGCGGCATATTTAATACAGTTCGCGATTCACGCAACTGTAATGGAAAATGCACGTCAACTCTAGCTACTTTTCTTTTTTTTTTAGATATTTGTTACAGATTTTTATGGAGTTTATTTTTTACAATGTTTATATCGTAAAATATATTTTTTGAATCTGAATCTGAAGAAATAATCGCATAGAGGAAATCATGACTCCAAATATTAGTGTTTATAATAGATGTATGTTGAAAATTGCGTCATATATGCCCAGCAAATCTCGTTACATGTTCTTGCATCCTGCAGGTATATCCACGATATGAATTTTTCTGAACAAAGAATTTGTCTTTTAAATTTACCAAGAAGAATGCTTAACAAAGATAAAAAGCGTTTTTTCTCTTATATCTCTCATTAGGCCCAACTACCATATTTTTCTGGGCACCGTTGTTCAAATGGGGATTAGTATTAGCAGGTTTAGGAGACTTAGAACGTGCAGCACATAGAACTTCTCTTGGACAAGCAATGAGTCTTACGCTTTCGGGCGCTGTATGGGCCAGGTGTAATATCACATACCCGTTTAAAATTTTATTCATTGCGGATTATATGATGATGTGATGTACACACTATTCCTTTGAATTTACACATTTCCAGATACGCGCTAGTGATTATACCCAAGAATTATAATTTGTTTAGCGTCAATCTATTCATTTTCTGCACGTCAGGATACAATACCGTCAGAACCATAATTCATTATCTAAACAAGAAAAACAATCAAACGACAATAGACAAATAAGATCGCTCAAGAAGGAAAATATATTACTATACTTTGTATATACAAATTTTTATTTTATAAAATTATTTTACAGTCACGCTAACTATTCGTATATCATCGTAAGGTTTGTCAGTCTTAGGATTTGTCTTCACCTGACTGATATTCTGTACCACTTCCATACCTTTGTGAACTCGGCCGAATACGGTATGCTTATTATCCAACCAAGGCTAGAAATCAAACAAGATATTTCGTTAAATAGAAGCGTTCTAAGAGCATCTTAATCTTAATCTCAATTCATGGAGAGTTTCATCCGACGAAACGACTTATTTTAAGGAAAATGATTAATCGAGAAATTTCATCTACTCACCGTCGGTGTTAAGGTAATAAAGAACTGGCTGCCATTCGTGTTCGGTCCTGCATTAGCCATGCTCAGAGTGTAAGGCCGATCATGCCTCAAATTTGACTTGAATTCATCCTCGAACTCGCCACCCCATATGCTCTCACCGCCTGTACCGGTTCCAGTCGGATCGCCCGTCTGTATCATGAAGCCTTTGATAACTCTGTGAAATATGTGACTATTGAAGAAGCCATTTTTCGCATGCACGCAAAAGTTCTCCACTGTTCTGGGAACGTCCTTGCCAAAAAGGTTCACGTGGATGTCGCCGAGTGCCGTGTGGATAATCGCCGTATCGTAGATCTTTTGCATGTTTGTGGCTTCCGTGGATGAGATGATGTCCTCTTTCGATGGCTTTTCGTTAAAGACATCACGGTCGCATTCCTGATTCTTCGCGTCTTCTGGCTCTCGACGCGTGAACATGTAAAATCGATTCTTTTTGTGAGCCGTGCAGAACAATGTCGGATCGGGCCGGTTCATCTCCATCGTGGGATTCTCCGAAGCCTCCATCTCGACGGTTAACGCCGCGGTTGTCTTCTTCGCTTTTCCCTACATTATATGTACGATTAAATTTGTCCATATCTGAATTCGATTCTTGTTAAATACCTGGAATAATGCTAGCTGCGTCGGCCGTATATTTTCTGGTTTTCCCATGATTTTGATGCAACGATTCGTGTAAAGATTCACTATCTTAATCCCCAGCATGGTAGGATATAGAATAATATAACCGGACTCATCAAAAATTATATTTCCCAGATTTGTTTCAGTTTTATCCAATTCTCTCTCGACTGCCATTCTACAATGCATAATATAAACAATTGATACATCAGTTCGCTGAAAGAAGTTAAAGTTTATCTCAGATGATCATGCAAAATTACGATTTATATTTGAATGTATTCAAGATGCAAAGAATATATTTTACCTGCGCCCAAATTCCATGTTTGGTAGTTGCTGTACAGTTTGTTGTAATTCGCTGAATCTTTGGAGAGTTTCGTCAAACACCCTATATAGTTTACCCGTCCGGAAATTGAAAATCCTGACTTTCCTATCTCCACTGAGTGATGCAAATCGTTTGCCATCGGGTGATATCGCCAAGCCACATGGAAAAGTTTTATTCTTGGCAAATTCAAACAAATCAGTATCCAATTTCGATTCGAATGATATGCATTTGGGAAATCTATATTCCAATTTCGGGCCAGTCCAGTATTCTAATATTCCCGCTTTATCAACAGAGATGCATGTCTCGTACACTGTATTGTACTGCGTAAAGAAAGAACATTCTAATCAAGATTTCTCTCATAAAATCAATGATACTTCTAGTATCTTTCATTTACAGTTTAACTTGCTTTCATAACGACGACAGGTTTAGTGTGTAACTTCTCAAATATATGTAAAGGTATATTTGTTCCTTGACCATCATAGATATAGATCTTACTGGATTCTTGCGAGGATACCGCCACTGCAGATATAGCATCACCAGCTGAATATATCCATTCAGCACAAAGTGGGATAAAATCCAATTTGATCATATTTATCATATCTGCAATATATATATACAACAAGCATATAATGCGCAATAAATAAAATGTAAATCTTATAAATTACTCTCTCAAGAGTAAGCTTTATACATAGATTATACATATACTTACCAAAATTGATAACATCGAATATCTTCATAGTTTTATCTACGCTGACTGAACACATGTGAATACCATTGCAACTGGCAGACATCGATTGTATTGCCATTAGGTGAGCGCGAAAATGTTTTACAAATTCTATTAATTCTTCCTGCTTTTTCCAAAATTTTACATGTCCATCGCAACTAGCGGTTATTACAAAATTTGACCTGCATTAAAAGCATGAATATGTTGGTGAAAAAAGATGAACAATTATGCGTCATTACAATAATTATTTTATACGAAATACTAACTTTGTTACTAAGATGTGAGTAATCACGTCCCTGTGCATGTAGGACTTCTCGTAACATTCGCAGCATGGTAAATTGTCTATGTATACTTTCTCATATTCCAAGACTGCAAAATTTTTGGGAACAAATGTAGAGAATCACAATTTTCTTCGCAGTAATTTTCCTTACAGCACAATTTTAAATCTCTTCAATTTACCAAAAAATGTCAAATGGAAAGAATCATTAAAACATAAAATTCTAATAAAAGAAATCTCTTATTTATCATTCGATGAATAATTTTCAAAAATGTGACAGGTGCACCGATAAACAGTAAAGTAATTGCAACAGACAGATTTCAAGTATTACATTTATTAATGATAGATCAATTCTAAATTGGTGCGAGTATTAACCTCGTTGTTTTTTTTGTTGCACAGCTTCCGAAGGTAACGGTCCGACCCATCCATCCTCTGCATCGCTTCCTTCGTGTTCACGTTTGTTCGACATAACTGTCAACTGTATTATATCTCTCGTTAACTATGCCGTCAATAACAATTAAATACACCTATATAACTACTTATATAACCTATAACTTTGAGTGTTTACTGTTGCGCTTCCCCCTTTTTATTTTGCTTCTTCTTTTATTCTATTTCTGCTTAAGAAACGAAATCGCGAGTGTCCTTATCAGATTGTTATTTTAAAAAGTTGTAAGCGTAATATTCTGATTTACGCTTAACAATTCTACATATGATAATGCTAAAAATTCTCTAGTGCAGAACCAATCATTTATTACGTTAGCGTTAGTGTCTTATGATGTCGGCGCTGCAGTATGTCACTTGCAATTCACAAGTATCATAGCATCATCATGGTTCATAGCGTTTGGGTTTATCGAACGAGAAAAGAGTCTGGGGCTGGATAAAACAGAGCAGAAGAGTGAAAGATGGCTTCGTGGAAAACCTTCAATTTTACCAGGCAATTTGCCACATCCGGGCACAAGCATACCGCTTCAGGTAAGTCAACAAATTAATTTGTCTAGTTTAGCGTTTTATTTCCGCATTAAGAAATACCGAATCATGTGCAAAATATCGACGATCTTATTCACTGCAATTCTATAGTGTTTCTTCTTATCGTTAACTTATTAACAGGCCTGAACGTACAGATCAAACAGATTTTGTATTTACCATTATATTGCGCTGATGCCTCTTATTTTTTGAACATATAAAAAAGTGGCAAATATATCATTGAAATCCTCAACATTCTAAACATTACATAACTACGACACTGTGTTTTCTAGATGAAACGGTGCTTCTATGGAAGAGGATTTCACTTTTCCTAGGTTTTCCAGCAATAATTCTAGCATCGGTCAATGCCTATTTGGCTCACAAGGAACATGAGGAAAAACATGTACAACCAGAGTTCATACCATACGAACATCTGAGAATTAGAACCAAGGTAAATGTGGTTGAATATAATGAATATGTTGGTATAATACAATACCAAGTAGATCTTCATAAGATTTAGTTGTTATTATATTTCACACATTTATATCACTATTTCATAATTTTATTTTTAGCCTTTCCCATGGGGAGATGGTAATCATACTCTTTTCCATAATAAGAAATACAATCCTCTACCTTTGGGTTATGAAGAATAAAGGATAATTTTATCCAGTTTATAATGTATATACATGCTAGTATTTCTTGTAATATGTGCCCACAATATCCTCTTGTTGAAGAAATTATGTTAACAAATTGGTAGAGATGCAATATTCTTTCTATATATTATAATATTTATATGATATGTATATCTCTTCTATGTTGTATCGCAACATTCATATAAATAAAGAGATTGAATTAAAAATGTATTAGAAGATCTGTAAAGTCTTTAGTAAAATACAAAAATTATTTTACAATTCACAATTATAATTTACAAATAACAGGTACGGGGAAAATAACAGGAGAAAATAATATGTTTTAAGACTTATGACACTATTTGCTTATGAATAAACATAAAATTTGATATAATGAGCGTTAACAATTGAAATATAAGAAATTAATTTACAAACAGAAATTAATTTTCTTGATATCATTATTTATACAAGTTGTATAGCTGCATAAATGTTCTTCTTTTCATCCTTCTTTTTATTAGGATTAAGAATCAAGAATAAAAAATTGTGGATATATAAATAATAAAAATCAAGGAAATTAGACATTTTTATTATCTGTTTTGCTATCATTTGCTATTGTACCTCATATATCATATAACAATTCATTAAAAAATTTGTTAAAAAATTAACACGTCATATTTTAATATAGATATACATATATATATATATATATATATATATATATATATATATATATATATATATTAAAACTTATACATGATATAATATATATATATGAGTTTTAATATTATTTTTCAATAATAAAAAGTATTAAAAATTGAAATTATCCTCCTCACTTTCTCATAGTTTACATACAAAGTTTTTGGAACGTAATATGATGGCTTAGCGCAGTTATTCTTGATATATATAATACTATGAAAAACAATAATTTTTGTGAAAAGGAATTCATGTATATACCTGATAAACATAATAATACGTGAAATATATAAAACGTTTAATAAATATAATAAATACTGAATTCTTAAAATTACAATGGTACATTGTTCTTAGCGTTAGTTAAAAAATCTCAAGATCGCAATAAAGCAATTAATGTTTAAGATAACTAAGATGATCTGATATTTTTGTCACAATTTATAATCCTGATGTAATAATTTCCAATATGTGTTTGAATATATGTTTGAATTGTTTGTCAATTTAACTTTACTATGTGTGCCTATGTACGCCATTTTTTTAGGCATGCTATCGATTGTATTATATTTGTAACACATGACATAGCTTCTATTGTACCAATATTTGATTTCTGGAGCTGCATCTCGTTTGTTTTTGATGCTTACTCTTTTGGATCTATGATATCCCGTTTGGATGTATGATATCGGTCGTACACGATTGTAAATTAATTAAATTTATAACGTTCTTTTGAGAACGCGAATTTATTGTATTTTCTCCTTTTCGCATAAACCGATGATAAAACTTATAGCACAGTTCCTCATCCTTTTCGAAAAGCAAAAGTAGATTTCTCACGTCTCGGATGCGATTCCGCATTTTTCCGCATCTCCGTCGACATATAATCGTTCTGTATTTTCATTAATTTCATTATTAATATGCATTTCAACTTCAAGAATAAATTTTAGTTTATTCATGAACTCCGCTAGCTTTGCATTCTTGATATTCGTTAGCGAATTGTTTATAGATTTAAATCTGTTTGCAAATAATTTAGACAAAACGTTTCATGAATTCGATGCGGAAATGAATGCTGCGTGTAAAATGTTTCGTAAAAAGTTTGAGGTATCTGATGAAAAGGACAATAATCTTTCATTATACAGATCTTTTCTCGAACTTTTGTCAACCATTGTATCATCTTGTATTCCGATTTTTGAATTCGAGACATTGTTTCCATCGAGCGTTCTTCTAACGTATATTGCAATAGCGATAACTCTACATTTTTATGTTTATCATTTATATCGAGCAAAATTTATGAAGGCATCAATTTGCAAGGCAACAAGAATCAATTATTGCGAGCCTTTCTTTTCTTAAATCTTTTGGTACAGGTAACTTATCTTCTGTTTTGGTTATTAATTAAGGTTGTTCATTACGAGCGTAGATCTCGATTTTGCTAAAACTTTCGAATTATTATTATTCGACGATTGCATTTTGCCAAATAAATCGCCAAATGTAATCACTGCGTCATTATTCGATAAGGAATTCAATGAAACATTAGAAGCTAAGCAAGTGCGAAAAATCAGCAATATATATTTATATATATATAGCAAAACGTGTATTGATTCCGTCAGCTTTCGTTGATGTAATTGTACGCAAATATCTTTTCTCAGGAACGCTCGCTTTTCTCGTGCTGACCTTCGAATTTATATCTTATAAAACTCCATTGATGGCGGAATATCATTCGTATTTTTGAAAAATTTCTGGCTCATCAGGTACTATCTGCATATCTCTTAGATGGAATATCACCTTTGTGTTGTTGATAAATATTCGATGCAGGTTAGTTGAAGATACGTTTGAAATACATGGGTTTGTTAATATTTCGTTGATGAATTACCCGATTCTGATGCGATTTTGCTAGTGGCGAATCGCAAGAATTTGGTGATCTTGATGATGGGCCTGGATCACTAAAAGATTGTTGCACATTCGAAGCACGTTTTAACCGCTTAGTCCAAAACACATATGTATTATATTCTTCAACGGATATCGGTTCTTCCAATTGCATGACTTCGTTGATATAGTTCAGAATATTAGGCACGCACAATAGCTGCTTCAAAGTAATTAAGTCTGTTTTTATCAGGTGTAAACTCTTAAAGAAGGTTTTATTTCTTTCCCTCTCGTCAATTTTCTCCTGGTAAAAGTTACGACAATACTGAAAGTTCTTGCAAATATCTTTCATCAAGCTTTGCGCTCGTGCAGAGATATTTATGTTAAGATTTGATGAAGTGTTCTCAACCGATGCTGAATTTACAGACGATATGGATGCAACATTCATATTCGATCCGGATGAAGCTTGAGAAAATATTGAACAACAAGTACCTGATGTACTCGCAAGCAAACTTGCACTCGGATTCGTAAGTTCTTCGATAGATCGAACTCTTATCTTGCTACGTTTCGAGGTATGTTCGTCAATCTTTTCTTCATCGTTTGAAGAAATTTTTGATGGTTGTTTATCCAAATCGGACTCATTATCGGACTGAGATTTATCCGATTTGGGATCATTTTTTCTTGTTGCTTTCTTTTTGGTAGATCGCGTATATCTTCTATCTGCCTCTCTCTTAAGCTTCTTTCTAAGTTTCTGCTTGTATGAAATCATATTGACCGAAGAATTTTTGGCATTAGACGATGTGTCATCATTCTTATTCGTATTATCCAAAGACTTGTCTGCAGATACAATAGGTATAACCGATAAACCCATCTTCATAAGGTTTTTTATTTTTACTGAAATAATGACATTTTTTTTAAGCAGACCTTGAATTTCTCCTGGAAGATTCTGCATATCCTCTTCCGTTATGACTTTTTGTTTCTCGGGACTATGATCTAATAATGCACGCTTACCTCCCGCATTTGAGTCCTTTGTTGCATTTGTTTCAATCGGAGTTAATAGGATTTCCTTATTCCTTCCTAGGTATATAGGAACTTTTTCTTTAGTGACATGTTTTATATTTGAATCTGATGAAGAATCTGTACTCGGCGAAATGTCGCTCTTCGCTTTTTGTGGGTCATTAGTCGAACAATCTGCGACGGCCTGATACTCTGACGTTTTTCTCCCTTTTCTTCTTTTATTGTTATCTTTTTTGCTTGCTGCAGCAATATCCTCTGTGCATTCTGTTTCCATGTCTACATCCTGCACGCTGAACGACTTTTTTCGCATTTTTTCCGCCTGCTCTGCTTCCATTACTGTAGCAATATCTTCGTTTTGCTCCTCCGAACTTGAATGCCAGCCAAAATACAAGTGAAATGTTTTTTCAAGTTTTTTATATTTTTGCTGTACGTCCCTACTGTCGAATATTGTCCCTTTTGCTTTTTGTATATTTTCTTCACGTTTTCTTATTTTGCAATCTAGAAATGTAACATCGTACATTTCATTATTTTCTTCCTCATTGTCTCCTGTTTGCTGTTTGCTTATATTGTTTATATCGTCTTCATTTTGATGTTCTTGATCGGAATAATTAGATGTTTCATAAGTAGATAAATATTCTTCATTTACAGAATCAACCCACTTTCGCGTGTACTGTTTATGATCGAAAACAGGAGAATTCTGAATATGAGTATCCATTTTGTTTTTAGTTGGTACATAATTTTTTAATGAACTGCTAGGATGTTCAGGCAATATTTCATAGTCCGATAACTTAATATTATCTTCAAATATAGCAAAATTATTGTCAGATTTTTGTATACTACTATTAATATTAGTCTTCATAGAATCACTCTGTAATGTAAATTTGTCTGTCAAATCAAGCTTTTGTTCCAAAGGAGAAGAGTTATTTTTTTCTCTTTCAGGAGTTTTTACAAATTTAGGGATAAAATCTTCTTTTGTAACTTTTGAAAGTATATCGTCTTTAGGAAAAAGCTTTCGTCTTACACTAATATTCTTTTTTTCAGGCTCTACAGTATTATCGGGAATTTTCTCTATATCCTGAATGGGATTTTCTGTATTATCTGATGACTCATCTTTGTCAATTGCTTTAATTCTACTGAGGTTTATTCTAACCGGTAACGACGCAACAACGTTTTCATCTAACTCCTCATCGTCATCGGCAATTTCTTTGACATTACTTGTCCCATCTGTGGAGTTGTCCCTAGACGAATCCACAGATTGTTCCCTAGATTGCTCCATTCTGAAACATACAAAAACATTTAGCTTAATTATATATTTCATAATTGAAATCAAAACATATGTACGTGTACAGTGCATCTATGTGTGTATCTACAATATACATATATATATATATATATATATATATATATATATATATATATGATACATATAATTTATATGACTTTTAATTTAATTTAGTAAACGGAAATTATAACTTTGTTTTGCAATTGCATTCTCTTTTCATTTTAAGCTATCAACACGCTTACGCGAGCAAGCCGCGAAAAGCGATTACTCTCGATTTAAAACCGCATCGTTTTGTTTTCAAAACTGCTGCACGGTTCGCTTTCATTCAAGAAGAAAAATAATTTGAGTTAAATAATGTAAAATTTGAGAAAAATAATTTTTAAGTTGCTTCGAGTTGCTTTCCTATATATAAATGAGTTTTGACCGCTTAATACTTGTCGGCAGAAGAAATGGATGAAAGAAGAAATTAGCCAATTAAATTTAAAGGAAAGATTTATACACCTATCGAGACGCAACTTAATATGAGATTACTCCATTTCCTAGATTGAGATGTTCACGAAATCAAAAAGACGTGGCTCCAATCTGGAAGACAAACTGGAAGACAAATCTGATTAATCAACAGTACTCAAATTTCTAACTACATTCTTTCGATTTGTTACTGTTTTTCTCCTTCTTTATATATCTTTTCTCCTTCCGTTGTCTCTCGATTCAAACTTAAGTAATAGTGATATGTTTATACTAACATATTCACATTTGTAGATAAACGATATATCCTAAAATAATTTTTAATAAATGTTTAATATTCACTTAATTAAAGGACAAATCAACGCTTTAATATGTATTGTATCTATTGTTCCTAACCACTGTTAAATGGCTTTCAATATTAATATTAATTCGCTGATTCATAAGAAATTCATTAATTAATATATGCAAGACGCTGCAGTCGTTACGAACTTTACGAAAGGATATTAATATATCAGGCATAAATTATCTGATACATTTTCCAGGTATTTTATACAAATTACACTGTCAACTTTTCTTATAACATTACATTACTTCATTGTATATATATATATATATATATATATATATATATATATGATGTTCCGATCAAGTTTACAGACATGATATATGTCGGATTCACAAATTGTGATGACTGATGTAGCGAGATGCAGCTGCAAAATGCAATCGTTAAATCCGCTTATAAGACATATCCAGTAGAATTAAATCAGTCGCTGATACGACATTGTGTATCGCGAATCTGATATATGCTTAGACATTTGAAAAAAAAAAGAAAAGAAAAACGAGCTTTTCTCTTGGAAGATGGAAAAATTGACGTAATATCGTATAATAATTATCGTTATCTCGTCCAATAACAAAGTCAACAATTATGAAGTTCACAATCATTGGAAGTTCACATGAGGATGAGAATCTAATACAGATAAGGGAAATAAGAAAGTAATGGAGTAATAACAAATAAATTTAAAAGGTATGCATCTGTTTGTCAGATTGATTGATTGCAAAATCAATCGAGGCATGTAGATACCTGCACGTGGATACGCAATGATTCATGTGGATGTGAGTCATACATGTATGTAAATATTATATCAATGTTTCATATGAGAAAAATAACTTTTAATGAAAATGTCATTGCGTTTCACATAAACTTATCTTAATATCCTAATAGCCTTCTAATTCTAATATTCTATGAGACATGAGATATAAATATAAATTCGCACACTGCGTTCGTTTCTCTTCGAAAATATCGTCACAAATCTATTAACACATTATTATTTCTTGACGAATTACATCGTAACGATAATAATAATATAATATAAAATTATCATATAAAGTAATAAAACATATAATAACATATCTCGGATGATATAACATGATGATATAACAACGAAGAGATCAATGTCCATCTTATATGAAATAAAATATACAATATAATATATTTCTTAAATTATGTATTACGCAATTAGTTTATTAAATATATAACATATGGATCTTTAATTATAACTCAGCTTTACGTTTTAAAGTTATAATCCAAGCAATATTATTACACACATGCACGCACGCACATATGCACGCGTGCGCATTATCTCACACCTTCGAATATTGTAATTGAACCGGAGTTCAATAATGTAAATATCGCATATGTGATATCGCGACGAACAATCTCCGTATCTTAAAAAATTAATGATTGCAAATCGCGTAGGGAAAGACGATCTGCTTGATATTTTAGGCTGATGAGAGAGAACAGTCAAGCCACATGATTGTAAATATTTATACATAACACATTACACATTTAACACAGTAAACGTTTAATCACCTCACCTATGTAAACTCTGATCAGAGTTTGAGTCTGTTGTTATCCGTTGACGTTTTGTTTCTTGCGGCTGATTTTCACTCATCTGAAATATTTCAACTTTTCAATCATCTTATATCTTTTTTATAAAAGACGTACGTTAAATATTGTGGTAGGAATTAATTTCTCGTTACTACATTCCATTATTTATATTACTTTCCATTATTTATGTTATTATATCTATTGTTAATGTTTTAATGTAAACAACGCTAATCAATTTCTTCTCTCGCGAAAAGAAAAAAAGGAAAAGAAAAGGAAACAATAACGAGTGCCAGTGAAATTGTATCTCTGTGAAGAAAAGTATAGCAAGCAGTATCACGAATTTCCAGGCGCAGTTTCACGAAAATTTCGTTAAATAACGGAAGATAAAGTTCAATTTCATACCTTAAATAACGCGTAATTATGACATCTATTACGGCTACCACTTCTTTTGGTGACTGATAAATTCGCAAAGTTGTTTCTTCCAGTATAATGACGTTATTGTCGCGATTGTGTTATCGATAGTCAAGGATCTCTTCTGCTGGCAAGGAATTTATCATCCCTTTGAGAGATCAATGAGACGGACCGGACGAAACAGCCAAAAAAGTTATTTTCATTTTTATATAATTTTTACCGAATCATGAAATTCTAATGCGGAAACCTAACACAAAGCTCCGTGTCTCTTGGCTGGATTCTGAGAAAATCGAGAGAACTTCGCGATCCAGGAGCGATCCGTATCGGAATGAGATTTGGATAGTAATGACGCGTTTGACGCAAAAACAAAAGTTAGCCTTCATTGTGATACATAGATATGGTTCTGCTTGGTTCAAAATAACTTTCCTCGGTAACTTATTTTCCGAACAATCAGAAAGTCGAATAACAGAAAGAAAAAAGCAAAATATTTAGACATTGACTTTCGGAACAGAACAAAAATGGAAGTATACCATAGAAATGGAGCTATAAGGATACTAATAGACATTTACATATCTTTCTAACGCAAATCATCAAAATCGGTGATATGTATAATAATATGTATAATAATAATAATAATAATACGTGTAATAATATATCGCTATATATCACCTCCATTTTCTTTCTATAACAGCTTATTTCTTGAAAATCTTTTTAGTAGAAACGTAGTTTGAATTTTCTCTTACGCTCGTCTAAGTATATCAGATATCGGTGAGACTTCTCCATATATCTGTATTCTGTTAACATTTTTTAAGTTCTTTCTAATTTACTGAGTTGTATATTCCACACATCGACTTATAATTTCGTGCATTTCTTAATCCCCTCGAAAAAGAAAATCCTCTCCTCTCGAGATTACTTTCACGTAAAAATTTTTTTCTGCACATTACGCTTATCGCTAAACGTAAGATGTAATTTGAAATGGTTCCGTATCGTCAATGGAAAGACAAACGAGCTAATTCTTGATGAAAATTACTTGTATCCCTCGACGCGTATCCACATTACGCGTTTTCCTTTCATATTGTGAAATCCGATGTGTTCCTCGATATTATATCTCCCTTTGTATTGCGATACAACATATAACATTTTCTGCAACATAATATGCTTGATGTAATTCTCTTCTGATACGCTTTCACTCGTTTGCTTTTTATTTATCGTCAACCGATAAAGAAGTTAATTAGAATATTTCTTTGCATGAAATTATATGAAATTCTATTAGTCAATAATAATTTAAAAAAAGTACATTATTCATCTTAATAAAATCGCCTGACATAAAATTTATCTTTTATCTATTCTTAATTTCGCTATACATTCTACATGGACACTAATGCACCGAGTTATCAGCGTGCATTGTGATTTTTAATCTTATAAAACATTCATATTCAATCGTAAGAGAAAAATAATCGCTCATTCGTATCCGCGCGTTTATCGATAAAATCCATGATAACGCCTCGAAAAAACCAAGGGCTAAATTAAGAAGATTTTGAATTTTCTATCTCACGGCGTGATGCCGAATCGATCGATCGAACGCTCCGAATGATGTGCGAATCGTTATAGCGATAGCTCGTAATCGATACTTGTTGAAAATTGACGTCTCCGTAATTAGCCGATCAGCCAATCAGCAATGTCCGCGGTATCTCATATCCGTGGCATGGACAATCTGTTCGCAAGCTCCGCGGAGCTCGCGGCGACGAGTCCGTTTCCATTGCGACAGAAGTCGCCGCGTTTACCGACGTCGCGAAAGAGCGACCGTAGACCGGCATTCATTTATAACCAGCCCCTAATGTTTGTTTATCTAATTCATATCTTTCGACTTATATATTGTACCTCATTGGTAACATTTGCTTTTCGCTCTCGTTTATTCGGCCAATGAAAGAGTTTTATTTGTAGGCGCGAGCTAATCAGATGCTGCATGCACGCGATACAGGCAATACGAGGAAGAAATCAAGCGATAGCCGGTGAGGCATCGGCCAGCCGATGTGTTTGGATTAGTTAGCGTTTGATGTTAATCACGTTGAAGAGATCTACGATCAATTTGTATCATAGGAGCGTATTGCGTAGGCTGCGTGTTAAAAAAGAGTCAGCGTGAGGTCAGCGTCGTGAAGTTGGTAGAATAGGGTGGATTAAGGATTAGGATCGGAATTGGAGTTAAAGATGAATCCTCACTTCCACGGAGGCGCGATATATATGTGCGATTCGCGTGTAAGATGGGATATTTGGTTAAATTGTTAGAACATTTAGCTAGAATATTTAATTGGTCACTGGAGAGCTGATCGCATTCGATTAGTAGGTCATAGGCTGCTGACGAGCAAGAAAAGGGTTATTATCACGCGCTTGCGGGCGAGCTCGCCCTTCCGCCGAATTCTGAATCTGATGAGAATTCTTGAACTGCAGTAAAATTCTTTTGAAAACCGCAGTAAAACGCGACATCGCTCCATCATAAACGTGATGTTTAATCTTCATTTAATTAACGATCGTATTTGATATCGGTCTTTCGTTATTCCGAAAGGATTGCCGAAGCGTTGAAGAAAATCATAAACGCTAGATTCCAGTTTGTCGCATCAGTGAATTCGGAAAATAAATGAATCCGTAACCGAGCGATGAAGATCCGACCGAAAGAACTACCTCGATGATAAAAGGAAATAAGATAAACTAAAAGAAGGAATCATTGTTTTAAGCCGTATGCGGCAATTGCGTCGTTTCCGTCATGCGCCACGTTGTATTCGGCAATGGCACGAGTTGGAAACCTGCAGACGCGTTCACCGTACCGTTTCTTCTCTCGTGAAAGAAATCGGAGAGCTCGAACAATCGATACGAGTCCAATTGCAGTTCATTCAGGTCAAAGAACGGCGAATGCGTCATTTGCGGTTGGTTTGAGAAAGATCTGCGAAATACAATATTCGTTATATCTCAGAAAGATCTTTCCGCATGTGACACGACCATGTCGTATATAATTTTAATAGCGATCACAAGAAGCTTTTTACTTACGACTTGATCGTTTTCTCACTGATATCCTGATGATTATTTAATGTGCGGGGTCTATCAGTCGAGCCGTACAACGTAATGTTCTGTGCGACATTGTTATCGATAGCAGTAATCGTATAATTACTATCGACGATGGTAACTGTGTCGTTATCGAGGATAATGGTCGTATCATTGTTGAGGACAGTAGTCGTCTCGTTATTAACGATAGTAGTCACGAATATTGCGGGCGTGGCATTGCTCATCATATTTTTAGCATTGCCAGAAGAGAGGGCGTATATTATATGGTAAAATGGTTTGGTATCGAATTCCTCGGGATCCTGGTCATTTGGGAGTGTCAGGCCAATGGTAGTTTGTTGTGACGTTAGATTTGGCAAAATGCGTGCGAACAGGTCGCTGAAATGAAGGACACTTACAGATTACGGATTGTAAAATAGATTACAACTAGGAAACTGCTATTTCTTTTCTTTCTCTTTCCTTTTTCCTTCTTTTAAGACGACCATACCTTCTCCTCGGAGGAGGAGGAGTCTCAATAACTATAGTTAGGAGATTGAACCTCCGTTCCTTCTTGCCCAAATGCACAGCGGACCAGATGATGACCGCTAGAACGATCAAAAATATCAGGAACGACACGAACCATTGGATCAGGCCGAAAGTCATGACGAATTGGGATCCTTTTGCACTCTTTTGAAAAGAGTCTACAGGCTCGGCAGGCAGATTGTTCCGTTGAATCTTTTCTGATTTCGTTACGACACACTAAATGTATGCCGCGTTGAAAAATGGCCCAACCATTACAAAACAAAAACTAATCAGTGATGATACTTGACAAATTATTTGGGTATCTTGAACTCTTGTTAATGAGTAAGTACATATAATAATATCGTATTATTATACAATGCTTATATATTAATAATAATTGTATAAGTGTAATCATTATATAATACTGCGTAATTAATAACAATAGCAATATAACACTATATAAAATGCAAATGTAGTGCAGTGCAGTGTATATGTAAATAAAATATTTATTATTTAGTTGATTAATTATAATTATTATTATGTAACTTTATAATTATATATTTATTATATGTAATTTATTTAAATTATTATTTAATTTATTTCTACCGTTATTATTTATTAATCTATTATTTATTTAAATTATTATATACAAATTTTATATGTATATATATATATATATATATATATATTATATTCGCTAAATTTATAAATTTTATTTCAACGCAGCATAAACCCATCATTAATCGCAAGTTGACCGATATAGCAATATTAATATCATTACATATATGCATAATAATATATGAATATTTCTCGTGATAATGCATATATGACGTATTATATACAATATTAATAAAAGTACAAGGTACGACATCTATCGCGATATCTCAAAACACTATCGCTCATAACATGCCTCAATAATAATGTGTGCCTCAATAATCGTCGGATTCAATTTTGAGCGTAATAAGGCTGAAAATAATGTAATAAGTAACTTTAATTTTGATTTTAATTAATATCCTGTTGCATTCTTGTTCCTGATAACATATATAATCAACACTTGAGGATGTAGGATCTATTTTCTTGTTGGATTTTTAAAACTTCGATAGGGAACGCGTTCGTTTGAACGTTTAGAGGCTATTTATATAACAGCATTTAAATAATAGCATTTCCATATTAGCATAATTTGCATTCACAATCGCACAATCATTTTAACAAATGAACCGGCACAAACTCGCGTTTCAGAAGAAACGCAAAAACATATTAAACAGCAACAACATATGAAAAAAATAAAAAGAAAAACTTGTTCGAGATGAATCGCAGAAAGTTCAAGGAGTCACATGAAATTGACGATACTTTGGTTACTAAGTAAGGCAAAGTAAGACATTTGGAAACGGCTGTATTAATTCGTTAATAACTAACTGTTTTCCTCTGAATTATTATTATTGTTATTATTATTATTATTATTATTATTGATATTCGAGGCTGCGAGTTACTTTTCTTCCTTTTCAATAATCAATAATTCTGTGGCACGCATTGAATGCCACGTCGTTAAACGACTTGAAAATGACGTTTATAATCGCGAGCGCGAAAAAGAAGAAGGCATGTATAATCGAGCAGGAATAAAATCGCGAAAACATGAGTGCAGAAGGTGTAACAAGAGAGAACGGACGCACGATCGCGCTGTGTAGCCGCCTGCTCGCCAATTGAGTGCAACTAGGTGCAATTGTATCCGCGAGTCGTATACAGGCGCTTTTTCATACTGCGAGATCGGCGGTGTAGAGATACGCCCGATGGAATGATGCTCGCGGCAGAATCTATGACAACGAAAACCTAACCTCTTGTTCTTCATTTCATACGAGGGCACACGGATTTTTGATGTTTCTTTCAAGACTGCTGAGAACGTTCCACGTGATGACGCGCGATGTCCTCTACGAACGATGACTTCGCGCGGCGTGTCACAGCAGTATCATACTGAGAGCGAGAATTTGAGAAGCTGAATTCGGAAAACGGGGAAGCAGCGCGGCAGGGATGCCGAGCTACGTGAGTCTGATCAGACTGATCAGACGACGCCTCGTTCTTGGGCTCATCTTCGCTCTGTCGCTCACGTATTGTGCCTTTTCGTTGCTCCGAAATGAGAAGGCAGGTACACTTTATGTATTGTCGAGGTAGGATTAAGTCATTTAATCGATGTATCGAGTAATCGTCCGTTCCGAGAAGTCGGAAACAGCGCGACCGGTATCGCCCTGCGCGCCTCTTCTGTCACAAAAAAATCCCCTATTCTCATTGCAGAAAGGGCCATTGAGCCTGGATAATCAGCTCGATAACATGGAACCTATGATCAATGATAATAACGAAGACGTCGACGACAATGTATTTACGGAGGAATTGAAAGCATCCGGCAAACCACCTTTGTGGCAGATGGAAGCGCTCGATCAAACGATTGGTGGTAATGTGGAAAATCTAGATATGTTCAATCTGAATGAAAGCGACGCTTTCACTCAGTTTTGCCGAAATTCCATCCAGGTTAGCAAGTATCCCGGATGAGCTTCCCTTTTCTATGATATTATAATGTAGCCGTCTTTGTACTATATAATACGTCATTGTATATTTTCAATAGGGAAAAGGTCTGATAGTGGATGAGTACGGTGTAGTATGCACGAGGCACGAAGTTTTGTCGAATGGATGTTGTAGGCTTGAGCAAAGACAGGCTTCCGATAATGAGCAGGCATCGTCCGAGTCCAAGAGAGAGAGATACAGTTGTAAGACATGTAATTCGCGTGGATGTTGTACTATATACGAATATTGTGTCTCCTGTTGTCTACATCCTGGCAAGGTAAGTATTGATTTATCAACTTTTCTATATATTTGAAGTTATTTATTTAACACGTACAAGAAATACATAGTGATCTGTTTAACAGATCAAGAGAGAGAAAACTTGGTTTTACAATATAAATTTATTTCAGCCAATTCAGCAAATAAGAGGCCGAAAGGGTATGTTCTCCAGCTCCGCAAAGGCACAGAAGGATGAGGGGAAAATCAGCACGCGCAACCTGGACCGTTTTCAGATTTGTCTAGCTGCTTGTCGTACATCGAGCTCGAGTTTGCGGCACGAAAATACTTACAAGGATCCCCTTGCGAAGCATTGTTATGCCCGGCAACCATCGAAATCTTACCAGAAACATCGTCGCAATGTCAATTCATTAAATAATAACGGCGACAATCGCGCCGTTGTCATTACTTCTTCTTCTGTGGTGACATTACTTGCCCCCCTTCTTTCCGAGTGTCATCTCTCTCCTGAATATTGTGCCTCGTACCATCCCCCGAATGAATCTTGTACAAATATTAATTATCCCGCCTCCATTTTAACATTAAGACGATTCCCATTGTCCTTGTTTTAAAATATACATTTGACATCGCGATTATGAAAAACTTCTTTTAGAAAGAGGATTGAATTCCACGCACGAGCATTGACTTGTACCTCCATAAGTCTGAATATGATGCTTCCAGTCCGGGAAACTTTTTCTTTATATGGCTCAAGATCTCAGTCTTAATGTTATCTTGAGCTAGATCCTATTATAAAAATAGTTTTATTAGAATCATCTTGCTTTTGTCTACACATAATGGACTCAAACTTATCTTTGTTCACTTACATCCCGCACAATACAATCTGCGGCAGCATAGTGGCTAGAGATAGCTCGCCTAGTTCTGTTAGACTTGTTGATACCGGATCCATGAATGAGCAACGGATGGAAAAACACCGTGTCGCCAGGTTTCATTTCGAGATTTAGCCATTTAATTGAAGAGGGCAAGTTCTTAAAAGCAGAAAAAATCGATAGAAAATGATAAGTACATACTAATGAGATGTCTTACCTGTATGCCATGATAAAATTTATTCATTGTCTGCGGTGGATAATCGTGAGGAAATAGATTTAATTGGTGCGTTCCAGGCGCTACATAGAGACATCCGTTTTCGAGATTGCAGTCTTCCATGGCCGTCCACGAAGCCACTATGTGATCGGCTGGACGTAATGGGAAGTAATACAGATCCTGGTGCGGCGGATGTCTGCGAGATATTGCGCTCTTTATGGATTACCACGCAAATGAAACAACACAACGAGATGTTAACTTTTTCTATTACTACCTAGTGGTACCAAATCCGACATCGGGCGGCTTCGCGATGAGCATACTGTGTATCGTCAGAATATTCGGTCCCGTGAAACACTCTACTATGTCGAGAATCTTCTGGTGTTTAATATATAGGGAAAATACTGGGTCATGATTTATTTCCTGTATTTTGTTCACCGATTTCGTATCCTTCACATCGTACATCACTACAATTCCTTCTCGCGAGATTTTGCCTTCGACGATATCGTCGAATCTGAAGGGCAGAAAAAATACAAGATTTCAATGATCTCTGCTTCTCTCTCTCTCTCTCTCTCTCTCTCTCTCTCTCTCTCTCTCTCTCTCTCTCTCGATAAACGAAACTTTATAAATCTCGATAAACGAACAGTGGCGGCTACAGGAGGAAAGAAGATTCGCAACACACCGTGCGCAATCGACATCAAACAAAAATATTTGCGGTTTATTGCGCGGCAATATTTTAAATATTTTGTATAAATTAAAGTTAAATGTGGTTATTGTGCAACCATGTATTTGCGACATTTGTATGTAATAACATTCGGTAAGTTTGTCGAGATATCTAGCGCTCTGATAATAACCGGTAATAACGGAATACGCCGACAAGGTCCGATGTCTCCGCGCTAATTATGAGCGTGTTTGAAAATTTCATTTGAAAGTTCTTTTTCATACATATCGATGTATATCGAATAACTGTTACGTCCGTTTCAGCGCGCATCAAAAGCCACGGTCGGTCAAAGGAAAAAGCTAATAATCTCCCTTCCTTTTTTTTTTAAATTATATATTTGATATATATTTGACACACGGTAGATGTATAAAGCTAATCTTCTGCGACGTAATTCGGACCGCGCAAAAACCGGTGACGTCATTTGATGCACCCGTTTGGTGTCTGCACAGTAAACGTACCTTTTGTGGCATTTATCGAGCACGTCCTGCGGTACGAGGCCAGGAAACACCAAGTATCCGTTCTTCTCATAGAACGCTCTTTGATTGTTCGTAAGACGGAGCATGTCTTTGGTATAACGGTAGCCATGTAGCCATGAGGTAGACATGTTTATCCAATTTTCTATCTGATACACTTTCCTATGGCCGATTTGCGATGACTTCTTTTCCGCTTATCGCTATTGTCGTAAAACACACAGAAACAGAAGATCCACTTAATTTGTAACAAAGATCACTCTTTTATAAGCTAAGCGTCCGTTATTGTCAGAGGGAAGCCGCACGAATGGATGGAATGAGGAGGAGAATGGAGAGAGATTGAAAGTTAGTATCGTGAATTTTGTGTAATAATTAAAACGCTACTTCTCTAAGTGTAACGCGGTTGTATTAGGATTGGTCATGCTCAGACGTATGATGCTAAAAATAAATGAACATAACAGTACAAGAAAAAAAATATTATCTAATCACACATGAATTATACAAATGGAATCATTTAAAAGGCAAATTCTTATTTATCACAGAACGCAGAGAGACAAGAAAATAAAGAGAAAAAATTGAAAAACAGAGAGATCAAGGTACAAATAGCTCGTTATATGCAAGCAATATTTATCAATCATATTTGATTTATTTGAAATCGATAGCGTTAATTTATATTCGAATGTAAAAGCTTTCATGTCATGTCGCAGCACTTTACTGAAGAGAAAAGGAAAAGAGCGAGAAGGGAGAGAAAGAAAGAGAGAAAGAGGGAATCTCATATTCGTCACGCAAGTGTAATGAGAGAGATTTTCAGGCTTTCATGAAATATCATCCGTTCAAGAAGGGATTATTATCTTTCGCGCGCATTTGTATGACAATTGCCCATTAGCCAAGATAGAAATTGCATCGTTGTAAAAAAATCACCGTTTCAAATTTGCTTTGTTGGTGATGCATAGGATAATGTAACACTATAGGACATCACGGACATTTCATACGAGTACTCTCGCAACGCGAGAGTAAATTGTTTCGCTGCAATTTTTGCCGCGACTTCTGCTTTATGAATATTTACTGCGTTCATCGAGAAAATATATTGCTTTGTCCTAGAGATGCTTCAAATTTATGCGTGTGCAAATTACTCATAAAGCTTTGCTTAAGAGATCTCCGCATGCATCGTGGTTCATTGTACGTGATTCATAATTATTATCATAAGGTTATTGTGAGATGTTTTGTCGCGTGCTTCTTCAATTGCAGCGATACAATCACGAAGGGGAATCAGTTGTATCACGTCGTTAAGATAATAGCTTCAATAGAATACGATGGAAAGTTAGTTTTACATTATCAAATTAATAAAATTTTGATATACTTGATTCTCTCTCTCTCTCTCTCTCTCTCTCTCTCTCTCTCTCTCTCTTGTAAAAGAACTTGTAAAACGCTTGCCTCTCTCTATATATATATCAAATATTCCATTAAATTTTCTTATCAATATATAGCGCCTTCGATTTCGCCAAAGAAGCGGGATCGATATCATTTCACGAGATGTGAAATTGATCGCGATACTTGCGGATGGATTTAAAAGGGCGCCGATGGGCGAGCTGGACGAGCGTTATCTCGCTCGGAAGCGAAACCATCTATCGATATCATCAGATTTCGCGACGTATCGACGCATCCCACGTTCGACTCTATCACACATCGTGCTTGTACCTGTCGAAACAGATCACGCGCTGTCAATGCTCGGCGTTCCCGCGCGCGTGTGTTGATGCGAAGCAGTAATCGGGTAATCGATAGATTAACCCTTTACGCTCCATATAATCCTTTATGCTGCATGTGAAACGTCATTGGCGACGAGTAATTATCGATTTTCGCGAATCGCGCGCGCCGATCATTCGAGAAGCCTGGCGGCGCAATAAAACGCGAGTTTATGATGTACGACGCTCTTGTCCGAGCGAACGACGATGACAATCGATTGATAAAGGCTGTCATTCGTGATTCGAGCTTAATAGACCTGCGCGCGATATCGGTACATCTCGAGGTGAACGGCGTCAATCGATATACGCGAATCGCAAGCGGAGAACATTGCGCTCTCTCGAAAGAGGGAGAATCCATCTTCTTGATTTAAATTACAAGCGAATACATCCATCCTTTATCGCTCTATCGATATGATCGATGGATCGCGAGAGAATGCCGATTCGTGGCCCCGGAAACGTCGATGGCGCGCGACGACGGAGGCGTCGCGGCGCGCCGACGTGGTCGACGCTCGCGCCCGTTTTCCCTCTCTCGCTCTCTCACCCGTTGACTCCAGCACGTGGCATCAAAGAGAAGGATATACATCGGGGTGGTCGGTCTTCTCCCGGCCAAACGGCGACGACCCTCGCTCGTCGTCGTTCATTCGCGCGCGCGGAATCGAGAGTTCACCGGCGAGTAAGCCAAACAATAACATCGCGTCGGGAATCATCAGTCGAGTACTTTGCAGGAAGTGCAACACGCTCGTCATTTTTATACACAGTTCTCCAGCGTGCACGTAATTTCATTCGTGCACTCCGTGCAGCCTCGGAACTCACTGTTGAGTTCCGAGCGAGGGGATCCGCGTGTTTTTTCTCTTTCTCTTCCTCTTCTGGATCGTCGCTCGCCGGAGGGGCACGAAGATCGGTGACTGTTAATTTCAGATCTGCAAAAAACGAATTGCGATGGACACGTCCATCGGGTAAGTCGAAATTCTTTTTAAATCCATCTGTGATTCGCAAGTGCAGCTCGCCGCGTTGCGCCCTTAAATCAACTTGCCGGAAGGAGAAACCTTCGCCGGAAGGCGACGAGTGACGGCAAAGTGACCGAGCTTGGCTTTGCGATTACACGCGGGGAGTGTTTCGAAGGGGCGCGGGGAGCGTTTCGAAGGGGCGCGTAATCCCGAACTTTCAGAAGAACGCGATGAAACGAGAACACCGTGTCGATGCCGCGTCACTTTGGCAACTTTGGTCTCAGCGCTTCGGCCTGGAATAAAAAAAGGGCTTTGCCGCATCTAGCGATCCGCGTCCATTAGCACGACATCATAGTCCGGCTCGCAAAAATCTAATTTAACGGCGCGGCAGAGGCATAGTACACGTAGCGATCCACTTCTACGCTCGGAGACGTATTTTTAGCAGACGCCCGCGACGTCATCGCGGATCGAGCTACGTCCGATTAACGCGAATGATACTTGTCCCACAATAGCGCGCGTGCTCTCGAGTTCGAAGGGCTGCGCAGGGCTGAAAGTTCGCCGATGAGAATTATCATCCGATTTAGCACTTCCCAACAGGTTTAAGTTCACTCCGGCTCACCGTTGAAGCGTGTCGCGCGCCCCCCGTCCGTCACTTCGACTCGACAAAGATCTCATTCATCTTGCGTGGACGCGAGGAAAATCTCCGCTGGCGGAAACAAAGGCTTGCTTCAGCCATTTCGCGTTCTGCCCCGTTCTCGGTGGGCGGCCGGGATTAATTCCTGAATCGCGGCGGAAGTTCCGCGCGGGCGGCCGGCTCGGCGGCTTTCCCGTCTTGCCGCGCATCCGCGAGAATAGAAACGGGTTTACGGAGGCAGGCAGACAAAATCGATATACATCGCGTTAATAATGAAGCGGCAAGGTCTATAACCTTCCAGCCAGCGAGTCAGAATCGACCTCACTGGAGGGGATGCAAAGACACTCGCAACCTCCGCCAATTCCTCGCCCTCTGCCTTCTTCCGCGTGGCATTTCCATGGCGGAAATAGCGATCTCCGCTATCAAACTCTTGTCCGCCCGAATTTCTCCACGTGTGCCGAGTGCGCCCTGGTCACGTGATGATCGCGGGATCGCGATTCATCCCTCCAGGGGAACGTCACGGATAAATGCCGGATCGTACGGTGCGTGACACATGAGTGGGACACGTTGCGTTTGGTATCGAGTTTTGCTCTTGATGGATCCGAGGCCTACGCGCGGCAGGACTGATGATGCTCAACGGCGATTAATAATCACGCGATTTATGCGAGCGAGTTTTAAATCTACCGGAGCAAAATTGCAGCGGTCTCACGCTTGATCGCGAGATGTTACGCTCCGCATACCTGATGCTCGTTACGCATTATGCAGCTCATCGAGGCAACGAACGCTCGACATTATTCGCGTTTTTCATTAACGTCGGAAACACCCATTCCCTCATTCACTCCGCCGATGTAAATCTCCCTCTATCCCCTTCCTGTAATGTAAACGCGCGATTCGCTTGGCAACCCCGGTTAATCCATCCGCGATGATATCAGCGAATGATATCCGCGAATGAAGCGTGTCCAATCGGATTCGTCCTTGTTCTTCTCCTGCGAGCTCTCATGAAGATAGCGCAACTACGCAGGATTAATATTGCTCGAGGAGAGATGCCGGAAGAACCTAGAAATTGAGATCCTTTTACACAAGTCGTTTTGGACGCACAATGAAGAACACTCGGAACGAGGGCTGGGTTACTCGCCGCTGAAATCACGATTAAGCGCCGGGGGTAACGTTTTCGGAATATCGCGGTGATACGTGTGCGATTATACATCGCCGAGTAATCGAATCCCGCGAAAGAATCGCCGCGATCTTGCATTTGTAATCGCGCGACTTTAAGCCGGCGATTAATTCGCTTGGAAAGCGACGCTCGCGAGTGAGCGGGGGTGGTCTCCGCGTTGTAAGAGGTCGCGGGTACATAATCAGACGGACGGGGTGGATTTACAGGAAGCGGGGAGTTCTACTTGGCCGAGATACAGGACGAGCTACTTGGCCAGACACTCGGGCACCCTCGTTTGACAAAGAAACCATGCCCGAACGGTTAGAGGCGTCGTCGCGTCGAGGCAAAGCGAATTTTACTTCTGATCGGAGGAACATTTCCTCTTTCGCAACTCGCTGCAACCCTCTCGCATCCGTGTCGTAAAATGCGTGCCTCGTTGGGCGCGCGGCTTAACGGGACAGCGCAAGATTGCAGGGAACGTTTGTTTAGACAGACATTGCCGATCGATATGCAAAATCGCGATCCCAACTCGCGGCGGATTGTTCGATTTCTCAGCGCGCATTTCGCGTCTCGCGACACTGGCTCGAGTAACTGACTGGCCGGCGAATTTTTTGTTTTTTATTATTTTGAGCGAATTATTTGTAAGCGAAATCCACTGGTCGCTGAAACGCATAAATTAAAAGCACATTCCCACACCCTCGTCCTTGTATTGGATCTAATTGCGTGCCGAGCGCCGATTATCCCTTGTCCCACGTTCCGCGGAGAGAAATAAAAGTTTTACGATATCTGCCCTTTCGCGGAAGCGCGCGTGTACCTTTCCCTCCGTTCTCCGTTGAATACGCGATGTCCTGAATCTTCATGGGACGGAATCATGCCGCCCTCGCATCGGCGCGGTGCCTTCGTCATATTGACTTTTCATCGTTTACACATTTATGCTCGGGCTACTTTGGTCTGCGTAAATTCCTCCCTTTGATCGCCGGTGAAATAGTGAATACCGCGAGTATAAAATTTTATACGGCCCAATGTGCTTAACGCGAGCGACGCTTATGTCACGAGATTACGAGCTATCGCGCGCAATTTTCTCAAAATTAGATAATACAGAAATATGTTCCGCGGCCGCATCTCCTCGCCTCGTTTTTCCCTGTATTCATCCAATCCCCACGCGATCCGCGAGCAGCCGCAACCAGCTCCGGATTTAACACTCTCAGATTTGTTTTGCTTGCGGCTCCATCAAATCGGAGATATATTAAAGAAGAGTTGCAGACGTAGCCCCAATCTCCGTCCGCGTTTTTTAGACGGTTAATTGTCATGGAAAGACCGCTCGCAGCCGCGGCATTTCCTTTCTTTCATGTCCCATTGTCGTAGACAGGACAATTTCATTCATTACAATTACAAGATATTAATGAGGAAAGCGCCGAGAGCGTCCATTCGCGACACAATGCGTCTCCGAAGCTGCTGACATATTAACGACGCTAACGATTGTCACTGTGTCAAGGTGCCTGGTACCGGAAGTGTCCTCCGCCGATCTCTCGCTGCGCCGAGCAAGGTTTCGCCCGGATGATTTTTCCGGCCTTTTCAAAGCGGCGGTTTCCTCGCCGCGGAACACATACGAGAAGGAGAGAGAGAGAGAGAGAGAGAGAGAGAGAGAGAGAGAGAGAGAGAGAGAGAGAGAGAGAGAAAGAGAGAGAGTTGTTCGTTCCACAAACACTCGTGAGCGGTTCGACAAATAACTCGCGCACTGACTCACGTCGCGGTCGGATTCCCGAGGTTCCAAGCCGCAACGTCGAGTTTACCCAACGCGAAATTTCATTTTGCGATTCGGTCCGCGAGGAGATCCATTCGCGTACGACGCGAATGTAATGAGCTTTTAGCGGCGACGTCGCGGTCACATCCCGTTCAAGGCGAAACTCGTTACGGTGGATCCGCGAGAGAACGCTTAGCGGGCCTTGGTTTGTTTGAGAATTAATTAAGTGCCGCCTTTGCGCCTTAATCAGCGGCGATCGCGTATGTGCTTGTGCCGATCGGATCGAAGATAATTTGATCAAAGCTATTCGACGATTAATTTACGGTAAGTTTGAACTTGAATAATTATTACTACTTACTCGGGGACGTGGTGGGCGTTCGTTTGCGGGATGCAATCGTGCTCGAGCCGGGGCAAAACCTCCCCGAGCAAATCTTTGCTGTATTATCGGATCGATGCGTGGCACGAAGGAATCATGGCGACACATCGATGCACCTTGACGGAAGCGTGCCAAGGTCACTGTGCTTGGTGCACGCGGAGAACGCTTTCGCGGTCCGGACGCTTTAGCCCTTCGATCCTTTCCTGCGATCGCATTCTCCTTGCGTTCTCGAGCGCTCAAGCGGAAGCGAGGAGTCCATTGTGCGACCGCAGGGGCACAATTGAGATAAAAGCGCAGCAACGTAAAGCCAATGTATCCTTTACTTGAGTGACTTGACGAAAGTAGGACATGCCGCGGAATCGATACGTCAGTCGTCCAGTTTCAATTCGGTATTCGGATCAATACCGGCGGTTAGGCTCGCGCGGAGCGAAGCTCATCGTCATTTAAGAAGATGGATTGCGGGAACGAACGGGCGGGCAAGAGAGAAGGGACAGGAAGATGCGCGTTTGCCAGAGATTCGGACCTCTCGAATGCGGGAATGCGGGAAATTCATATTCAGCGTTTTTCAGTACAAAACGGGCTTCCCTCCTCGAAGTAGCTCTCCGACGAAGATCGATACAAGATACGCGTTTTCTGACCGGCCTTTACTGCGTGTGCAGTCGGCACCTGCGACTTGGAAACGCGGCCGCATGAGAAAAATGCAGCGCCGGTTTCCTTCCGATGCACAGTTTGTATACGCTTAGCAGCGCATCGCTTGCCCGAAGCTAAATTACCATCGTCAGAGTCTATGCAAGGGCACCGCTTGTTGTCAGAGGCGAAGAAAGAGAGTTTGAGAGAGAGAGAGAGAGAGAGAGAGAGAGAGAGAGAGAGAGAATTTTCGCCATTGTTTATTTTACCTGATTTAGCGCGAAGGCGTTCCGAGCCGCGTTAATACACACGGTTCTTTCATTGATCGATTCAGTTACCGGTAACCAACGCTATCGCGATCGTACGTGCGAACAAGCCTGCATCTGTTCTCTCGCTCGTTTACTCGCACGTCGCAAGTAAATCTCCAGTCGGAAGATCGCATGAACGCACGTTACGTGTACGGAAGTTAAGCGGCACTTTGATACCTCGGGCCGCTATTATCGCGCGAAATGGACGAGAAGCTGAGAACTGGAAATCCCGAAGACATCCTTGTAATCCCTCGAGCACATCGGACACATCGAGGACACGGAGATCCGATGGCTGGCACCTGTGCAAACGCGTAGCAATCGAATGCGAGACGGAAAGGGATATACAGAGAGCATTATGCGATCTGCAGCTACTTTGTAACTGCGATACTCCTCCGTTACGTTGCAAGCACGAATGCCGCATTTACCGGAACCAAATATACGCATATCGATCGGACAATAGCCGTGGCGAATCAACGCGCTCTGACACTTGGCTTCATTGTTTATTATTTTGTATTTCGTATCATCGCTAGCGATTCCTGTGCAGGAAATCACCGGTGCAATTCGTGAAGAACCGGCCCGAGACTCGAACATGACCTAGAAACGTCATCGAAGAAACGTTGTCCCGTTTTTGCAAAATAACGATCGATCGATGTACGACGGATGAGCAGTCCTGCAGCAATCATAAAGGATACCCTTCCGCAAGGACGATGCCGCGTGAATTCCGGACTCGATATTCTCGGTATTCTTCGTTTTCCTCTTCATCCTCGTCGAACTCTCGATGCGATCAGCTGCGAGAAGGATCTTTTGCATAAAGCGCAGAGCTGTAGACATCACAAAAACCACGAAACATGCTCGAACTCTTTACAGTGCTCCGCAGACCGAGCTCGTTGGGACGATGACGCGGGAGGGAAGGAAACTTTTAGTTTCTCTTCGACTTTTTATTATTCTCCTTTATCTCATTCCTTCAATCGTTCGTATCGTGTCCTTACGAGATATGAGATCCATCCATGTGTCGGCTGGGAACTGTCGTTTGCGTAATACCGCAGAAACCGTGTTGCGGTACTGCCATAACGCATGATTTGCATATTACGGTGTCACATATATCGTACATAATTTGATTTTAAGTTCGCGAAATCGCTTTCATCGTTGACGCAATAGAAACCTGAATCAAACGGGTCCCCTCGGACACCAACGCAGAATTTCCAGACGATAATTCGTTCTTCCCTCTTCCCATCGCCTCTTCTCTTCGTTCTATCCTCTCGAGTTCTATCCAACGAAATTTCTCCACGAGTAGCTTCTCCTCCCTCCCTCCCTCTCTCTCTCTCTTTCTCAGCTTCGATTACTTCCGACGATGGGATAAGCGATCTCGCATATAAATATGTATGCGTGCTCCAAGCCGTACCGCAACTACGTTCCATCTAAGCGCGAGATGAGCGGCGAGCGTTCTGCATTAAATCATGTAATTTCGCGGCAATCTGCGCGAGACGCGGATCAGACGCCGCCCCACGTGCGATCCACGGGGAGTCCTGATGCTCCGGACGAATCGACGCGCGGACGTTCATTCGCGTCCGATACGAAGGCGAGAGTTCTTCGGTCGATGTAAGCTTGTTAAAGCGGAAACGAGAGACGAGATGGTTGCCCTTAGGGGCAACTCTGCTTACGAGCATCTCCGTGCCTGTCGCGGAGTCTCGTTAAGGGTCGGTCGATCCGTCATTTTCACATCGATCCGAGCGATAAAGAGAGCAAGCGGTGGCAGGAGAGCGGGAGAAAGAGTTAGGGAGGAAAAGAAGGAGCGAGAAACCGGGTGCGTGATGGGCGCGTAATTCGTCGTTGGGGTTGCTGTCGTTCCCGCTGGATCATTTTCTCATCTCGCCTTTACAGGAGGGGACGAGACAGCAGGAGGGGACAGGCATGTTTGATTGTACTCGTAAAGTCGTCGAGGTGTGCGTCAAAATTTATGTAACATGCACGTCGACAATTGATGATCGCCGCTGGCGAGTTGCACAACGCGCAATGAGAACGTAAATGGTGGGAATCGCGAATGGAAAAGACATGGTTCCACACCCTCATTTCGCATTTCCCCTCGCATTTCCCTCGCGGACGAGACGAAGACGAGAGGTTCGATCAGCGCGCGAGGCAAGGTGAGCCGATAACGTCTGCACGATCGCGGATGTAAAACGCGGAATCGGCGAGCGTGTGGCTGATTAAGGCTGCACATTGGTGCAACGCATG
Organism: Eciton burchellii; assembly: GCA_020341155.1. NCBI lineage: Eukaryota > Metazoa > Arthropoda > Insecta > Hymenoptera > Formicidae > Eciton > Eciton burchellii. The sequence continues at coordinate 1,079,377 of JAHMML010000047.1, read as the reverse complement.
GGGAAGTCACGAGATAACGGGATTACCGGCAATCATGTTTCGATATTCTGCCGTTTCCGGAGCTCGATATAACCGCGCGCGACATCGTGCAAACGCTCGATATTGCTGATGCTGAATCCAGCTGGATCTAGCAGATTGCGGTGCGTCGAATGAGCTTCTTGTCGGGGCATGAATCAGCACCATCGAGTGGTATCAATTTGCGATCGATCGCGATTTAAATGAAAGAGCGATCCACGGAGACCGGCAAGGTGCGCTTGGATCATCGGCGCCGACGAACAGCGAGCTGAATGCAAGTTTGCAAAACACGGCGATAAAGAATGGCGTTCCGTGCAGTTTGCACAAAGTAGCTTCCACGAGGTAACGGACGCACTTACAAGTAACGTCGACGATTCCACCAGCACTGCCGGCAAACGGAGATGGTGAACCTGCGAGCGATATGGGAAGGGTGTTAAAGGGGCAATTTAGCGCAATTTATAGCGGTTGAAGATGGAACCATTATCCTTGCCATGATCCAGAAACTGATAATCGATGTCTTGCCCCGTGGGTCGTGCGATCGTTTTTAATGGAACGAGACACGCCCGTCAGACGCCATCGCTCAGCCCGACATTCGGATTTACGACAGACTAGATCGGTGCTTCCGGTTTATTGCTAAAATCTCGAACGTCGCCTCGAGAGCGCAGGAATAACGAGATCCCCGAGTGCATACGATATCGATATCGAGTGCACGAATTCGAGGGGTGCTCTTGATTCTTGCATAATAGGAAACGACACAGGATGGAGCTTGCGAATCGTCTGGACACCCGCGTAGATCTATGGAGCTATGCAGCGAATAAAGTTGGCAACGAGAAGAAGAAGAAACAGCGTTCAGGCGAAGATTACAAAAAGTCTTAAACGATTTGCATTCCTTCGAGCAGTAATTTATCTTTTCGCGCAATCGTCTGTCACGCAGCGGCGAGCTGCGAGAACGCTGGAATAATGATCTTCGTGCTCGCGTCATAGCACATTCTAAAACTCTCGGCGCGGCTTAAGCTCGGCGCGAATCCCGTTTAAAATTTTAATCCGACTCGAACGTGAGTTTAATGAGCCATTATGCGCAAATTCGATATGTAAGACCTCGTAATGCGCGATAATGTCGGGCGTGAATGGCGGTGTTTCAGTCGCTTGTAATCTCCTTATCTCTTATCAGATTCCGGGATCCGCATAATTTTCAAGTAATCCCTCGCCCTAACCAAGTGATCAGATAGCCGCTTCGGGGTGCTCCACGGATCGGTATCCTCGTCGTTTGTCCCGCATCGAACCGGCGCACGCGTTTTCGAGACTATCTACGCACCAGCGCACCCTCGCACCTTTTGGGGACGGAGGGGAGGGACAATGCACGTATGAGCTTGACGTGTGCCGATAAAGCGAGTCTGCCGCAGACAAAGGGGAGACCGACTCTCTGCAAGTCTCCCGCCGCCCTCAAGGGCGTCTATTTTTGTAGAACTCGTTCTACACCCTTCTGTCCATTCAGCCAGATACTAAGGTGATTTCGGCAACCGCTCATTCCATCCATGGACGATCCTCGAGCACCGCCATTTTCGGCCAGATTTCTACTTTGAGACTTTCGATTTCGCGCTCGATTTTTCAGTCCGCGAAGAACGCATGGCGTTTGGATCCCTCGATCGGCTCGATCCCTCACGCGTTCCTCGCAATCAGAGACGTTGTCTCACCCTCGAGTAACTCCCCGCGGCAGCTCCTCGAATATTTTCTCGTATCCCTTTTCGCTTATCGCCAAATTATCCCGAAGGGCTCTCGATCGATCGCGGTAGCGCCTGGAATCCCCCCGAGCGCGATTCTCCCAAGGTCACGAAATGCGTGACCTTCACTTTCAAGAACAGTTGCGCGCTCTGCTTCACTCGTCGCCCGTCATCGAGCTCCGTCAAACGGAAACTTTTGCGGATTCGTTCCAGACATCTGAGGCTGACTGGGCTTGTTCCGCCAATTATCGCGAGGGTTAAAATGCCGATTTCGTTGGGAATCTTCCATTGTCACAGGAATTCCCTCAATTTCGCTACAATCTCACGTTTTCCGATTACTCTGAACGAACGCCCTGAAGAACGTCCTTTTTTCCCGCTTTTCCCCTCTTTTCTCGATTCGCCTCCTCCGCGATTTCTTCCGACATATATATATATATATATACCAGCTCTTACGCAAAATATGATGCGTGCGGAGCGACCGTTTCACCCCCGCTGCCGCATATTCGCGACGGTATTTTATTTGCGCGTTGTCGAGCACCCTGAATTATTCTGAAGGCTAGTCCTCGCAATCGGGCTTTCCAGCGTCCAAGGACGCGTTCTATTATTTACGCGGACATCCACGAGAAGGTGGTGGCAGCTCTCATAATTAGGCGTAAGAGAGAGAGAGAGAGGCAGAGAGAGAGAAAGACGGCCGGCGTAGCTGCTCGGCAAACGATATTAATTAAAGTCCATTAACGAAGCTGGCGCGCGCGCGCTAACTGACGCGCGATATATCACATACAACGACACTTTCTCCCTCTCCCTCGCGAAACCTGAGGACTGAGCTCCTATCCTCTAATTTATCCCGCGGGACGTAGAAGAATGAGAGAGCTAGCTTATCGTTCGCGTATTCTTTCCTCAATTCGACGGAAGCTCGATACGTGATAATGCAACATAAGGTCGCAAAAGGGCTTGTCATGCCTTTATGACGCGTCTCAGGATTTCCGTGCATTTCCGTTTTCCTGTCCTCTGCGACCACTTTCTCATCTCGAGAATTAGCTCGAGGACGATAAAGTCGACCATTCCACTGAAATAATCATGTGGCGGTCGAACGAGAGGGCAATCTCTCCTCCCTGCGAGTCTCCAAGATATTTCGGGGTTTCCTACAGAGGGAATAATGCAGCGAGATTCGTACTTGGGTCCTCAGGTAGGAGGGAACAGTAGGCGAAGTGGTTCACCGCGAAATCCGATTACGAGATTCTCACGTCGCGCACATTCCGCTCGACGTTGCTCATCGGTCTCTTCTTGTCTTCCATGTTTTTTCATCCCGTGTCCTACTCTGGTAGACTCTGATAGGATACGTGGAACGCATCACCGCACGTCAGCGTCCCACCTCAGCGAGGTAGTAGTTCGGAGGTCGAAAAGAAAGTCGTATTCTCTCCGCTCCTGGCGGAGAGTACAACGGATCGATTGATAAACGGTGAACGCCTATTTGCAGTGGGATAATGCCCGGCAGTCACGGAGGAAAACGCCGTCCTCTATTTCCTTCATTGCCGCCAGACTTGGTAATATTCGACCTCTTATCGGGATTTACTTTTCACTTCCGCGTCATTTTACGCGAAGCATCCCGTCCGCATTTTCCCTATCAGCGATTAATCGTCCAGCCGCGCGTCATTGCGCCAGTGCTGCAAAATATTGAACAGCTTCTTCGGCCGGTGACACGATGGGAAATCCTGCACGGACGATGCAAGTTCTGCGAGCGAAAGGCGGTCAACGCTTCTTCCCTCGACGCCAATATGGAGCAGCGGGCGAATTGCGGGGTGGTTATCGCGTTAGCCACATCCCCGCGACGTAGAAGCATATGACCACTCTGATCAAAATTAAATACGGAGCAACAGTTGCTTCTGCACACGTGCGGACGTAATTCAATTCTTAAGAGAGGGAGAAAGAGAGAGAGAGAGAGAGAGAGTGAGGAGRGAGAGAGAAAAAGAGAGAGAGAGAGAGAGAGAGGTGCCTGCGCCACGTGCTTTTCTCTGCCGTTACCAAATGAATAAGCGTAATAATCTCGAGCGCCAACGTTTCACTCGGAACGATAAATACGCGGAATGCTGTGCACTGGAAAAATGCGGATGCTGCGTCCGCGAATTCGTTCCTCTCCGCCGGACAGTCAATGCGATACCCGGATCGCAAATCAGGATTAGCTTTGCAAACTATGGCTAGCATGTCCCTCCCGATAAGTCCAGTAGGGAGGTATTTGTTACAGTTATCGTTACAGTTATCGCACGAGCTGGACCAACAGAATCGATATGCGCAAAATGTTTTATATCCACCGAAAATTTTGCTCGAGCATGTGAGCGCACGAATCCACGTGTGTCGCGCGAAACACGGGAAGGTTTCTCAGAGTACATTTCTCGCGCGGTGTTACGCACTTTGACCTCACGTTGACTCCATCTTTCGACTTAGAGGGACACATGTCGGCATGTCGATTTATACGGAATTACGTTCGCTCGACGTAACGATCTTGCGAATCGAGAGACACAAGTGGCATGACTTTTGTTATCATAAATATGTCCCGTGATGGACCAATCCAGTGATAGTAATTAATAACGCTAGTAAGTAATAAATACGCCCGGCGTAACGTTGCACGTGGCACTCAAGAAAGAGATCGATTTCGGATAAAAAAGTTCCCCATTAGAGTGTCAATTTCCTCTTCTCGTGATTCTAGACGATATTCGTTTTTCATGACGCTCGCGATGATGATACATAGAGAAATTATCCGGATCAAGCATCCGGAAGAAACGCGAACGTTATCTTGCTAGGTGCATAAATCAATCAATCGGTCGAGTTTGCCAGTAATCAAAAACAAAGAGAGAAGAAGGAAGAAGAGACAAGCAGAGACGATAGAAACAAGAAGCTAAAAAATCTTGATAAAAACGGTCTCTACAATATTTGCATGTAAATCGAGTGCAAGCCTCTTTAACAGAATCTCGCGATAAAGCTTTCCTGCAACAAATGAGCCATCCCTTCCGCAGTGGCACGTCGATTCGCCATCGAATCGTCTGCCCGAAACAGAAGTCTCATTTATCGAAGCTACGCTTTCCAGAATGTAACTAAACACGCATCCCGAACTGCCGCGAAAATGGTTCACCATTTTTCATCGCGGAGATCACAGTGATACGTGTGTGTGTGTGTGTGTGTGTGTGTGTGTGTGTGTGTGTGTGTGTGTGTGTGTGTGTGTATGTGTGTCCGGTTAAACGCATGGACATGCGCTCGGTACACATTCACACGCGTCCGCTCGTTACCGGAGAACATATTCGTTAACCCCGCAGGGTTGTTAGTTGCGATTAAATCAATGTACGGCGTAAGTGTGCGTAATTTGATACGTTGCCGCGTTCCAATGAAAGAGAGTGAGAGAGAGAGAGAGAGAGAGAGAGAGAGAGAGAGAGAGAGAGAGAGAGAGAGAACACGTTGTATTCCGCGTTACCGCGACTGAAAGGCGCGACATCGACATTCGCTTTCCATTGTTCGCTTCCCTTTGCGAGAGACTGCCTCTCTTCTGCGTCTCTATTGTGGACGCGTCACGTAACGAATTTCGCTGGAACCCCAGACGGGCGAACGCGTTCTCTATCGATCGCCCGAATCCTTCGAGGGCTCCGTCTCGAGACGAGACGAAGCGTTCTACGCGCAACAAGTATCCGGCCAAGCGGTGCTCCTGCAATGCAACCTCCGCGGAAAGCTCTTCCGAGATTTCCTGCCTCCCCCGTGTTTCCGGGGGAGTTTGCGCGTGGACCGTTCGTATGCAACAAGTTAAGAAGCCGCGAAAGGCTGCAAGCGCAAGCCTTTGTCGGCAAATTTCTTTCTCGGCGAGATCAAAGCGGCTCGCGGCTGCTTCGGTAAAGTTCCGCGCGCGGGAGATTAGAGCTCTCTCCGCCTGCAAGATTTCTCGATAATCGCGTTGCACTCATGCAAATTGCTTTGTTGTCAACATCTTCCCTCCCCCCCCCCTCGTCTCTCCATTCTCCCTCCTTACGTAACGACGATGGGTTAATCTATCACGAAACGACATGTCAGAATTAATGGCGACACGGTGGGTCCGCGACGGGCCTCGCGTGCGCATGAATTATGGGGATCCTCGTGCAAAATTCGCGGTCAGTGGGGCACGGAAAAAAGAATGGGAGGAAGGTCGGATAGTAATGTCGATGCACGTGTACTTGTGGCTCGCGTGATGGCTCGGTACAGGTGGTTTCGCGGGCGAGAGGGAGCGAGACAGGCGGAATGGGATGTCGGCATCGATCGCGCCACGTTTGCGTCGATACGGCGCAAAACGGCAAGAAACCTCCGATGAGATACGATTTTTAATTTCGTTCGCCTGGAAAGATTTCTCTTTCCTGTAAGGCGATTACTAGCCTCGACTCAGGTCCGCCATTTCTGAAGGCGACCCATCGTTATTATCATTGGCCGCGTGCGCGCGCGCGAGTTCTACTCTGCATAATGTCGTTTGCACGTATAAACGGCAAAAGCAGAAACATGATGGATTCGTTTTATGTAACCCGAGACCGAGGAGACCGCGCTCGCATCGATAATAAAATTGCCGAGGGGACTGGAACGACCGCAAAATAACACACGTTCGAGATTCATTATTCCAACACGCTCGATCGCTCCGCACGCCCACGCGCGCTACCATTAATCATAAGTGGAAGAAGAAATTTTCGGATCATCCCGCCTCCCCTATTGACCCCTGTCAAACCCCGTTGAACCCCGTTGAGTACGGCACGTGGAGTTTAAAGATCCGCGATTTGAGGTGCGCCTCTGTCCGTCTCCTCTCTTCCACAAATTCTCGCATTCGTGCGCTAGCGGATGTGACAGACGCATATTTAGTAGGTTTTTTATGTGAAATGACGGGGCACGCGATAGTTCTATGTCCAGCACCGCCCTTAAACGAGACTTTGATTTGAGGACATCACGTAAACGGATAGCTGGCAGTGAACAAAGACGCAGCGAGAGAGCGAATCATCGGCTGGGAAGCCGCGCGGACGCGTCTCTATGAAGATACGAGTGATCCCTCGGTAATTTATTGGAAAATCGATGCGAGAAACTTTTCAGAGATGAAAATCCCGTAATCTCATCCCCCGACTCCGTTAAAGAGCTGCCAGAGACGAGAAAGAAATGCCTTTCCTCTCGTCGTCAGTTTTTTCAACGAGATTACCACCTTCACTTTTGTCGCGCATTGAGACGCCGGCTCGAACTTATTACCGGATTTATTACATATTACAGGATCATGTGACTTGTATTAATCGAACTTGATGCGACAGCGACACGCGATGGGGCTGTGGCGAGAGAATAATTCAATAAATTCCCGTAAGTAGCCACGTAACGCGCGCGATCACGTATTGAGAACGCGGGACGCGGAGGAATTCTGAATTAAATTCCCCGTTTGCCATATTCGCGCGAATCGATACCGCTGTTGTAATCCGAAAGGGACAGCGGTTTACGCGGGGATGAGATTTTATCGGAATTTCGGCTTTTAACGAAATTACAGCGGCGGGACCAGTTATGCAATCATCGGCGAATCGGCGAGAGTACCGAATTGTACGAGAGGAAAAGTTGTAGTTTGCTCGTTGTGTCGACGTGTCGTGAATTTCAATGCTGCGCGTCGCTGCGATAATGGCACCGATCAAGGATTTATAGAGGATTCTAACGCCAATACCGAGCGCCATTCCAAGACCGATGGAGGATTCGATCCTTCGAACAATCCGTTGCTGCAACGACAATAGTGCGACGACGCAAAGTTCAATTCGCGCTTAGGCCGGATAATTTCGTCAATATGTTTAATGGTGCTTCGCGGTTCGACGTACATTCTAAGTTGCGGGCTAGTGACTATTAATAGGCGCTGTAAAATTCAACAACGTCAAACGAGGTCGCCTTTTCTCCGCGAGTCGGACCGGCGATTGCGGCAACTCGCCGGTCGTATCGATATAGTTGGCTGCTGGCAGATACGCTAATGGTCGATAATGGAACTGCTGCGGCGGAGTCGTAATCGAATTATGCTGGCGAGCCTTGCTCGCGAATCCGCGAGACAATATGTTGCGGAAGGCGCGCGTCTTCTGGAACAACTCGCATCGGGAGCCAAATGAGAGTTCTTTCCTCGTTCGCTCGAATGGGAGCAAGAGCGCGCGTCGAAGGAACGAAGAGCTTGAAACGACACTCTAGCGTTTCCAATTTCTTGCAGAAGCAATTTTCCGCTTAAGTTCCGCTCAAGAGAAGCGCGGCTTCGTCGTTCGCGACATGTGTGATTCTCTCGCAAGATCACATCAGCGTCGACCGCATGCCGTTCATGCGATCCAAGTTTGCTTGACGTTCAAGATTGACGCGACCTTGTTCACATGCTCACGCTATCCTTGATGATTTGATCTAGCTCCTGTCGCGTCATATCGATATCCGTGTGACGTTGTAACGACAGGTCCAATACTGTTGAAGATAATATCATTTACACTATACGCGCGTTTGCTGTAAACGCTGCAAAATGTGATATCGCCTCGCGTAATGTGCAAGTCACTTGCCTGATGAAATTGTGGAGTAAAACGGCCGAGAGATAATGAGCAAGGGACACCAACGATTTCCTAACGAACACTCGTGGTGTCTGGAGATAACTTGCATAAATTATCATCGTTTTCATCCAAGTGCCCTTTTGTTTCAGGGTTTTCAGAAGTAACTGGAGCAAAAACGCAAGCAGGAAGCCACCGGCGCAATGTCGGGCGACGGATGCATGCTTGAGTGGTAGCTAATTTGATCTCTCGAGGGAAGACATTCGAAAGCAAGAAGGCAAAGCACGTGGGAGGAAGAGGAGGAATGGGCCCTTGGGCCTTCGGCGTGCCTCTCATCCTCTCTTCAACTCTGGGTCTCTTCTTGAACGGCTACGTTCTCCTCGTTGTGCTCGGTCTTGGTAAACAGGTGACAAGTAGCAGAAATTCGCAACGTTCGCGTTTCTATCGCGTCACGTATACATTTCTCAATTTTTCTTTATTCCCGTTCGCTCTGCGGCCCGCATTGCGAATCAAGCGCGTAGCTTTCAGCAGCGCGATATTTCGTAGCCCGTGCTACGTTGAAAAAAAGGAGAGAAAAGAACAGAGGGGGGAGAAACGCCGCCGCGTTCTCGGCGTGCGATCGTACGTCGTCGGAAATGACAGATCCGGAAGGACGCGTGCGAGCCGCTCTCGCAAAGCGAATTAACATGATATTTCCCGTCGTTTCGGCCAAAGGCTCTCCGCGATATTAAAAGATACGCTAAAAGCGTACGCGAGTTGCAATCACGCAAAGGAGAAGAAAAAAAGAAATAAACTCCTCCCTCGGGATGAGTACACGCACGGCGTGACGTTCGACGAGGCGACGAGGTTTATTTATCCACGAGCGAGCCACTTGCCGCCGGCATAAAGAGACCGACCAGCCGCGCCTCCTTTGTGGCGAGCGGCTTCACTCGCCGCGCCTCCTTTTATTCCGCACCGCGAGTTCCGCCGCGCGGAATCTGGAGATTCGCGGTCCGCGGCGGCGTAGCGCGGAATCGCGTCAGGGATCACTGTAAATTTAGATCGATATCCCGCCGGGATATGAAATATCGGAAAACCAATGTCATTGATACGCTCGAGCTGGCGAACCGACGAGTCGCATCGCAATGCCCGCAGACGCAGCAACAACAGACGGCGAACACTTTGCTGCTGATTCATCTGGGCGCGGTGGAAGCTGCGGTGTGCCTGATACTGCTGATCTTCACCACGAGCTCGTGGCCGGTCGCCGGCACTTGGTGCGTCCTTCACGGATTCCTGCTGGCGCTCTTGCATCCGGTCGCCCTCTGGACCGTCACCGGATTGAACTGCGACAGGTAAACACTAGGTCTCCCCTCTTCGTTTCCGGCGAAGGGAACATTCAGCGCATCGTGATCTGACGCCGCAAATCGTACGCTTTCGCTTTGAGCGAGGAATTAGCATTCGCTGAATTCGTAATTGGCGACTGAGAGTTCAATGGTGATCCCGCGAGGCCTGCAGAAGGGATGCGTTGATCGTTGATCATCGTTCCCACGGTCGTCAATCGCAAGTACTTTTTACTCGCGTTCAAAGCGCGTGTACCTTGCACGATCCTCCGGTCCATCCGCGCATTTCGCGCATGTTCTCCATCAGATCGCAGTATACGCAACTCGATAAAGTCGCTTCCCAATAGCATGACATAGTCTATCAATAATTATGCTCAAAAGTACTTTTACGCGCACGCAACGCGTTTCGATCTCGTTCCTATCGAAACGACGTCAAATGAGATTTCATATCGATGGAGGCAGAAATGTCAGTGCACTGCCGAGTAAATCTAGAAGCGAGCCCGAGGGCGGTTCTTCTTACGAGGAAACTTTCGATAAAAATCGAGTTCAATTTTATGGCACGTACAGGTGAGGCGAGCAGCTGCAACAGAAGACAACGAGATTTCCGACGTAGGATGCCAATAATGATTGCACGAGTGCAAACAATGTATCGTCGTGTCTGTCAAATAATACGAGACGTTCGCTCGATACGGTCGGTGTAATAACTTATGTCGGAATCGCTTATATCGGAATCGTCTGGCTCGTACTCGTTGCTTATCGCGCCATCGCCGCAGGCTTGCGTTAACAAACGGAATACGTTTTACGGGGATTACGATGGCGAAGTTAGATTACGCCAGCCAGCTGGATCAATTTAATTCTCTGCGTAGCCATTGTACTCCGAGTATATTATTTCGAGAGCGACACGGAGTCGCCTCGGGAGCCTCGTCAAGATTTCATTCGCTTCTGCGCGCGCTCTTGTAAGATTCCGTTGACAAACACGCGCATTTCCGCGATTTCTCCTCCAGAGAACCCAGAAAATACTCCATAGCTGACTCCCTTTTCTCACTCTCTCTCTCTCTCTCTCTCTCTCTCTCT